>OW052116.1:7882500-8308750 GCA_932526535.1 Caradrina clavipalpis
TTCTTACCAGTGTTTTGTAGGCATATGTCTGAACATTGTTTTGAAGACTGACAGGTAATAATGTAAGGCTAAAACTCACCTTTTTAGCCGGGAGATCTCTTCTCAGCTTCTTCTTCCGATCATCAATCAGAAGGCCCGTCTTCTTCGTACACTCCACAGCACCAAAGTCCGCACTGTCACACACAGTCACATCCTTTACGTTAGCACAATCCACCTCGTCCTCACTGTGTTCCACATACAAGCTGTCGTCAGCCAAGTTACACACACTCTTGGACAACGAAGCTGCTAGGTTGAACGAGAAATTGCCACAACCCGAGTCACTCATGTCCGAGTCACTGTCATAATCCTCCTCGTCAGAACTGTCTCCGAAAACATCGTTTGACGTGTAACAACTGTCCGGAGAATCTTCAAAGACGATGAACGAGTCTTCTGATTCACAGTCTGAAGTTCTTCTCAGTTTCGGGCAGTCGTTGAAGACGATTTGAAAGGAGTCTTCGCTTTCGGGGGCTGAGCCGGGGAGGAAGCGGCCGGATACTTCATCAAAATATTCCTTTTCAGGTTTCATTGTTGCGGATGTAATGTATTTCTCTAAGCAACCTAATGATGGAGAGTTTTCTGCGCTAGATGCTTCTTCGATATTGATCTCGTTAGCGAATTGTAAGTCATCTTGAATATTCTTTCTCATTTTGGACTTCATTCGCTTCCCACACGTACGGTTCGGGTTCTTAAATCTCTTGTCCTTTACCTTTGTTGCGGATTTGGGCTTCGGGAGTTCCGGTACAGCGACAGGTTGAGGTTCAATGACCGGTTTACTTTTTTTTCTTCTATCTTGCAGTAAAGCTTTTAATTTACTGAGTTTATCTTCACAAGAGGCAACGACTTCTGCCTTTGTTTCATTAACTAATTTATTTTCATTGGCCGTTTCAATGTCAGGTACGTTTTTAACAATTTCTGTAGTCTCACATACTGGGGGAAGCTCTGGGGTCTTTTGAGCGGTCTTTTCGGTCTCAGTTTTGACGTTAGCTCCATCAATCTCATGGAAGACATGGTCATGGTAGCAGACAGGGCTGTAGTACTCAATAAAGGAATCGTTGGCAATGCTTTCAAAGTCTTCCGGAGAAAAGGCATCTTCAAAACAGTCTTCAACTGAACCAGCTTCTACAAAAGCCCTCTTCGGACGTCTCCGTGGCCGGACTTTGCATGGGACTGGCTTGCTACCCAGAAGCAGACGGACCTGCTCAATTTTATTTTGACAATGAGCAACCGCCTTCTTACAGTCGGTCATTTCTGGCGCCAGAAGCTCACTAGACTTATCATTTGAACGATTTTCATTCTGTACCATTTTATTTTCATCCAAAAGTTTGGCGCCCTGCCACATCGCCGGCACCGCCATCTGGTGGACGGGCTCCGCAACAAAGCTGCTTTGTTTCCGCTTACTAAACATTGCGCTGGTAATCACGTTCATTACACCAGAAAAGAAACTTGTGATGCCTGATAGTTTGGAATAATCAGATACACTCTCCATGTCGTCGTTTGCTTTTACATCAATATTAATATCTAATTTTGATTTAGGCGCCATTTTTTCCTCGGTAATGATGGTGTCCGCCAAATTCTTCATCAAGGGATCCGGAATGAAATGAAAGTTGTTCAGAAAAAGATCTTCACCGAAAGAGGTTCTCATTTCTTTCTTGGTTTCTGTACTGTAGTTGGCGATGGAATAATGTGTAGGTTTAAAAACGGCGCGACTGTCGTGCCGATTGGTAGCAAAATTCATTTTTATTTGTTTTATTATTTTACACTATTTTCTATACACTTGTAAACTAGATCACAGTTAGGGCATTTTCACTCACGCACACATTGTAGGGACTCGAAAATCTTTAACAATGTCTGGAGAAGGCCTATGCACAAATCTGCAACACTTTATAAAGTTCTGCAAAGGAAAATTTCTCGGGGAAATCCACACACGGTCACGGAAGGAAATCGCGTCGGTTTTACACACTGATGAAGATTTATCTCCGCAAATCAACACGTCTGTGTTCGAAAAAATAGTTGTGCAGTTGTTTTTGTTGGAATAATAATCGTTTTTAAGCTCCATTATGACAAATATAACTTGTGATACACGTCTCTATAGTTCAGCCATTTTGTGAAAAATATGGGAGTGGAAATGACAGACAGATATAAATATTAGTTTTGTTGTCTTTGCGCTACTAGTGATGTAGTAAAGTTTCGGACACTTAGAATCGATTGTAAGAAAATCGATTTTCTTTGAATCGATTTAGTTTAAAATTTGAATGGAAAGGAAAGAAAGAAACGGAAGCCTGTTTTAATTCTAGTTTTAAAATTAAATTGTATAATATTTTAATATAAAACCATTTTAATCCATTTTTTTTTAAATTTTATAAATAGTTTGCTTTTTTGTTTGTTTCAATTATAATTTAAAATGGAAGCAATTGTTGAAACTATATTACAAGTTCTTCAGCCGCGACTGTTATTATAATTTATACCTTGTTTCTAGTGTACGGACGCCAGCACATCAAGCTACTACAATCTGTCAAATTTCTTTAATAGCTTTTCAACTTTATCGCTGTAGCTTATGGTTCAAAGTTGATTGCGAAAATTTGACAGTTTCGGGTAGCTTGATGTGCTGGCGACTGTGCATTAAACTGACATAATAATTTAACATTTACACACAAATGTCAACTTAATAAAACTCGATTTTTAAAGTAGACGTTCACACAATCGAGTAATACTTTTATCGATATCGATTTTACTGAAACAAAGACAATGTAGATGTCCTTGGAGTACTTTTCTGATGCAATAGTTATGTTTTCTATGACGCATGTTCTGTTCTCAGTAGGTCGATGCGTAATAACGATTGGCTGAAAAGTGCAAAACAAACCTTTTCATTGGACGAAAATAACATAACCTTGTTATTGGTTATTTACTTGTTTCGCAAGTACCAGACCAGACTACCAGAGACATCTAAATGGTCGGTACGAATCTCGAAGTTACCAGAAGAAAATAAATAAATACCAATATAGAATGCCTTCTTCGTCGTTCCATTATTTTCTGTTGGAAACTTATTGGAAATGCACACTGGGGCACACTATAAAATGAGGATGGTAGATTTAGGTTTTTAGAGTATTGGACCAAGGTCAATACCTAATGGTGTGTTTATAAATAACTTGTATTGTAGGTAATTAGGTTATCTAGGTATTTTCTGGACCTCAGGCACAAGGGACAATAAGGCGTGCCATAATAAGAAAAATAATAAGCATTTATGCACCTATTTTTCAGCCATGTATTCTATAGACAGATAGGTACCTACCTAACTACTGTCGTTAAATAATAAATTATTTGAATCTTGTCCAAAGTACTTAAGTAAAAAAAACACAGGTAGGTAACTATTAAGTATTACAAAGTATTACGAAAACAATACGTTTTTATAGAATTATTTTTTTAAGTATCACAAATCTTGACTTACATAGGTAATGTTAAATAAAAAAAAAAAATATATATAATAAACAATTTATTAAAAGTATGCTTAAAACTATTTTATTATTGTTTGGAAATAATCTAGCTACATCAAAAAAAAAAACAATTAGTTTAACGAGTTTAACAATTACAAAGAGTATAGGGATTACGGCCTCCGTCCACGTCCGACTTTATGTAGGATCGATTATCGGACCGTTCAATAGATCCATAGTTTCGTGGGACCGACCGACATGGGACGTGTGCGTTGGTAATATGTATGTAATTCTCCAGGCCGATTCCGGCCACGGCGGCTAACCTTAATGCAGACTAGCCACGTACGCAGGAGATATTATAGTGCACAAGTGTGTGCGCAAACACAGGTGCACTCCCTCTTCTCTAACTCTCATAGCCCGATGGGACGGCAATCCGACACGACCGGAGAGAGATCAGGCGCAGGACCAACGGCTTTACGTGCTTTCCGAGGCACGGGGGTGTCACACCACCTACGTCCAAACTCCGGGCTGCTACTGAGAAATTCCTAATGGAAAAACCCAATAACACTTTTTGCCCGACCTGGGAATCGAACCCGGGACCCCTTGCTCAGCAGTCGCCCTTGCGACCACGAGACCAACGGGGCAGTCGGGGTGCGTTGGTACCTATATTAGAATTGATATGTTCGATTCTCACCGACAAAAAATCGGTCACCGACTGTCTGACGTGGGCGGATAGCCTTAGGATTTCATGGAGTTTCAGTGTCTCCACGTGGTGTGGACCACCGAGAATCGGCCTGAATATCGGGGCGATTCTTGGTCGTTTTTTTGGTCGTTTTTTCTCTCCAACAACGGCCTGATTATCGGTCGTAGGGAAAGACCCTTAATGTTGCAAAGCGGTTGTCAAAACTGTTTACTCCACTGTCAAGTGTGCCTAGATTTACTGTTTTTTTTGCAATATTATTACATTTTGTCTAAGTATTTATGTTTATAGTATATGAAAGGGAAATAATGCAATATGTATGCTATTTCTAATGTCCCGAAGTAAATAGCGTGTTATTGGAACCTAAGTATGGTATTGGCCAAACCCTTAGAATTGGGTAAATGACACCACTAATCAATAATTGATGAACTTTTTATGAGCTGTCAAAACGTGATTCCTAATAGATTTTGTATGACAATACTAAACTATGACGTCACTTTTTTGACATCTCAATTCACTAACTAACTATTGATTGATTTCAAAGCAACTAAATATAAAATTTTATAGTTACATATTTAAAAATGGGTTTTCAGGGATAAAATAAAGTCTTTTTTATTGTAGAAGTTGTCTTGGAATTAATTATTGTTTAATAGTGTTATTACCCAATTTTTGGTGCGAAATAAAGGCAGAATCTAAATATTTTTTACGCTCATAATACACAGTAAAAGGTATAAAAAATTAAAAACTAAGTACTGTATATTTTCGGCATCAGAATCATTCCCACACCTATTAATAATTACTTATATTAAAATACCATCACGCCTGCATTCAAGGGTGTACCAATATACACCCACAGTTCGCCGGTATGTTTAGATCCCATGTAATAGGGGGCCAGCCTATTGCCATTAACCAGGCACAAATCCTATTCCTAACTCCTAATAATTACTTACTTTTTTTAAATTTACGAACAGCGAACTTTGGTTATATTATACATTGGAACACCTCTGCCTAACCCTTCTGGGAATACAGGCGTGATGGTAATCTGGTATGCTCAATATTATGACTTCGCTGCGGTTTTATTATTATTATGCACCTAAAGATAAGTTAGGACTTCCAATTGTCCCTAGTATTGGTACTCATTTAGCTTTTCCTCAATAAAACATATTTTTTTCATGTGGCAACTCCAAACGAAAGACGGTAGACAACATTGCACTATTTGCAAATAATGTTTTAAAGACCTATTTCGCTAATTTCCTCTGCCCTAGCCTGGTTGATAGGAGGTATACTCTTGAGGGTACTGTCCAGGAGTTCCACTGACGACGTGAACATGTGGGTATTGCTGTACAGCGTCCAGAGAAGAAGGGCGAAGAATATTAACTTGACGATGCGGTCGGCGAAGTAACGGCTGGAACAAGTCATTAGGTATTTATTTGGGTAGCCAACGTCGATACAATAAAAATACTAGCTTTTGCCCGCGACTTCATCCTCATAAATGTCGGTTATATTTAAAATTCAATTATGATTCAAGACACGTCTCGTATTATCATAAGAACGTTATTGTTTTCCTCGGGAAAAGTGCCAATTTTCAAAACGACAGGTACATTAAAGCGCTGCGCAAACGTAGACACTTTTAGTTTCCAGTTACCAACACCGGACACTTTTTGATCGTCATGAGTATGTGTTAAATGGAAGTAACTGGACACAAAAAATGTTTACGTATGCGCTGGGAGTGGATGGTTTGATACTGGTTCTATAGTAATAAAATATTCATCGGTAGCTTGTATCTGACACAAGACACAAAAGTGTCCACGTTTGCGCCTTGCCTAAGTCCGTTTTTGTACACCTGACAAAGTATACGCAAAATTTAAGGATGATGGGTTTAGTAGTTTACGCTTGAAAAAGTAACAAACAAACAAACTTACTTTTGCATTTGTAATATTAGTTAGGATTTTAGACTAGTGGACTACAATATTCTATGGGTACGGCCCGGTTGCGAAGATTATCTTGGGCATCACTGACATCGGTAACCATGTCAGAGGCCCTTGAGGCGGTTTAGAAACTCTGACACTAGGGTGTGTGGAGTCGTCAGATCTTACTGCCCACACGATAAAGAAGAAGAAGACTTACATTCTATGAAGCTTCCTCGCCCTCGGAAGGTTGGCAGGGTCCTCCTTACAGCAGAACCACCGGGTCCCCAACACGTAGTTCTTCAAGTATTCATCAGGGTCCAGCTTGGAAGGGTCCGTGAAGAACAACTCGTTGTCCTCGTCAGTGACCCTCGTGCGAAGGTTCTTGTAGTTGGTGTTTCTGAAGTGCCACTCTTTGGTCGTGTAGTACTGCAGGACGTTCAGACCGTGGCTTATGCGCTTTTGTAGGTTTATCATGCTGGAAAAAACCGTTTTTGAGATGTAAAAACAAACCGAAGGGAATATGAATAATAGCAGGTTATTATTGCAGGGCAAAGGCCTCTCTTCTCATACAGAGAAGGCACGAGCATTGATCACCACGCTTGCTCAAGGCGGATTGGCGATTTTAGACTTATATTGATTTTATACCTCACGGCGATGTTTTCTTTCACCGATGTCAGTGATGTCCAAGATGAACTTATAAATTGACGACTATGTGATAATTATGTCTTTTACACCCTCTATATTTTGTAGTACAGTCAGCGTCATCAATTGGTTACTCCTCTTTTGCGTTAAAATTCGTTCGAAAAGGGGGTGGATAACCATTTGATCACAGCCGAGCTTCCGAAACTCCTTGATCCTGAATCTTACGAGTACATTACAATACTACTTACAAAGTCTTCTTCCCCAGAAGAAACAGAAGAGCGTCGACCACGTAAGCTGGTATGACGTGACTAAAGAACACGTCGAGCTGATGCGTGATCTTGTACGACTTGATGGAGCCGCCAGGGTACCACAGCGCCACGGAGTAAGGGAATACGTTCACCCATTTTTCTCCTGAAAATATAGTCAGTCAGAGTTTAATAAACTTGGTAAGTATGTGTTCTCCAGACCGATTGCAGTTGCAACCATGGCGGCTAATCTTAATGCAGACTAGCCAAATATGCAGGAGATATTATAGGCACAAGTGTGTGCGCAAAATACTGGTGCACTATCTCTTTCTTAACTCTCATAGTCCGATGGGACGGCAATCCGACATGACCGGAAAGAGATCAGGCGCAGGACCAACGGCTTTACGTGCTTTCCAAGACACGAAGGCTGAACACCACCAATTTCCAAACTCCCAGTACTATTTGCACGTCCTAGAAATCGGACCCAGAACTCCACCCTTGGTCGTTGCACCAACAGGGCAGTCCAGCAGTAAGTAGATATGACCTAAGTGCTTACCTAATCGTATAATTTCTTCCCAGGTCAACTGTATAACACCTGATAGTGTCAGATTGTAGACCTGTGTTTCCTTTGGTCTGAAAAGAAAAAGAAAATCATAGTTAGTTCAGAAAGGTCGGATGCGCAGTTCTCGTAACCGGCGTGCTTGTATGACCGTGGAACCGTAGGAACGTGGACGAGGCGAAAGGAGTATGTAAGGATCATAGAAGGTGGCGTTCCGTGGTTTCTGCCTACCCCCATGGGAAAAAGGCATGAGTTTATTCAGTATGCATGTTCTACTCACTTGTCCTTAGCAGTGACGTAGGCTATTAGGATGCAAGCGTTGGCCACCACGTCGATAGAAATGGCGTCAGCTCTGTAGGAAGGCTCGCAGTGCATGGTGCGGATCACTCCTGGAAATATTATCATTGTTATAACTTGTGTTGCTTTGTAGTTTTCAGTTCATGTACTTCCCAAGTTTATCTTGGAAATCGCTTCTTTGTCTTAGCGTTTCGATGACAAACTATAATCTTCTTCTTTATCGTGTGGGCAGTAAGGTCTTACGACCCCACACACCCTAGTGACAGAGTTTCTAAACCACCTCAAGGACCCAGTATTTGGCCACGTTGACTGTCGGTGGCAGCCATTAAATCTGAATGGGCATCTCTTACGTTTGAAAGAAAATATCGTGAGGAAACCTAGACTTATAATAATTAATGTAAGTCTTAAATCGCCTTGAAAAAGCGTGGTGATCGATGCCTTTCCTGTTTTGGTGCCTTTTCTGTTTAAGAAGAGACCTTTGTCTAAATGTGAAACAATTACAGGCTGGATTCAGTAGTTATTCTAGGCTTTAGCCTAAAACACGACTGACTCCTATATAAATGTTAGTCACAACACCTACATAAGTAAAATTGACATACCTTTTCCACTACCAATGACCAAGCCAGTTGGACCGTTCAGGTTATCCACCCAACCAGGAATAGGTTCCTTCCAAGCTGCAGTCACTGCAAATAAAAGGTTTCTTAGTAAGACAAACATTGGTCTTCTACCATCATCAGCAGGGTAATGCTGGCTGAAGGCCTCGAGAACTCACCCTTCAGATACATTTGCTATTTACAAGCTCTGGCAAGTTGGTCAAAGTAAAGAAAACCACCTCAGTTGGATATTTATAGACGATACTAGCCTGGAGTACAAATGTAGTACTGTTCCTCAAACAATAGGACTGCTTCAGAACAGGGATTGAAGGGCACCACTGATGGCTTCAAGCACGTGGCTCATTTCAGGGCTATCATATAGTCAGATGACGACAATTTGACATAGGGTCCATTATGATCTTAACAATATTTTATAAGACCTATAATGTACAAATGAAAAGCAATAATTCACGCCACCATGCGCAAGCGGTGCGCGTCCTTGGTGCGCAGGGTGCGGAGCAGCTCCAATACAGTGCTGGCGATGATTGCCGGGAGGCTTGATTGCCCGTATATCGGACATTGTTGTAGCAGACATGTTGCGAGCTGTGTTTAATAATATATTGTGTTTGTCGGAACTTTATTTATTTTTTTTTTTTTTATTTTATTATTTGGTTTGAATTGTGTGTGTTACTTGTGATTTTAATTGAATGCGGATTATTTTATTTTTATTTTATTTTATTTTTAGTTTATTTTTATTGATTTATTACTATTTATTTTTGGCTATATATTTTTAATTTGGAAATGATAATGTTGTATACTATGGATCTAAGTTATCTGAAATAAATGAATTTTATTTTATTTTATTTAATAAAGTATTGAGTATATAAATGCTGGGCATAGGGCTTCCCTACAGATAGCCACAATGAGCGGTCCTGCGCTGCTCTAATTTACCAGGACGCCTGTCCACCTCGTGGGAGGTCTATGTTTAGGGCTAACTCATTAAAAGCTGCCATCAATCTTCTAGAAGGTGCAGCTGCCACCAGCCACCTTGTAAAGATCGGCACTCAACATCCCTGATGAACCTATTGCCGTTCATTCAAGGCTCATTTTTGTTTGACGTCTAAGGCCGTCGGTGCTGTACAAAAGGCTATGGTGGTACTAACCTATGGACGGTCTGGCGATGGCCACACAGAACTTGTCAGCGTATTCCGCCACCAAGTCTTCAGTAATAGCCTTAGTGTAGGAGTAGGTGTTGGGCTCTGATGATATTATCCTAGAATATAAAAGAACGACGTTCAAAGAAGTGGAAATAGATCAATTTGACAAGACACTTAGTGGTTACACCAGATATTTGGTGGAAAAACCAATAACACAATTTTTTTTAATGTCTTTGGAAGGCAAACAAGGCTACGGCCCACCTGATGTTAAGTGGTCACCACTGCCTAGACCTCTGCAACACCAGAGTCTTGCAA
The DNA here is from genome assembly GCA_932526535.1 of Caradrina clavipalpis. Lineage (NCBI taxonomy): Eukaryota > Metazoa > Arthropoda > Insecta > Lepidoptera > Noctuidae > Caradrina > Caradrina clavipalpis. Next base: position 7,892,386 of record OW052116.1, read on the forward strand.
ATTCATTGCCATCCCAGAGACAAAGTTGAGTCTCATGTGCCTGTCACCCTGTCATAACACCGGCACAGAGCAACGCTGCTTTGCGGCAGAAATAGGTATGGTGGTAGTATAGAGCTCTTGCTTAAGGAGCTCTATACTTACTTTGGTTCCAAGTAAGCCAGGGTCTCATCATCCATCCACTGGACGATGTCCATGATCTTCCTCGGCTTGTGGACCGCGGGGTACACCTTCTCCTCCAGCACATCTAGGTCACAACGGCAGTATGCTGTTGATAGATGTACAAACACCTGGAATAGAAGCAAGGTGGTGAGGAGTTGAGATAAGGATGTAAAGTCCGCAATGGAGGAGTTCCGAGCTCCATTCGTTCTCCTAGACCAAACAGTACTCATGGCCTAGGGCAGGGATGGCGAATCTTTATCGGTGAATATGCCACTTTTTATAAAAAAAAAAAAATAACAATGTGATTCTGACGTACCATCAAAGAATTTTGACTTAGCCATTTAATGGAGAAAAATAAAACTAAATGCTAAATATTAACTCATTGTTTGCATTTCGTATGTACACGAGGCGCCGGAGACCGATTGAACGATCACCGGCTACGGAATTACATGCTTTCCAAAGCATAACGATTGCCCATCGCAAGCAAAGTTTTGTAAGATCCAATATGGTTACTAAATTAATTTATATTTCAATTTGTTTTTAATTGTTTAATGTTCTGACATATAAATATTATTTATTATAATTTATAACTGTGATTGACAAGGCTGACATAATTAATTAATTTACTGTTTTTAGAATAGAATTTTTGCATACCCATGTGATGGTTAAACATGGAGAACTCTAGTATTTAAAGAAAACATCAATGTATATTCCACCCATGTTTGCAAATAAATATATGATTTATGATTTATGATAAGCTTCCCAACTACAGGTTGATGCGGCCTAATAATTAAACCCAGGCTCAGCAGTCGCGTTCACGACTACTAGACCAAACATAGTGAATTGTTATAGCATGTTGGTCTCGTTTATCACTAGGTACTTAGGTACCTAAAGTAGGTACTTACCTCCAAATTGTGCATAGTTTCGGCAAGACTCAGCATCCTCCAGGTGCCCGCTGTGTTCATGTTGACAGCCTCCTTCAACTTCTGGTCAAATCTGGAAATGTGGTCAATGACTTCATATTTGGTGTTCACAACATTCTACAAAATATTTTAAAAATATTACCATTGGCAACATTATGGTATACAATTGTATCATAGGTTGGCAACACTGCTACCAAATTCCTCTTTCAAAACTTCATTTGAAAAAGCAAGTATTGTTTCTTTGTGCAAAATATGAAAATATCTATAAACTTAGGTAATAAATAAACTGTGTAACGTTCAAAACTGTTTGAATATATAAATCTTACCTAACACAAGCGGCACTATGAAAGATGATGTTACATTCATCTTGCAGAATCTTCTTATCATCTTCTGCGATCCCCAGCCCATCTTCTGTAATGTCTCCGTTTATTATCTTAATCTTCTTGAAGCTGTCTGGGTTCTTCTCTCTGAGGAGATCAAATACCTGCAGGGGAGCATGGGAGCTGTTGATTAATATGATGATGAGAATCTTTTGTGTAGAGACACCCATCAGTTTGGGTTGGGGTCAACACATAATGAACATAAAACTTACAGAAAAATAATAACTTTTTTGGACGGACAATGTATTGTTGCTATAAGAAACTGATCAGGCGCAATAACAATAATGTCTTATAAGTTACTTAAAGGGTTACAGACATGACTGGTATTTCTGATATCCCATCATGTCCATCGTTAAGATACATCGGGTTTTAGAAAAAGATTGTAACTTAAGTAAGAACTACAGACACGATGCTCTTTATTGACAAACAATTACAATAGCAGTACAACACGAGATAACTTATGGAGATTTTTGCCCATTCTTTTTACTACGAAGCTACCTTTTGGAATAGGCAAATATATTTATCATTATATATTTTTTTGTCTTGGGATAGACGTTCAAAAGTGGCTTGTAATGGTCTAATTGAAATAAATGATTTGACATTGAGTTTGATTTCTAAAACTGAAGGTTCCATGTCGATGGCAGCGTAATAATATTCTCCAAATTGTTCGGTCAGTAGCCAATTAAGTACACAGAAGATATTATAATCCGCAAATACCTGTTCCTTAATTCTTATACTCCGAAACGACCGGTAGAACGGGTGACAGCCGCGTGTCACAAACCCACCTGCTTACTGCAAAGATCCTTCAGTCTTTCTTCACAGTTTAGCCCTTTCTTCTGCCTCATCAGTAAGTAGATAGTGCCAACATCTGGACAGCTACGCAGCAGCTTCTCCAGGAGAGCCTGGAAATTGAAAACATGATGCTTGAGATCACCACATTACCTCGGTGCACCATAGAAGTAGACCTCTTTGCAGATGCAAATCCTAATATCCTACTATTAAACTACTAAGCCTATTATCCTACCAATCCTACTATCCTACTTTTAATAAATGCGAAAGTTTGTGAGCGTGGATGAGTGGATGGATGTTTGTTACTCTTTCACGCTTAAACGGCTGAACGGATCTGGATGAAATTTGGCACTAAGCTAGATTGTAGTATGGAAGAAAACAAAGGATACTTTTTATCCCGAAAAATATACGGTTGTCGTGGGATAATAATTATATCAAATTTGAGGAAGACGAAGTCACGGGTAGAAGCTAGAATCTTATATCTAGAATCTTATCTCTATCTTTTACATAGAATATCAATCTATTCAGTCCATGATCTAGATACGCATATCCCACACAACTTAAAAACAAGATGGCCACTCAACCAAAACAAAACAAACAAACAGCAATTTAATGCGCTAACTGCATATTTGAACTTTCTCTGTGACGTCATTAATTGGTGCCTGTAGATGTTGAGCAGCGAACTGCGCGTACGCAACGCTTAGCGTAAGATCACACCTGTATTCCACAAGGGGGTAGGCAGAATGGGAGTGTATAGTACATTGGATCATTCAATTCCCTGCAAGGTTGTTCTGCTCCACGCGTCATGTTCGTGAACGGACGCTGTCAGTCGGTATCTTTATTTTATATTCAGCTTCCGACACAACCAGGGCGAGATCAGGCGAAAGACCCGTTGGTCTTTCGCCAAATCTCTTGAGCTGATCCCTCGTGCCTCGGAAAGCACGTAAAGCAACGGCTTTACGTACTTTCCGAGGCACGGGGGTGTCACACCACTAATTTCCAAACTCCGGGCTGTTACTGAGAAATTCCCAATGGAAATACCCAATAACACTTTTTCCCCGACCTGGTAATCGAACCCAGGAATTTGTACCCCTCGTTCAGCAGTCGCGCTTGCGACCACGAGACCAACGGGTCATACAGGGACATAATAGTATACCTTCCCAACGAAGCCGGTTCCTCCTGTGATGAAGATCGTCTTCCCTCGGTAGAACTCGGGAACAACGGGCGCCATCTTGTATTTCTGGAACAGACAGATAACATGGATTTAAAGCCGATCAAATGTAACTTATCATCATCATCATCATCATCATCATCTCAGCCGCAGGACGTCCACTGCTGGACATAGGCCTCTCCCATAGATTTCCAATAAGACCGGTTGTAAGCGGCCTGCATCCAGCGTCTTCCTGCGGTCTTAATCAGGTCGTCCGTCCAATGTAACTTATAATGTTCTCTTAAAACTATAATGTGACTGACTCGCTAGCCTATTGGTTCTAAGCGAGACTGCTACGCTAGAAGTCTTGGGTTTGATTCCCAAGTCGAGCAAAGTGTTATCACAGGTGTTATTGGATTTATCTTCGACATTCTCAGAAGCAGCTCGGAGTTAGGATTTGTGCCCGGGTGATGACAATTGGCTCGCCCTATTACATGGGACCTACATACTGGCGGACTATGGGTGTACATTGATACACCTCTGCCTAACCCTTCGGGGAATACAGGAGTGATGGTATGATTAAGCAAAAAATCTAATATACTTATGCTACGCTCCCCTAAGGTATAATTATCAAATTAACATAGTTATTCAATTAATAACGATTGGTTACAAGCGTGTTACCGAATTGTAACGTAACTACAATAAACCGGCATATCTACAACTATTACGTTATGCGATAATTGCTGCTTTATAACACCTATTACTATAGCTTATGCCCCCGACTCCGCCCGGGTGGAAGTCAAAGTCCGTCCTAATTCGGCCCTGTAGCAAAATCCATTTTTACCTGACGAATTCTACTTATAAAAAAAGGCTCTCCGCCCTCGACAAAATTTTTTGACCGATTATCGGACCGATTTCTTCTCGCCGACAAAGAAATCTGTCAAAAATCGGTCCGATAATCGGTCATGAAATCGGTTGTGAGCGGAGACGCTAAACACCACTAAACTACCTATCTGCTAAATTTCAGCTTCGCAGGTAAAGTAGTTTTCGAGAGTTCGTGAGTGAATGAGTGACTTTTTGCTTTTGATGTAAATATTTTAAAAAAAGCCATCACGCCTGTATGTATTCCCCGAAGGGTTAGGCAGAGGTGTACCAATGTACACCCACAGTTCGCCGGTATATTTAGGTCCCATGTAATAGGGGGCGAGCCTATACAAATATAAAAAAAATAAACCCCTATATAAATATTTATAAATTAATAAACGGAATGAATGTTTACACAGTACTTTATAACAAAAATCCTCCTATTTTTTGTCTTTCTGTGTATCTGTTTGTTTGATCTAATCTCCTAAACGGCTAGACCGATTTTGACGGGACTTTTTCTATCCTATAGCTGAGTATTTAAGGTGTAATTTGCTACTTCTATTTTGAAAACAAATACAAATACGCTAAATACGTTACAAAAATATTCATATCGTATTATTTCGTATTCATGAGTAGTTTCACGCCCCAAAAGATATGCAATAAATTGAAAGCCGGCTGTATAATTGAAATGAAGTAGGTGTTTAACTGCCTCGGTAGCCTAGTGGTCCTACGCACGACTGCTACGCTAGAGGTCCTGGGTTCGATTCCCAGGTGGAGCAAAAAGTGTTATTGGGTATTTCTATTAAATTCTCAGTAGCAGCTCGGAGTTTGGATTTGTGACCGGTTAATGGCAATAGGTTCGCCCCCTATTACATGGGACCTAAACATACCGGCGAACTGTGGATGCACATTGACACACCTCTGCCTAACCTTTCGGGGAATACAGGCGTGATGGTATGGATGGAGTAGTTGTTTAATGAATTGAAGTATAAACAGTACATGCACATAATCACATTGTATTCAATGAAAGTGCCGATCAGTCAGAAGGACGGTCAAATCAAACGTGTGTACCTATACAAGTCACAGCTTTGCTTAAAATTCAGGAAATTATACAATACGTAAAAAATAATTATTAGATGGATCAGTTATTACATGGCAGACAAGCCAACGGCATCTAATAAAACGAATTTATATGGCAGATGTGAGTGGCAACGCCGGGAGGGCACGCCCTAGAAAGACCTACCCTGACCTTATTGGTGAGATTCTTCAGAAAGGTCAGGTGCGCAGTACTCGTAACCGACGTGCTTGTATGACGACATGTATGAATGTGGATGACGCGAAAGGAGTAGCAGGTGGCTTTCTATGGTTTCTGCCTACCCCCATGGGAAAAAGGTGTAAGTTTATGTATGTATGTTTAAAAGTTTAAATGCCATATTTCACAGACAAAGTCAGGTATAAACTAGTCATAGGCCAATGCAAAGGTTACGCAAAAACGGATTATGAAATGATTCGTCACCTCTGAAGTGAAATTTATTACAAATGACGACTTTTTGTCTGTTTGTGTACACAAGACATTATCAAAGTGCTAGTGTTGCGTGTGTGGGTACATCGTGTTGTTGTACTAATGTTTACTGTTTCTGAGGTCAAAGCAACCAATATGAGGGACACTACATGATAAATAAATTATTTTTTCAATGTCGGCAAACTTGCAAATAGCCCACCTAATGTTATTGGGCACCACCGCCTAAAGACATTTACAATACCAGAGGCCTAGGCATTGGCAACGCATTTGGCGTTGCCATCCCAGAGACACAGTGTGTGATGCCAAAAATGTTAAAATAGAGTCGAAATAGTTCGAGTTTTTTCTTTGTGTTATCCATACATACTTAATTATTATACTACTAGCTTCTGCCCGCGACTTCGTCCGCGTCACAGTTGATGTGTTATCCTACGGGTACCGTACATTTTCCCGGGATAAAAAGTAGCCTATGTGTTATTCCAGACTATAATCTATCTTTGTGCCAAATTTCATCCAGATCCATTCAGCCGTTTAAGCGTGAAAGAGTAACAAACATCCATACATCCATACATCCATACATACAAACTTTCGCCTTTATAATAGTAGTAGGATGCGAAAGTAGCTCTTGTCTGCCTGTCCTGTTATGCTTTCACAACTAAATCACTGAACTGATTTAGATGCAATTTGGTAGATAATGGAGAAGTTTGAACCCCAAGAAAGGACATAGGCTATTTTTTGTTCCGCGACTTCATCCGCGTCATTATCGCGATTATCGTTATTATTGCGATTTATGCGGACGAAGTCGCGGGCAAAAGCTAGTAATTTTAGTGATCAAAAAGTAATTAAAGTCAAAGTCAAAGCATTTATTTCAATTAGACCATTTACAGACACTTTTGAATTGTCAAGAAGTTACAGTTTAAAGTTGAAGCTAGTTGCTCGTTCCAAAACGTAGGTCTCTATGGAGAAGAACGAGCAAGTTATAATATTTCAATCTCAGTCACAAATCATTAATTAATATTGGATCGCGGGCCGGTAGGTCTTGCAAATGGCGTGTGACTGAGATTTGACCTTAGTTTTTTACGTGATAGGCGAGTCAAACCACAAACTGCCACTCCACGAGCCACTACTGAGAAATTCACATACCACGGCTGTGTTCCCCGAAGAGTTAGGCAGAGCTGTACTAACGTACCTACACACACACAGTTCGCTGGTATGTCTAGGTCCCACGTAATAGGGGGCGAGCCTATTGCCATTAACCGGACACAGATCTTAACTCCGAGCTGCTACTGAGAATTTCTTAGACAAACCCAATAACACTTTGCCCGGCCTGGGAAACGAAACCAAGACCTCTAGCGTAGCAGTCGCGCTTAGACACTCTAGGTCAACGAGGTATTTGGCATGCTGAAAAATCCAGTAACACATTTCCCGACCCGGGAATCGAACCTAGGACTTCCACAAGACCAACGAGGCTGACAACAGGAGGTAATAATGACATTGCAACAGAAATGCATTCATTTTCACATAATTCAACATTTTGCATAAATAATGTAATCTACATAAATAAATAATGAATTTACGTAAAACAATGGCTGTTTTTAATATAGCCGTGTTACAAGTTCAAGTATATAAAAAGGGGCCATTGTGCGGACAACGACGGGAAACACGAATTAACAAAAAACATAAATATACAGACTGGTCACAGCGAAATTAATCAAAAAAAGATCAATTATTCCGACCTGTCACTTTGCTTTGTCCCTTCTTCTTATTTACCGTGTAGGCAGTAAGGTCTAAAGACTCCACACACCCTAGTGTCAGAGTTTCCAAACCGCCTCAAGGGCCTCTGACATGGTTATGATGGTTATCGATGTCAGTGATGTATAAGATAAACTTAGAAAGTTCATATGAATTAGGAAAAGTCACATTGGTACTTGCCCGTGCCCGGTTGCGAACCCCCAACCTCGCGCATGAGAGGCATCAAATGGCTGAATTTTAAATATAACCGACATTTGCGCGGATGACCTCGCGGAGAAAATCTAGTTAATAGTATAAAGAGGAAACATTTTTCTAGTTTGTATATATGTATAATGTCTTCGAAACTACTGAACCGATTTAATTTTTTTTTCAGTAATAGCTAAATTATCAAAAAGTAAAATAAGCTATTTTTTGTTTAAAAATAATTAGAGATAAAAAAAAATGTACCATCACGCCTGTATTCCCCGAAGGGTTAGGCAGAGGTGCACCAATGTACACCCACAGTTCGCCGGTATATTTAGGAAAAAACCGGTTTTTTTATTTTCGGTTAATTAGAGATCTTTAAGAAAATTACAACAGTGTAACTCAAATTAGCAATATTTGGTTGCCTACATTTTTCGCGGACCAAATCGCAGGCATAAAGTTAGTTAAATATATTAACATGATTCATTATGCATGTAACCATTTCATGAAATCAAAATATTTATTTACCCTCTACGCATTTTTGATGGAATTAATTATTTTTGTTATTGTTATTTTACATTATTTACTGCCCCTTTGACCTCGTGGTCGCAAGCGCGACTCATGAGCGTGGGGTTAGAAGATCGATCCCCAGGTCGGGCAAAAAGTGTTATTGGGTTTTTCTATTAGGAATTTCTCAGTAGCAGCCCGGAGTTTGAAATTTGGTGGTGTGACACCCCCGTGTCTGCGTCCTGCGCCTGATCTTTCTCTGGTCGTGTCAGATTTCCATCCCATCGGCCTATAAGAGTTAGGGAAGAGAGAGTGCACCTGTGTTTGCGCACACACTTGTACACTATAATATCTCCTGCGTAGTTAGCTGGTCTGCATTAAGATTAGCCGCCGTGACCGGAATCGGTCTGGAGAGTTCCATATTTTACAGGATACAAACAAATAAACAGACTTACTTTAGCATTTATAATATTAGTAAAGTAATTTAATATAGATAGCAAGTGAAGGTGAATGCTGAGGTCATAAGCAATTACTTTATGCAAATAAGCACTTTATTACTTGATGTTTTGGGTCCAAAATAAAAGCGATGTCAAAGGTTTTGTTTTGACGGCCTATATATAGACCTAATGGTTTGTTTATTTATTTACATACTACATACCATCACGCCTGTACTCCCCGAAGGGTTAGTCAGAGGTGTACCAATGTACACCCACAGTTCGTCGGTATATTTAGGTCCCGTAATAGGGGGCGAGCCTATTGCCATTAACCGGGCACAAATCCAAACTCCGAGCTGCTACTGAGAATTCCATAGAAAAACCCAATAACACTTTTTGCTCGACCCGGGAATCGAACCCAGGACCTCTAACGTAGCAGTCGCGCCCAGGACCACTAGGCCAACGAGGCAGTTCAGAGTACAGTATTTATTTATTTATACTTTATTTATAATTTATTACTTTTCGCTTAAACGGCTGAACGGATCTGGATGAAATTTGGCACTGAGATAGATTGTAAGCTGGAATAATACATAGGATACTTTTTATTCCTGTAAAATGGCGTATTAGAATTCATTGTCACCACACCTATTTTTGGCGCAAAGCAGCGGTACTGTGTTCCGATTTGAAAGTTTTTTTTACCGATGGGATATCATCAAATGATGTGTTCCGCTCTGGTGGGGCAGGAGTGAGTGTCAGACTTTTACTGACTACAACCCATCCAGGTTCCTTCTTGTGCCCTTTGCGTTCCGGGGGCGCAGCATCTCTTTCGAACAACCCGCAGCCCCGGCAGGTGTTTAAAGGGTATGGGTGTCGGTGTAATTACAGGCACATGACACATTTCGACTTGGTCTCTGGGATGGCAACGCATTAGCAAGGTCTCTGGTATTGCAGATGTGTATAGGCAGCGGTGACCACTTAACATCAGGTGGGCCGTGGGCTTGTTTGCCATCCAAAGATATTAAAAAAAAACAGTAGCTTAAGGGAAGCCGGTGGTAATCTAGTTGTATAGAATCGTTACAGACAAACATACAATCATGCCTGTATTCCCCGAAGGGTTAGGCAGAGGTGTACCAATGTACACCCACAGTTCGCCGGTATGCTTAGGTCCCATGTAATAGGGGGCGAGCCTATTGCCATTAACCGGGCACAAATCCAAACTCTGTGCTGCTACTGAGAATTTTCATAGAAAAATCCAATAACACTTTGCTCGACCAAAATCGAACTCAAGACCTCTAGCGTAGCAGTCGCACTTAGGACCACTAGGCCAACGAGGCAGTTACAGTCGTTACAGCTGATATATTATTCCTTCTTTTTTTATACCACAGAGGGTGGCAAACAAGCCGACGGCCCGCCTGATGTTAAGTGGTGACCGCTGCCTATACACATCTGCAATACCAGAGACCTTGCAAATGCGTTGCCATCCCAGGGACAAAGTTGCAATGTCTCATGTGCCTGTAATACCAGAGGCCTTACAGATGCGTTGCCATCCCAGAGACAAAGTTGCAATGTCTCATGTGCCTGTAATACCAGAGACCTTGCAAATGCGTTGCCATCACAGAGACAAAGTTTCAATGTCTCATGTACCTGAGGCCTTCTTCTGCCCTTACAACAGCCGACGGCATATCATTGCCAACAATCGCAAAAGGCCTAATCGGCTGTCGGTGCCTGATTGATGAAACTTGCAGGATATGATAGCAATGTTTGTCTAATTACTGATTGCGAGCGGACGTTGAGAAAGTGTTTTTGCTTACTTATGATAAGTAAGTTATACCTACTCAATAATTACTTATGTATTTTTTTTCGTAGCATATTGGTGTAGCCTATGGATGATCCGGATGCGATTGCGTTGAAACCGGTTTGTAAATGGATTTAGTACTGCGAAAGTGTACTAACACACAATAATATCTTAATTAACAGTTTATTGTACTAGGGTACATTAAACTTACGCTATAAGAATAGATTTAAGATTAATTTTAATTGTTCCGGGTTTCCTGAGTAAAATAGGCTATATAGCATCACGCTGCTACGTACGGCAGCAGAGCAGCAACCAAACGTAACTTAACGCGGATGAAATATGCTGCGCGGACGATATCGCGGGGAGTTCGTTGTGTAAAAAAAGCGGTAATTTAAAAAACTAAAAAACCCGACTGCTTTTCAAAGTATTTATAAAAAGCCCTAAAACAAGAAAGTCGTTGTACCCGATTGCACAAAATTGTAGAAGTCGGGACCCATTCTAGACCATCTGCAATGTAATATAGGTATGTGCTCTAAATACTCTTAGCCTCCATTTCTAGAATGGGTCCCGACTGCTACAATTTTGTGCAATCGGGTACAACGACTTTCTTGTTTTAGGGCTTTTTATAAATACTTTGAAAAGCAGTCGGGTTTTTTAGTTTTTTAAATTACCGCTTTTTATTTTTACCTTTTTTTATTTACCCATTGTCACTTTGACAGTAAATACGAATCTAATGACACCTCTCAAGCTAAAATTCATCGAGCCGTTCAGGCTGCAGAGCGATCCAAACATTTGAATTTGGCGCCAAAAATCCGCCATTTTGATTTTTTTATTTTGATATACCCAGTGTCACTCTCACAGTAAATACGAATCTAATGACACCTCTCAAGCTAAAATCCATTGAGCCGTTCAGGCTGCAGAGCGTGCCAAACAATTATACATACATACATACATACATACATACATACATACATACATACATACGTACATACATACATACATACCCTCGAAAAACATAACCCTCCTTCTGTCGCAGTCGGGTAAATATGAAATGGACACAAAAAAAACTACGATTTTTTTTTTACATACACACTATCACGCCTGTATTCCCCGAAGGGTTAGGCAGAGGTGTACCAATGTACACCCACAGTTCGCCGGTATATTTAGGTCCCATGTAATAGGGGGCGAGCCTATTGCCATTAACCGGGCACAAATCTTAACTCCGAGCTGTTACTGAGAATTTCATAGAAAAACCCTTTAACACTGCTCCACCTGGGAATCTAACCCAAAACCTCTAGCGTAGCAGTCGCATTTAGGGCCACTAAACCAACGAGGCAGTTCAGTACGATATATTATTTTTGTGTTTAAAATATCTGGAACTTTCAGAAAAAATATATTATGTTGGCCACTAGTTAAAAGCGATAGTAATAGCATATAATAATACTAGGCAACACCCGCGACTTCGCCCGCCACGCACATTACGTACATTTAAGGTACTTACATCTCAAAACATTACGACAATCAATTATAATCGGTCATCTGCACGATTGTAATTGATTATTATCAGCTATGCTATTCTGAAATAGGCAAATCACTTCGAAAGTCATCTCGATAGTCACGCTTTTTTTTTTTTTTTTTTATAGACGGGAAATCATCAAATAACTTCCCCCGCCCTGGGCGGGGCGGGAGGGAGTGTCAGACTTTTACTGACTAAAACCCGTCTATGTTCCTTCATGTGCCCTTTGCGTTCCGGGGGCGCGGTATCTCTTTCGAACAACCCGCAGCGATAGTCACGCTTGCTTCACAGATTATCAGCAGTGCGATTCTCTAAGCCTCACTTCGTAATCCGAAAGCTGAATCCGCAGTGAGATTACCAAATGGTATTCTGTTAAACACGATCACGCGCCGGTGACGTCACCACGGCGAACGAATACTAAACCAATGACAAGTTGGTTCGTTATCGAAGTGAGCGCGATCACTTTAGTGAGACTCGTTTTCGAGTTTGCATTTTAGAGAATCGCACTACAGGTCCTATTGAAAATCGTCAAAATACTCACTCGATATAATACTTCTCACTTACGTCATCACGTGGTGGCGCTAGTGTGTCGAACTCACTCATTGTAAGAATACGATATTAAAATCTCACCGCGGATTCAGAAGTGATTTCCCAATTAACTTTTTAGAATAGCACTACTGATAACACACTCAATGATAATCGTGTATTGTCACAAAAACTTAACATGTCTGCTAAATCTATTTCTATCTAGTTGATAATAATAGCAATAATCTAACCCGAAAGGTTAGGCAGAGGTGTACCAGTGTACACCCACAGTTCGCCGGTATGTTTAGGTCCCACGTAATAGTGGGCGAGCATATTGCCATTAACCGGGCAGTAAATCCTAACTCCAAGCTACTGAGAATTTCATAGAAGAACCAAATAACACTTTTCGCTCGACCTGGGAACCAACCCAGGACCTCTAGCGTAGCAGTCGCACTACCACTAGGCATTTTTTTTTTTTTTTTTTTTTTTTTTAATAATTGAAAATGTATTACCTACAGTGGTATAAAAAAAAAAAATAATAATATTAGTATTTCTTATGAATCTAACTTGACATTATGTTATATTAATTGTTAACATCATCTTTGACATTTCCTGCCGGGGCTGCGGGTTGTTCGAAAGAGATACCGCGCCCCCGGAACGCAAAGGGCACATGAAGGAACATAGACGGGGTTTAGTCAGTAAAAGTCTGACACTCCCTCCCGCCCCGCCCAGGGCGGGGGAAGTTATTTGATGATTTCCCGTCTATAAAAAAAAAAAAAAAAAAAAACTTTGACATTTAAACATATGCGAATTAAAGAGTTCCCATTTGATTTGATTTTTTATATTTTCTTTTACATACATACATACATAAACTCACGCCTTTTTCCCATGGGGGTGGGCATAAACTACAGAATGCCACCTGCTACGATCCTTACATACTCCTTTCGCCTCGTCCATTTTCTTTTAATTTAACTTAATAAAACCTACAATGCAAAATAAATATTTGCATACCATATTTATTGACAAAATATAAATGAGGCTTACTATAATTTTAAGATCATACTTAGTGCACCTACATTCTGGCAAGTAAATGAATTTGAATTTGAAATATTCAATATTGCAAAATTCCACAACATACTTAGAAATACTGTAAGTGGAATTACATAAAAGATTTTGTTTTGTTTTTTAAAATTTCTAATGATATGCCATTTATTTTAAACTAGCGGTTGCCCGCGACTTCGTTCGCGTTCAGTATTTTTAAGTTAATAGTGTTCATACTATTTCTGTCTAACCTCTATGTGAAATAGCGTGTGTAATTGTACCTAAGATTACAGCTCAGGTTACTGCTAACACAATTGTTCAAATCGGTGCAGGAGTTAAAAAGTTATGCGCGTACATACAAACAAAAAAACAGACAAAAATTCTAAAAACCTTTTTTTTGGTTCAGTATAATGTGTTTAACATGTGAGAATTACTCTTTATAAAAAATATTGAATGTACAGAATTGGCCTCTTTACGATTTTAAACCTAATATTTGCATGCCTATTAGACGGCAAAATATGGAGCACCTTATTATAAAAGAACATCTATGTAACCTAACTACCCAAGTTTGCAAAGAAATAAATAATTTGATTGATTAATTTGATTTGATAAAAAAACAAACCAACAGCCGAAATTAAGAACCTCCATCTTCTTTATTCAAAAAAAGAATGGAACATCCTTAATTTAAAACTGACAGTTTTAATGCGATTCTAATTTTAAATTTGCGTTTTTTTCCAAAACAACGTTCAGAAACCAGCCAGTTATAACCAAAATATCTGTCTATCGTTTTAAAGTAAATAATTGAGCGCTTGACTCACCGATCTTCCGTTGTCACTCGATCAGTTCGCCGCGGTGAGCACTTTAGACTGACTGCGCGAAAAGTCGTTATTCATGCGTCAAGCACATTGTTGCGCACACGCATACCTACGTAAGTGGTGAGTCTGTTTGTCTGTATGTACGTACAAAAGTAATAATAAAATATATTGAGTAGTAGGCACCATTAAAATGTGACAACTTCAATAAAAAAAAAACACTTTATTTTAGGTTTGAAATCCTGATTAATTACATAACTATAAAATTCAATTCTCAAGTAGCAGCTCGGAGTTTGGATTTGTGCCCGGTTAATGGCAATAGGCTCGCCCCCTAATACATGGGACTTAAACATTCCGGCGAAATGTGGCTGTACATTGGTACACCTCTGCTTAACCCTTCGGGGAATACAGGCGTGATGGTATGTATAACTATAAAATTCATTTTTTTGTCGCTTTGAAATCAATAAATAGTGAATTGAGATGACAGAAAAGTGACGTCATAGTTTAGTATTGTCATTCAAAATCTATAGGGGAATGGCGTTTTGACAGCTCATAAAAAGTACGTCAATTAATTAGTGGTGTCATCTTTTATCCAATTGGATTAAATGAAATAGTAAATTAATAGTTTGGTAAATAATTAAAGATAGAGAAATAATGGTACAGTAATATTTAATGCTTGGTAACTGCCTCGTTGACCTAGTGGTCCTAAGCGCGACTGCTACGCTAGAGGTCCTGGGTTCGATTCCCAAGTGAAGAAAAAGTGTTATTGGGTTTTTCTATAAATTCTCAGTAGCAGCTCGGAGTTAGGATTTGTACCCGGTTAATGGCAATGTACCCGGTTATTCAAATCAAATCAAATCAAATCATTTATTTCAATTAGACCATTTACAGGCACTTTTGAATTGTCAACAAGTTACAGTTTAAAATTGAAGCTAGTTGCTCGTTCCAAAACGTAGGTCTCTATGGAGAAGAACGAGCAAGAAACTCCATGGACACTCTTTTCCTTCCATTTGGTTTTTACAAAGTCTTGGTTACAATATTCTTGTTGCTTCTATATGTGAAAACAATGAAGGTGAATATAAAAAATAACAAAATTATAATAACGATGTAAGACATGGCAGTTAAGAGATGACCAATCCCAGTTGACAGCACCCGTTCACGAATATGACGCGTGCATCAGCACCGTTTAGCTCAACCATCTTGAAGGGAACCAAACGATCCAACCCACGCGCCACCGTCAGCAAGACATTAAAGTGAGCATGACAAAGCTCTCAACTGCCATGCTCAGTGTCCAACACATAGTAACTTAACAAGTAAATGGCTCCATGGTAGTCACATTTACAAAATTGAAATATATGATGTAAAATTATACAAAACTAAGGTCATCAGCGAACCTTTTCAAAAAATAAACTGTAGTAAGTAGAAAAAAAAAAAATCAGTAAAAATTATAATAACGGATGGTATACGTTATTAAGGTCAATAAAAAAGGTGCTAATAACATCGTTATGTTTAGAAAAAAATGTATATTAATTTGTGTGCCCGAGTGGCTGTGGAGCAGGACTAGCATTAAGCCAAGCATTTTTATCATTTATATAATCTTCTAATTTGTAATATGCTTGACTACATAGTGTGCGTTTTATACATGTTTTAAACTTTCTCTCATTTAGTTCGAGAATATTGAGCGGTATTTTATTATAACATTTTACACAGTACCCCATAAAAGAAGTGTGTACTTTTGACAATCGAAAACTCGGTTGCTCTAATTTATTCCTATTTCTAGTATTAAAATTATGTCTATCACCAACTTTTCTAAAATGATGAAGATTTTTCCGAACATGCATAATGTTTTCATATATACAGGATAAGTTTTTAACCAGTACGTAAATTTTTTTTGGTAGTTCAGTGTCAGTAATAGAACACATTTCCGTGTTTAGTTAAAAAAAAAAAAATTAAAAAAATTTCATCCTTATCCGAGTTTGAAATAAGCAAAACATCCAGGACATAATCTATTCGCCATACTATCAATGAAAACTCGCGGCCGCCGCCGCCGCCCGGGCGCATGGCTGGGGTGAGGGGGTGGGGAATGCGCTAGCGCCGAGTGACAATGAAATATGGTTTTTAAGTAAACATGTTTCGTAAGCGATAACTTTTTTTTTTAGTACTAAGACATATCAAAATAAAATATACGTGTTTAATAAAACGTGTTGAAGTTTATTATGGCAAAATTTACGCACTGGTTAAAAATTTTTCCTGTATATTGACAAGGTACCGTCATGATATTTTTTTTTTAAACAATTGCCTTAGAGATTCGCGTCTGCCAAGATTATAGATGGCTCTGACAGCCCTCTTTTGCAA
This sequence comes from Caradrina clavipalpis, assembly GCA_932526535.1. Classification (NCBI taxonomy): domain Eukaryota; kingdom Metazoa; phylum Arthropoda; class Insecta; order Lepidoptera; family Noctuidae; genus Caradrina; species Caradrina clavipalpis. The sequence goes on from OW052116.1 coordinate 7,909,090, forward strand.
AATAAAAATAGATTCTATGTCTGCAGCCCGTCCCCATAGCACAATACCGTAAGACATGATACTATGAAAGTAGCTAAAATAGACCAGTCTCGCGGTATCCACGTCTGTCAATTGTCGGATTTTCCTGACAGCGTAAGCGGCTGAGCTCAACCGCCCTGCAAGAGATGTTAAGTGAGGACCCCACTGCAGCTTTGAGTCAAGCGAAACCCCCAAGAAAACTGTCTTATCGACGAATTCTAGTACTTCCTTATTCAATATAACGTTACATGCACTACTTCTAACGTTCGGTAAAGCAAATCTTATGCATTTAGTTTTCTTCTCATTTAACACTAAGTTATTTATCGTAAACCAATTATGAACCTTAAGCATAGCGTTATTTACTTCGTCAAGGTGCTGTGCCCGTCTATTTACATTAAAAATCAGTGAAGTATCATCAGCAAATAACACCATTTTAGGTTGGTTTTTCAGTAAATGAGGTAAATCATTTATATAGACTAAAAAGAGAAACGGACCCAATATTGAACCTTGCGGAACTCCCATCTTTACTTTCAAGCCTGATGAATTTACACCGTTTATTTGAACTTGCTGTAGTCTATCATTTAAATACGATTTCAGTGAACTAAGCGCTAGTTGACCGAGGCCGTAATGCTCAAGCTTCTGGAGGAGGGTCTCATGATTTACGCAATCAAATGCTTTTGAGAGGTCGCAAAAAATGCCAATGGCATCCTGTGAGTCCTCCCATGCATTATAGATGTGCTTAATTAAAGTGACACCGGCGTCAGTAGTGCAACGCCCTCTGGTGAAACCAAACTGCTGGTCGTGTAAGATGTTATTACAGTTAAAATGATTAAGCATTTGATTGAGCATCACTTTTTCAAACACCTTGCTGAACACCGGCAAAACCGAAACGGGTCTATAGTTATTAGTGTCTTTACTATCCCCGGATTTAAAAAGTGGTATAACTTTGCTGTGTTTCATTAAAGTCGGAAAAACCCCTTGATCTACACATAAGTTAAATATTAAAGCTAAATAGGGTGCAACTGTCTCAATAATAGACTTACACACATTAGTAGACATGCCCCACATATCTTCTGTAACCTTGATCTTAAGTTGTTTGAAAGCCTTTATGACATCCACAGGGTTAATATGTCTAAATTTAAATTCCTTAGGACAGGCTGAAACATTCGCTCTTAATAAATCTATAGCAAGTGAGGGCGAGGAATCTAAAGAGAAATCTTTATTGCCATTAACCGGGTACATGAGACCTAAACATACCGGCGAACTGTGGGTGTACATTGGTACACATCTGCTTAACCCTTCGGGGAATACAGGCGTGATGATATGTATGTATATATATGTAATTATACAGGCTGGTACAAAAGTCATCGATATCGAAAGATGATTTATAAATGGTGTTGTTATTAAGGTAATGCCGTGACGGTTCTGTGGGTAATACTTCTCTTGGTTGTAGGTTTGATAGGCAAGTAACAATGTTACTCCCACGAGACTAACTGCCCCGTTGGTCTCGTGGTCGCAAGTGTGACTGCTGAGTGAAGGGTCCTAGGTTCGATTCCCAGGTCGAGCAAAAAGTGTTATCCGGTTTTTCCATTAGGTATTTCTCAGTAGCAGCCCGGAGTTTGGAAGTAGGTGGTGTGACACCTCGTGACACGTAAAGCTGTTGGTCCTGCGCCTGATCTCTCTCCGATCGTGTCGGATTGCCGTCCCATCGGGCTATGAGAGTTAGGGAAGAGAGTGTGCAGATACCTTCTTCGGCAAGAGGAAAGTGTCAAGAATCGGTCCAAAAATTATCGGTCGTGTTTTATTTATTTTTTGTTTTTAGTAGTGATTTAGTTGGCGTTGAATGTGAGCGAAGTGTCATGTAATTGATAACATAAGTGTTACCTTGTTTAGTTTTTCAAGAATTTGACGTAAAAAAAAAAAAAAAAATTATTTTTTTATTTTCGTATTTTTTTTGTTATTTTTTTACTTTTTAAAGGGAACTTAGGTTTTTGTGTTGGGGATTCTTTAAATTTTTAATTTAATTTTTTATTATGTACTTTTTATTGGTACCTACTTATTATAGTGTCGATTTTGTTAAGTTTGAGACCCCAGTCGAGTATATTTACAGACATTCGGTTTTTCTTCCCTACTTTCACCCCCACAACTTTTAAACGGCTCAACCGATTTTCATCAAACATGTCTAAGAACACTCGCACATAGGTCATCTTTAATACAAAAAAAACTAAATTGAAATCGCTTCATCCGTTAGGCAGCTATGATGCCACAGACAGACAGACAGACAGACAGACAGACAGACACGTCAAACTTATAACACCCCTCTTTTTGCGTCGGGGGTTAATTAATGTACGTTATGTGACTTAGGTGCTGTGTTGTTGTTGTTGTTGTTGTTTAATTGTCTAGTCTGGTGTAACTACCTTAAGTGGATAAATCACCCTACATAATACTCGTGTATGTGCTAAACTCTATTGAAATTCTTGTTTCCAATTGATGTCATTTCCATACAAATAAACAAAAACCGGCCTAATACGAAGAGGACATATCCTGGGCGACCTATGTGGGTAGGCAAACTTCAAAAACCCCATTCAATTGCGTGAAATTGAGATTTTTTTCCCGGGCTCCAAAGAAAATTCCTACCATATTCCTATGGAATAATATATTAAATTTGAAGTAGCGAGCAGAGGCTAGTATTTAATTAAATGAAAATAAAAACATCGTTTATATTTTACATGTTTTTATAATCTTTATTTATTGTTTATCTTTCAATTAATTGGGATTGACGAAAAGAGTGGTTCTCACCCGGACATTTTTGAAAGTGTCGGACTCTTACTGACTTAAACCCATCCGTGTTCCTCCTAATGCCCTTTGTGTTCCTAACTCTGGAACACAAAGGGCAACATCTTTCTTGCTGTTGAGGCGGCTGGGGTGTAAGGTTTGCCTCCTCCTTCACTAGCATTACTACTTCGCCTAAAGAGGTGACTGCTTCCCATACTCCTTTGCTCCGGACCATGGATTGAATCAGGGCCGGACGCGAGAGGTCGCCGCCGCCGATCGCCTCTACGAGAACAGGGCGCGCGGCGGTGCTCCGCCCAAGCAGGGCAGACCTCCACCGTATGCTCAACCGTGTCCTCCGGGCGACCCTCACAATGATAACACCCGGGCGTGTTCCCCCGCCGAATCCGAAAAACCGGTTGCTCCCTCCAACCGGGTCCGGAGAATACCCGCGTCAGGCGGAAGGTGAAGACGCCATGACGCCTCTCTAGCCACTCCTCAAAGAGGGGACTTATCACCGCTCCAAACGACTTTAAAACGCCCTCTAAACTACGCCAGATCTGGGTAATTCCGGACAGATTGCAGCTCTTTATATAGGGGGCATGTAGGGGACACGTAGGGCCCCATATCACAGTGCACCATACTATATTAATATCGAGGAAAAACCGCTGGAAAAACCAAGCAAGTATCTTGTATAGGAATCCCTTTGAGTTAACTTTATTTTGTTGTTATTGCATAAAACCGCAGAATAAATTAGTGTAAGTAGGGTTCAAGTTATTTTGGTAAATATACAATACTAGCTTTTGCCCGCGATTTCGTCCGCCAGTTACGTCTTTGGTTAATGCTCTGCTCCCGTTGGCCATAGTGTGATGTTACTCAGGAATAATGTAGCTATCTTATGGTGAAAATATGGTTAAAATCGGTCCAGTAGTTTCGGAGCTTCTTCGTTAAAAACAAACAAACTATATATATATATATATATATACCATCACGCCTGTATTCCCCGAAGGGTTAGGCAGAGGTGTACCAATGTACACCCACAGTTCGCCGGTATATTTAGGTCCCATATGTAATAGGGGGCGAGCCTATTGCCAAATAAACAAACAAAAAAATATTTCCTTTTTATAGTAAGTATTTAATATACAATACTACCTTTTGTCCGTAATTTCGTCCACGTAAATGTCCGTTATATTTAAAATTCAATCATGATTCGAAAGACACGTGGCGCCATCTATTATCATAAGAACATTATTGTTGTTTGAACCCTAATAAAAAAAACCTAATAATAACCTGGGTACCTAATCCTGTGATGATAGTTGTATGTGTTTATAAATAAATAAATAAATAAAAAAAAAAAAAACCGGCCAAGTGCGAGTCGGACTCGCGCACTCGGTTCCGTACCTACCATTATTTATATAATAACAACGGCAAAAAAAACACGTTTGTTGTGTATGGAAGCCCTCTTAAATATTTATTTTATTCTGTTTTTTCAGTATTTTTTGTTATAGCGGCAATAGAAATAGGTACATCATTTGTGAACACTTCAACTGTCTAACTATCGCGGTTCATGAGATACAGCCTCGTAAAAGATGGACGGACAGGCAGACAGGGACCGCGAAGTCTCAGCAATACGGTCCCGTTTTATCCTTTGGGTACGGATTCCTAAAAACCAAACTCTTAACGTTTAGCCGTTGTCAACCGCTGTATTCGCATCGAACAGGAAAAAATTAAAGGTTACAAGAAGGTGATTCCATTATACCATAATTAATTTAAAACCCAACGCTTCACCTTGAGATCTGCCATAAATAAGACCTCTAGACGGTTTAGACAATCATTGTACGTGATTGTCATACAAAAGTCATAGACAAAATATACATACGTTACTTCTATAATAGGCGTAGTTGGCACAAGACTGTGCCTAAGTTACTAGGTACATAATAATATTCTGCCTCGTTAGCCTAGTGGTCCTTAGCGCGACTGCTACGCTAGAGGTCTTGAGGTCGATTCCTAGGTGAAGCCAAATATGTTATTAGGTTTTTCTATGAAATTCACCTGGATTTCTTAGTTGATACATTTTAGTTGTGTATAGGTGTGTTGTTAAATGTTTAAGTTTTTGTCAATACACATACACATACAATCACGCCTGTATTCCCCGAAGGGTTAGGCAGAGGTGTATTTATTTATTTATTTATTTATTGCATTCATGTCGTTTAACCAATGCACACCCACAGTTCGCTGATATATTTAGGTCCCATGTAATAGGGGGCGAGCCTATTGCCATTAACCGATTTCATAGAAAAACCCAATAACTCTTTTTGCTCGACCTGGGAATCGAACCCAAGACCTCTAGCGTAGCAGTCGCGCTTAGGACCGCTAGGCTATCGAGGCAGTTCAAACACATAACATTTAGCCTAACCCTTCGGGGAATACAAGCGTGATGGTATGTATATAAATATGTGTTTAAAACCGACTTTCAAAATAACAGTCGGAAGTTGTAGAAAAAGAACCAAAGTCAAATTCGAAACGTAAGTTTCTTTTCACTTAAAATTTAATATTTGAAAGCGGTTGTTGGTCTAGATCTATTATAAAACTAAGTCCTATTCTATTATAAACTTACACAACTTTTATAACTACGACAGCTACCTACCCTGTTGTGCTGTAACCTTTATGATGGCTATTTAGCGCCTTTTAATAGAGCTACTCAAAATATAACTTTATTTACAACACGAAAAGATACACATTTCATTGTTTGAATTCAGAATACTTTGCACCTTCTTACAATGTAATTGTGAGGGGGCGAGCCTATTGCCTTTTTCCGGGCACAAATCTTAACTCCGACCTTGCTACTGAGTTTCATGGAAAAACCCAATAACACTTGCTCGACCTGGGAATCGAGTCCAAAACCTCTAGCGTAACAGGCGCGCTTATATAGAGCCACTAGGCTAACGAGGTAGCTAAAAACCCGATATTTTTTTAATAATTATAAAATTAGAGTTTTAGGTGCTTTGAAATCAATAACTAATTAGTGAATACAAAGGTCAAAAAAGTGACGTCATAGTTTAGTATTGTCATACAAAATCTATGGGGGAATCGCGTTTTGACAGCTCATAAAAAGTACGTCAATTGATTAGTGGTGTCATCTAAATCACAATATTGCAAAAATCACACAAATAAAACAAATTTTCCATCTTAATTTAATTTATATTTAAATTCGAATTAACATTACATTTTAATACAATTAATTATACATGAGGTACTATCAGAAATACTAGTTAACGATATTTGTATTATAGTTACAAGACAACTATTTGTTGACAGTCGCGCTACAGTCGCTCCACAGTTGAGCAACTTTTAGAATAATAGAGAAAGTACTTATAAATAGAAGATGAATATAAAATAAGAAAAGAATAATTAAAATAGTAATGCTTTTAATGGCCTGTACAGACTGACGGACGGCATGGCAGAGGATTTTGAATATGGAGAGCTGCGCTGCGCTGCTTCGAGGCCGATCACCGAGTATCGAAATATATAACTTAATTCGATTGGATAACTATTACTACTAGATTCATTAGTTTTAATTTTTTTTTGACGTTCAAAAGTGCCTTTTAATAGTCTAATTGAAATAAATGATATGATTTTGACTTTGACTTTGATTAAATTTAATTGATATACATTCACATATAGAAGCAACAAGAAAGACTATGACATCTTTATCTACATGTGACAAACAATAAATGATTCAATGAATGAATTTGAAGAGTATTGTAGCCAGGTTTTTGTAAAAGACCAATTGAAAATAGCGTCTTTGGAGTTTCTGACTCGTTCTTCTCCATAGAAACCTATGTTTTAGAACGAGCGAAATGCTTCAACTTTTTATCTAACTAAGTGACATTTCAAAAGTGCCTGTAAATGGTCTAATTGAAATAAATGCTTTGACTTTGACTTTAAATTTAAAATCCTTTACTGTCGCGTTCGCTAGTCTGCCTAGGCCATTACAGTAGTTCCAGAATTTAATTTAAATGTTTATGACACTTAGGTTTAAACACATTGAGCTAGAAAGAGACACACAAGTATGAGTGAGAGAGACGCACTCCACGAAGTAGAACTTTTTCTAAAACCCCATAGGATTGATGATGATTGAGTATTTAAGGCAGGTTGCAAGCCCGGCCACACTGCTGTGACTGTCGGTTGCTTGTCTTTGGTTTCTGTACGTTGCTCAACATTAAATGTGCAACAGCCTCTTCACCCATGACCGACATTTTGTTCGACTCATTATCGAACCGATTCAATAAATCCACAGTGTCGTGGGGCCAATTTTTTGTCGGCAATGCGCGTGTGTTCCATTTTTGTCAACAAAAAAATCGCTCAAAATGTTGGTCGTGGGTGGAGAGGCTTTATTTACAATAATATTTAAAATAAAGGCGCTTACACATTCAGACACAATTTTTATACAATTAGTTGCCGGTACCGGCAACAGCGATTTTTTTGTCTTAATTAACTAATACTTTAATTTATACATGAAGGGATAAAATAGGTATTAGGTACTTTCATGACTTGAATTAAATTTAATAGGCTCGTTTTCGTAGCCTCATTTTATTTAACAATACAGTGGGGCGACGATTATCCGAACGTTGATCAACCGAAAAACTACACTCACTCTTCTAGCAAGTACGCTTGTTTCAGCAGATGAAAGATTGAAGATATTTTTAAGCGCTATTTGTACTTTGTTTTAAAAAGGGGTACATGTTTTATGACAAGACTGTCTGTACTTTTTTGTTTAATTAATATTTGTCATTAAGGATTATAATACCTAAATATGTATGGCGCGTGCATTGGATCGTTCAGTTCCCTCCAAGATGGTTGAGCTGAACGGTGCTGATGCACGCGTCATGTTCGTGAACGGGCGCTGTCAGTTGGGATTGGTCATCTCTTATCTGCCATAGCCTACATCTTTATTAGTATTATTTAATTGTTTAATATTCACCTTCATTGTTTTCACATATAGAAGCAACATGAATATTGTAACCAAGATTTGGGTAAAACCAAATTGAAGAAAAAGAGTGTCCATGGAGATTCTTGCTCGTTCTTCTCCATAGAGATCTACGCTTTGGAACGAGCAACTAGCTTCAACTTTAAACTGTAACTTCTTGACATTCAAAAGTGCCTGTAAATGGTCTAATTGAAATAAATGCTTTGGATTTTGGATTTTGAAATATAGTTCGGTTTTCCATACACCAATAAGTTCTGATAATCGACGCACTACTGTAATTAATTTAATAAATATGTTTTATTTAAACTACGCGCTTATGAAAGAATATAACATATTGAAATAGTAGTAGACGAAGTATGATATTAGTAGCCCCACCATGATCTGTACTGCCTTGTCCACGTAGTATAATCTGTGGGCAATACAACAAAAATAAGTACATACATACATACATACCATCACGCTTTTATTCCCCTTAGGTTTAGGCAGAGGTGTACAAGTGTACACCCACAGTTTGCCGGTATGTTTAGATGCCATGTAACAGGGGGCGAGCCTATTACCATTAACCGGGCACAAATCCTGATTCCGAGCTGCTACCAGACTGAGAGTTTCATAGAAAAACCCAAAAATGCTTTTTGCTCGAACTAGGAATCGAACCCAAGACCTGCTAACGAGGCAGTCAAAAACAAGTACACACATATATTTGACCATCACGCCTATATTCCCCGAAGGGTTAAGCAGTGGTGTATCAATGTACGTACACCCATAATTCGCCGGCATGTTTAGGTCCCATGTAATTGGGGGCGAATCCTAACTCCTAGCTGCTTCTGAGAGCTTCTTAGAAAAACCCAATAACACTAAAATCACAGAAATAAATAATACGCGTTTATTTGCGTGCCAATTACTTAATTTAGATTTCCCGACGGCGAAATCTTTAATTAAACAGAGTAATTAAGGCTTGTATTTAAACTAATAAACCAGGCCAATAATAATATACTTGAGTAGTTTTCATTGATTAATTGATAATGAATTAAAAACAAGCAGATATAGAGTTGAAAATTATGTGCACGAAAAATTCTGCATTTATTATCTTGAAAGCAATTACGCAATTTTAAATTCTACAACTGTTGTAATTAAGTTTATAATCAGTCGATTCATATTGTCTGTTTGTTGACACGCGCTTACTGCCTTTTTTAATACAACATACATACATAATTACATACATACATAGACTCACGTCTTTTTCCCATAGGGGTAGGCAGAAACCACAGAACGCCACCTCCTACGATCCTTACATACTCCTTTTGCCTCGTCCACATTCATACATCTGGTCATTCTATACTGGTTTTTAATACAACGCTATTTTTAATCGGTTTCTAACCCTAAGGAGGAGTTGTGATGACCCAGTGGTTAAACCGCGCCCACCTCTCATGCACAAGGTTGTGGGTTCGCAACCGAGCTCGGGCAAGTACCAATGTGACTTTTTCTAATTCAGATGTACTTTCTAAGTTTATCGTGGATATCTCTGACATCGGTGATGTCAGAGGCCCTTGAGGCGGTTTAGAAACTCTGACACTAGGGTGTGTGGGGTCGTTAGACCTTACTGCCCACACGATAACGAATGAATGAAGGAGGTACTTACTGTTTCTGTAATTTTCTGGCAGCAGGGAGGGTCGAAGGGTCCTCTTTGCAGCAGTACTCCCGAGCTCCCTTGATGTAGTTTCTGATGTACATACTCCAGTCCATGTCCTGGAAATACATGAAAAATTAGACTTATGACTATCAATGGCAGGACAGGTGATATCTAGGGTTAGTCAAAGTGATGTGACAGTTGTCACATCACTATATGACGTAATATTAACCAGCTTGTGATGGTTACTGCAGTTACGTGATGTGTTTTTTACACCCTGTATTTAATGTTGCTTCACAGTATGGACTTGTTAGTAAAAGCTGCCATAACTCTAACCAGTAAGTAAGTTAACATCACATAATCTCATACCATCACGCCTGTATTTCCCGAAGGGTAAGGCAGAGGTGTACCACTGTAACCCACAGTTCGCCGGTATGTTTAAGTCCCATGTAATAGGCGGCGAGCCTGTTACCATTAACCGGGCACAAATCCTAACTCCGAGCTGCTACTGAGAAATTCCTAGTGGAAAAACTCAATAACAACTTTTTTGCCCGACCGGGGAATCGAACCCAAGACCTCTAGCGTAGCAGTCGCGCTTAGGATCTAGGCTAACGAAGCAGTTAATATCGCTTTAAATGACTTCAATTAGTACCTTCATATCAGTGTAGAACGTTTCATTGTCTTTCTTAGAGATCTTGTGTTGCAGCGCCACGAAGTTGTCGTTAACGAAATGCCACTCTTTGGTGGTGTAGTACTGCAGCACCTCCAGCCCGTAGTTGATGCGCTTTTGGATCTTTATCATGCTGGAAAATAAATGTTGGTTGTAACTCGGCAACTTTTTGTGGCGGCATTGTTGCGCGTCTGGTTGCGTTGTTTTCTTAGATGGTGGAGTAATAGAGTTTATTTTTGACGAACATTCGTCTTTCAATAATAAGTCAATAGTTTCAGTAATTAAATATGCCAATATTTCTGACTATCCAGCAAGCTTAGTTTCAAATTAGCGTTAAAAATGTTAAAATATTACGCGGAAATGAGATGCGGAAAAAGATAAATACGAGAAATTTTGACGTGTGTTAGGTTCGTGCTGTAGGATCTTTAATATACAAGTTGTACGTACATTAAAACCTGTCTGTTGGTTATTATTTCCAAAAATAGAATTTAAAAGATTTAACAACAACACCAATTTATTTTTTAGTTATTTTTTTATTTTTTTTTTTATTTAGCCCGTACTGTCCCACTGCTGGGCAAACGCCTCCCCCAATTCCTTCCATTTGTTCTTTTTCTGCGCCTCCTTGAACCAGCCCTCGTGGTACGCGAATATTACTATTAATATAATATTACTATTAATAATATTAATATTGGTAGTTAATATTACTTACATAAAATTTTGATTTTGTTTTGGGTACATATTAATTAAACAATTGATGGACTTACAAAGTCTTCTTCCCCATGAGAAACATGAGCATGTCCACGAAGTATGCTGGCAGCATGTGCGTGAAGAACAGCGCGAGCTGGTGGGCTACCCACGAGCTCTTCGGGGAGCCACCCGGGTACCACAGGCACACCGTGAACGGGAACTCTTGGACGTGGATACGGCCTGCAAGGGAAACTCAGTTTATTATTATCAGCTTGCGGCTTAGTCCAGGTAGAAGTCAAGTATCGTAAAACATTTTATGACACACACACACAATACACACACTTGGCAATAGTGTAGCTTGCATTAGTAAAAGATTTTTATTAATTGGACCTGTACTTTCCAAGGTAACCTATTACATTAAAAAAAATCAAAGAACATTGAAAGATATTTTTAAATGTCAATTACAAAAAAAAAAAATAATAATATTGATTCTAGTTGCCAATTCCAATACGTAGTTTCGTGTGAAGCAACTCCATACATGCTAATATAAAAATAAGAATAGATTAATTAAATTACAAGGATACTGTAGTAAATTGCATGTTAATCAACATACCTACCACCTATGTTAATAAAAACTTTGGAGCTAACTTACCCATATCTAAAGCTTTTCCCCACGTGATCGGATTGATTCCTGACTGAGTGATGTTGCAGATACTAATCTTTTTGGGTCTGGAAATTAACAGGAAAAAGTATTAACACACGCTTCTCTAAGATCCCTTTTACAAAAAAACGTTTTAACAACAAACTATTGCCCGGTTACAGTGGCTGGTTAAGTGGTGGCGCCGCCATGCTCATAGTATTGTCATTGCTCCATAAATACTGTAGCTGTACATGGGCAATTTTACAACATTTGCCGATGGTATTAAAGTTACGTTGCTCTAAATAACTGAATATTCTTTTGGCGGTAACTTCACCTATTTTTAGCTGCAGTTACTGTCAACTTATTGCGTTTATTTTTACAATTCGCATAAAGTTGCTCGATGTTGCCAAGAAATTATAATTACGACAAATATTCCCAGAATTAAGCAACTTTAGTTGCCTGTGTAAGCGAACCTTTAGACTATATTCTATTAGCATTATTTCTTTCTTCTTCTTCTTTCTTTTTTACAGAAACGTTGCCCCACACTAGTAATTTCTCCTGTACCGTGTGTGCGTTAACAAACATATAAACTCACATACACAAACAGCCAGACTATAAGATGACTATTAGCTGACTTACTTCTCGATGCCGGTGAGGTATCCAAGAATGATGCAGGCGTTGACAGTGACGTCCACGGGGACCACATCTGCCTCGTAATTGTCATTGCAGTGCATTGTACGAATTACACCTGGAAAAATACATTCATATTTTATTAAAGGTACAATCAAATGTCGCTTATTTCTTTATTTTTTTGACCTTTCATTAATCACTCAAAACATCACATACGTACCATCACGCCTGTATTCCCCGAAGGGTTAGGCAGAGGTGTACCAGTACACCCACAGTTTGCGCGCATGTTTAGGTCCCATGTAATAAGGAGCGAGCCAATTGCTATTCGGGCTCAAATCCTAACTCCGAGCTGTTACTAAGTTTTTTTTTGAAAAACCCAATAACACTTTGCTCGGCCTGGTAATCGAAATTAAGGCCTCTAGTCTAGCAATCGCGCTTAGGGCCACTAGGCCCCTAGGCAGACTGTCGAAGTCAAAGTGGCCAAATTCTGGGCCGCAACAATATAATATAGGTACCAATAATATCGTTTGTCATCGAAACGCTAAGAAGAAGGCAGACTGTGTATACGTACATTGGTATTATACTTCTGCCTATCCCTTCGGACAATACAGGCGTGATGGTAAGTATGCTTGTGTTTTTTTTTTTACTGGGTCAAGATTTCGGGTTCTAGTCAAGGATTTGATCGTAAGAGAGATCGTTAGTTTTATTGCTAATTATTCTCTAAGCGTGCGACCATTTTTTTTTTCTTACGCCACTTTTATTAATTAAGTACCTATTATACTCATGTTTCTTTTTTACATAAATTTATTTTATTTATTTAATTATGGCACTCCAACGACTTATTCAGTAATACATTTTTTGGGGTCCTGTAACAATTGAGCTTAAAATCTAGTGATTTTTTCTTCTTTTTTTTTATTTTTCATTTTTTTATTTTTGTTTTGTTTTTCTTGTGTTTTTTTTTAGTGAATATATCCGCGTGTCTTTTTTAATCATGATTGGAAAGACACGTGGCGCCATCTATTATCATAAGAACGTTATTGTCGTTTTTTCTCGGTACACCTGACAACGTATATTTTAAGCAAAATTTCAGGATGATCGGTTCAGTGGTTTTGGGCGTGAAAAGGTAACAAACCAACGAACTGACTTTCGCATTTATAATAGTAGATTGAATAATTAAATCAATTTTAATGTTATTTTTTATTTCGAACTTGACCCTTACAGTCATACACCGGTAAAAAAGACCATAATAACTTGACCTACCTTTACCAGCGCCAACCAACAGTCCTGTTGGTCCATTTAGATTGTCTACCCATCCAGGCATAGGCTCCTTGTATGCTGCTGCCACTGTAAGTACAAAATAAATATTTATAATCAAAGCAATCATTCAATTTGAAATCGCCCAAAACTTTAAATTAGAAACAATCCACGATTTTAATAACTCTTGCTATTTTTACGTCAGAAAAATACAGCAAATAACTTTGTGTTCTCGCGCGCTAGGTAATCGGCGCCATGTTGTTTCTTAGTACCGCTACTCACCGATAGATGGCCGTGCGATCACGATGGGGAACTTTCCTTCGTACTGTGACACGAGGTCTTCAGTGAGAGACTTCGTGTACGCGTACGTGTTCGGCTGTGGCTCGATTATCCTGGAAATTAAGTCATTTTGATATTAGGCGTAAATAATAACAACATTACTCTTGAGTTCCTCGAAGGGTTGAGCAGATGTATATAGTTATAATTATATTTTTTACAAATCTAGACATTTCAATATAATTGCAACAAATTAGTAAACAATAAAGGTGCAACACTTACTCATTATGTATGAAACAGCCGACAGTCGGTTTTTAATGACCAACGGGTCGGCTACCAGTCTAAGTGGATGCAGCTGTTTTCCATGGAGCAACTGTCTATCTGAACACTACACTCCACAACCCAGTTACTGGGCAACACGATACCTCTTGGTAAGACTGGTTGTCAGACTTCCCGGCTTCTGACTATCCGTAATGACTGTCACAGATCTACGAATTATAGACGGAACCTACGGCTTTTTATGCTTTCCGAGACACGGGGGTGTCACACCACCAACTTCAAAATTCCAGGCTGCTACTGATGTTCTAATAGAAATACCCAATAGCGCTTTTTGCCCGACTTGGGCAATCGAACCCAGGACTCCACGCTCATCAACATGAGGTCAACGGGACCATTCTCCTCACACACCGTAGATGACGTCATCTTACTTGGGCTGCATGTGTCCGAGCAGCTCGTCGTCCATCCAGCCGACGCAGTGCATCACGTGCTGCGGCCGGTGCTTCGACGGGTACAGCTTCTCCTCGAACAGCTCCAGCTCGCAGCGGCAGTACGAGGTGGATACGTGGACGAACGCCTGCAAATATTAGAGGAAAATGGAGCATTTAGCGAGAGGGAAAAATACATTGGGAGGTTAGCATTATAGCATTAATATATCATACAAAAAGTGACTTGACAAGCGATTTACAATTATACCATAATTATGGTGTGTTTCTAACTAATATAATAAATGAGGAAGTTTGTGAGGATAGATGGATGGATACATGGATGGATGAATGGGTAATGAAAATATCGGACTAAGTTGCGGGCAGAAGCTAGTGTTTAATAAATATTATTTGAAAGTTTCTGACCTCCAAGTTCTTCACGCCTTCTGCCAATTCTAGGACTTTCTGTGTTCCGGCTGTGTTCATTTTGACAGCGTCACGTAGGAACATGTCGAATCTGAAACAGGATAGGACAACTTTGAGGATTTTAACTATTTTTAAGAAGGGAGGAGATAAATTTAGGAAAAGTTTTTGGTCCGTAACAGAATAGCGCTACGTTTGAACGAATTTTGACGATAAAAAGTAAATATTTTTTTTTTATAAGATCGTGTTGCGTTAACACTTTGTATTCGGGTAGATGCTGATTTAAATTTGTCAGCGAATCGTTCAATAGACATGTTTTAACATACACACTATGTATTATGTACATAAACACACGTCTTTTTACCATGAAGTTAGGTAGAAACCACAGAACGCCACTTGCTATGATCCTTACTTGCTCCTTTCGCATGTCCACGTTCATATATCTGGTTATACAAGCACGCCGGTTACGAACGCATCCGATCTTTCTGATAAACCTCACCAACAAGGTCAGGGTAGGCCAAGAATGTGTTAGATCATTAAGACTAGGATGTTTATGCAACCAACCTGACACAGGCAGCGCAGTGGAAGATGATCTGCGCCTCGTGCTGTACGAGCGCGCGGTCCTCGCGGGACATCCCCAGCTGTTCCGAGAGGATGTCTCCCGGGACCACCTGCAGCTTCTCGAACTGCTTCGGGGACTCCGCTTTTAGATGATCGAACACCTGGAATTATTATTTATTTCATATTAATTATAGTTTTAATTTATATAGTTTATTACTAATATTATAAAGAGGTAAAGTTTGTGAGCTTGTAGGGGGTAATGTCGGGATCTGCTGAACCGGTTTTGTAAATTCTTTTACCCATAGGTAGCCACGTTATTTGTAAGTGTCATAGGCTATATAACATCACGCTACAACCCAGTGGAGGGCAGCAGTAACTAACGACGTAACGTAAGGCGGATAAATAAAAGCCACGCGAAGTCGCGAGCAGTTCGTTAGTCGTTTATATGTTTTTAAGCTATGAAGAAAGACTCACACAACGATTGATATTATAATTTATACGATGCATTTAGTATCAATATAATAAATAATAAGAACTAATATTTATCATAAAGTTAGTTCCGCTACTCCATACTAGATGGCGCCACTCACCCGATAACTCAACAAGTCATCCAATCGTTCTTTACTGCTGTGCCCTTTCTTGGGTCTCATGAGTAGATACATCTTCTTGATGTCAGGACAGCACCTGAGGAGCTTCTCCACCATCACTTTCCCCATAAAACCGGTCGCCCCGGTCATGAAAATGGTTTTACCGGCATAGTACTCCGCGATGTTCACAGAGGGCGCCATTTTCTGCGAAAAAGAAAAAGAAATTGGTTAATAACACTGTAAGGAAACCACACCACGGATAATCACGCCTGTTATGCCCAAAGGGTAGGCAGAAATGTGTAGTTTTAGTTTTATTATCAGTGTTCACAATAAACTGCCCCGTTGGTCTCGTGGTCGCAAGCGCGACTGCCGAGCAAGGGGTCCCGGGTTCGATTCCCAGGTCGGGCAAAAAGTGTTATTGGGTTTTTCCATTAGGAATTTCTCAGTAGCAGCCCGGAGTTTGGATTTGTGCCCGGTTAATGGCAATAGGCTCGCCCCCTATTACATGGGACCTAAATATACCGGCGAACTGTGGGTGTACCTAAATTGGTGCACCTCTGCCTAACCCTTCGGGGAATACAGGCGTGATGGTATATTTATTTTTTTATTTTTTTGTTTACAATAAACTTCAAGCTAATTTTATAGTGGTATTAGTAGTTATTTTTATTATACTTAATTGAATGTATACGTATAATACCAAAATCCTATCTATTATTATACCATAATTATCCTACTTGATGATCATTCAGACCACGTATCGGACCGATGAATATGACAATATTTAACTAAAGTAAATACTGACAGAATTTTAATTACTCTTCTATGAATTATTATTACGGAACAAAAAAAAACGGTTATTAGAGATAAACTGGCCAAGTGCCAGATGGACTCGCACGCCAAGGGTTCCGTAAGTATTCCTAGCACCGTACAATATTGTTCACTAGATACAAAAAAATACGTTTCCTAAGGGTAAGAATGGAAGTGGGGACCCCCTTTGATTTACCTATAGCACAGATTACAATATTTACCTATAGTTTACCGGGAATAGAAGTATGCACTCTGTAAAAGTTTCAAGTGTCTACCTACATTTACAATTCAAAAGATTCATACCGTTTGATAGTGGAATCTTAGTAATAATTGGGTAGTTGACACCACCATCAATTGACATACTTTTTATGTTCTGTCAAAACGCGATTCTCCCATAGATTTTGTATGGCAATAGCAAGCTGTGACGTCACTACGTGGCCTACTCAATTGACTAACTATTTATTGATTTTAAAGTAAGTAAAAATCTAATTTTACAATAAATTGAAAAATAATTGGTTTTCATAGGTAAAATAAAGTGCTTTTTTAGAGAAGTTGTGACTTGAAATTATTGGTTAGTGGTGTCAACTACCCAATTGTTGAATTAATAATTATTGAATAATTGTAATAACCATTTGACACCACTCACATAATGGAACCCTAGAAACTAGCCCCACTCTTTTGTCAATAATTATTATTGACGAAATATAATTATGTTTGTATAATAATTATTTACATAAAGAGGTGCCTCGATTTGTGGCACTGCAAAATGCCTTGCAGAACTGCGTCAAAATTACTCATATTTTTCGAAGTAATTGTAATGATTTTGTATAATATATGTATTTAACGCTGATTGATATTTAATTCTAAACATAAGTTTGGGATTTACTTTGAAGTGTAATATTAAATATTTGGCATGTTGAATAAGTTTGACGTAATTACTTTATTTACTGAGGGATTGTGAGTTAGCTTATTTTGGCAAAACTTGTCTTTAAATTATGACGTTAAAGACATACACAACATCACGGCTATTTCCGTCAACGGGATAGTCAGAGATGTACCCCATCACCATCATCATTATATCAGCTGAACGACGTCCACAGCTGGACATAGGCGTCCCCTAAAGAGAGCCACAATGACCGGTCTTGCGCCCACCGCATCCAAGCGATTTCCCGCGACTTTTACCGAAGATGTACTACCTAAATCTAGTACTTACACCTACATTTAATCAACTATATGCAAGTTCAAGTAGCGAGACTATTTGCTATCAACATCCTTGAAAAATTCCTGATGGAAAACTGTTTCCCCGACCTGGGGATCGAACCGAGAGCTCCGCAGTAGCGCTTGCGTCTTACGTGCTGATTATCTCATAACAACTTAGTCATTATGCTATTATAGCATTTTGCATTAATGAATAATTCAGTCAGACATCGTGATGAAACTTCGACTTATAATAATAAATATCAGTCTGATATCGCCAATCCGCCTTGAGCAAATTTGATTAATGCTCGTGCCTTCTCTGTATGAGAAGACGCTTTTGCCCTGCAGTGGGACAATAATATGCTGGTCGTAGGTTCGATTCCCGACGGAACAAATATTTGTATTACCTACAGATAGTTGTTCCGGGTCTGGCTGTTTGTGTATGTGAGTTTATATGTTTATAAATGCACCCACGATACAGGTGAAATTCCTAGTGTGGGGCAACGTTTTTTTTTTTAAGAAACCTAATATTTCATTTGTGTTCATGCGACGTGGTGTCTGAGGTCTTCCCCTAGGTTCGATCCCCGAGCAGGCAGTGTCCTGTGGGATTACTAGGGAACATTCTCAATGAAAAACCTGAATTCACTTCTTGTGGAATTGCACCTCAGGGCATTGAACCCCCTGCGGGTTGTTCGAAAGAGATACCGCGCCCCCGGAACGCAAAGGGCACATGAAGGAACATAGACGGGTTTTAGTCAGTAAAAGTCTGACACTCCCTCCCGCCCCGCCCAGGGCGGGGGAAGTTATTTGATGATGTCCCGTCTATAAAAAAAAAAAAAAAGGGCATTGAACCCTACAAGAAGATGTGATGAGGTGATCTCTGACTTAAGGATTTTTTTAAATATCTTTGGATAGCAAACAAGCCGACGGTCCACCTGATGTTAAGTGGTCACCGCTGCCTATACACATCTACAATACCAGAGACCTTGCAAATGCGTTGCCATCCCAGAGACAAAGTTGAAATGTGTCATGTGCCTGTAAGGTTATCATTGAGATTCTTTCTCAAACGAAAGAATGTATACAGGGATAAATGATTCCAAATCAGCTGTCTGCCAATAATTAGACAATTAACATTCATTCACAAGTATTGGACATGCATTACATTGAAGGTTATGTATGTAACGTGAACACGCGTGTCGCAAGACAGCCATTCATGTATTTAATTACCGGTAATTAATACGAACCGCTTCGGGCTATGAATTTGGTTTTCTAGGGTCAAGTTGTATATGATAACATGATACAAGTAAGGCCCGGACTGCACAGGTAGTCTCGTTGTCACAAGCGCGACTGGGTCCTAGGTTAAATTCTCTGGTCGGGCAAAAAGTTTTATTGGGTATTTGCATGGGGATTTTCTCAGTAACAGTCCAGAGTTTGGAAGTTGAAGGTAGGACAACCTTGTGTCTCGGAAAGCACGTAAAGCCGTTGGTCCTGCGCCTGATCTCTCTCCGGTCGTGTCGGATTGCCATCCCATCGGACTATGAGAGTGAGGGAAGAGGGAGTGCACCTGTGTTTGCACACACACTTGTACACTATAATACCTCCTGCGTACTTGGTTAGTCTCCATTGCGATTGACCGCTGTTAAGAGGTACTACTGGAGTTCTTTGTGAAGAAGCTCGTCCGGAGAAGTACTACCACCATACCTATTTCTGCCTCAAAGCAGCGTTGCTGTGTTCCGGTTTGAAAGGTATGGGTGCCGGTGTAGTTACAGGCACATGAAATATTTTAATTATTATCATTGAACTACATTTTAATTGGACTGAATTATACTTTTCCAAACCAATTGTTTTACCTACATACTATGTGATAATATACCGTGATTTTCTCAGATCATGAATGCACTAATTAATATTAAGATAATTTATTATTGAACATAAAAACTGTAGATTGATATCAATAAGTAGGTAACACGCGATGCAATTCTATTGTGTATGGATTGTACAGTTAACTGCGCGTCTGTGGTGGCAATTTGTCTTGACAATAAGGTTGATTTTTGTAGTTCATGTGTTTTTGTGTGTATGCGGCTTAGTGTACCTAGGTTTATGGTAGTCTAGAATCTGCATTAGTCTTTATTAGATCATTCGTAGCTGAATAGAGGCTTTAGTAGAACTCATCCGGGTAAGTACTACCACTATACCTATTTCTGCCGCAAAGCAGCGTTGCTGTGTTTCGGTTTGAAGGGTATGACTTCTTCCGCTCTCGGTGGAGCGGAAGGTAGTGTCAGACTCTTACTGATTAAAACCCATCCGTGTTCCTACTAATGCTCTTTGCTTTCCAGGGCCGCGGTGACTCTTTCGAACAAATTCCGCAACCCTGGCAATCACTGGTCCTAGCGGGCCCCGTCTACTATGCTGACATCTCTTGAAGCGCGCCTAGAACACCACGCGCCTGCGCTCGCCGGGAATCTTCCTGCGACTCCCGGCACCCGGGGCGTCTTCTTCTAATGCGGCGGCTGGGGCGTGAAGTTTTCTTCCTCATCGTGTGGGCAGTAAGGTCTAACGACCCCACACACCCTAGTGTCAGAGTTTCTAAACCGCCTCAAGGGCCTCTTAGGGGCGTTAAGTTCGTCGCAGAGGCCCTTTTTTTTAGAGATGGTAAATCATCAAATGACCCCCCCCGCCCTGGGCGGGACGGGAGGGAGTGTCAGACTTTTACTGACTAAAACCCGTCTGTGTTCCTTCATGTGCCCTTTGCGTTCCGGGGGCGCGGTATCTCTTTCGAACAACCCGCATCCCCGGCATCGTAGAGGCCCTTAAACCAGCTTTAAGATGAACAGATCCACAGCTATAATTAGCTATGAGCCCCACAGATGCGCATGCGCATGACATAATCCAAATACCGACATTAAAGTCATAGCAGTGTTACCATTATTTATGTACAATCTGTATGGATGTCACGTTCTTACCTTGGCAACCCACAGACGGACAGACACGGAATACTAACTTAGTCCAGTCGGGAAGTACATTGTTTTGGTTTAACTCTGAATTAAATTAGGCTTTTGAAAGGTCAGATGGACAATGCGGATGATATTGGTCTAGTGGTCCGAGATCCCAAAGTCGTCATATTATCTACGTCATATAAGCGTGGGTGACATGACGTTAACTAAGGTTCGGCATGGCAAGGTATTTTTTGGCGACAAATAAAAATGTAACTTAATTGTATGGAGATAAAGTTGATATTGCAATGTTAATGGTCGTACTCGTAAGTATACTGTGGTCTAGTTTTTGAACTGATGACCGTAAACAATGAAATTTTAATTTTATTTTTATAGTATTAAGTTATAATTTTTATTCGTCGCCAAAAAATTGCTTACCATGCCGAAAAAAAATAAGATTTGTGCCCGGTTAAATGGCAATAGGCTCGTCCCCTATTACATGGGGCCTAAACATTCTAGCTTACTGGGGGTGTACATAGTAGCACCTCTGTCTAACCCTTAGGGGAATACAGGCGTGATGGTATGTGTGTTTTGTTTGTACGTAGTGTTAAATATTGTGCGTGTTCGTACGGTACGGAACCCTTTGTGTACTAGAACGACTCACACTTGGCCGGTATTTTTGTACTTTATTCTAAGCAAGACACGTATGGATCTTGCATATTTAAATATGCTAAGTCATGTTGGTAAAACCTAAAATTTAACAATATTATGCATGTTTCTGAGACGCGTTAACACAAACAGTCAGACATTATTTCTAGCGCTGTTTAAGTGTTCAGTAAATAGGGAAAAATATTGCAAATTAAATTCCGCATGTATTTATTTTTCAATATTTTAATGAACTGTCTCGGTAGCCTGGTGGTCCTAAGTGCGAATGCTACGCTAGAGGTTTTGGTTTCGATTCCCAGATCGAGCAGTGTTATTGGATTTTTCTACAAAATTCTCAGTAGCTGCTCGGAGTTAGGATTTGTGCCCGGTTAATGGCAATAGGCTCGCCCCCTATTACATGGGACCTAAATATACCGGCGAACTGTGGGCATCCTTTGGTACACCTCTGCTTAACCCTTTGAGGAATATAGGTCTGATGATATATATATAGTAGGACAGTTAGGATTAAAAAGATTGCCAATAGGAAAATAAGAAACGCAATTATCAGCGAGTCCACGTGTAGCCATTACAATTCTATAGAAATAGTTTCCCATAAAAACCATTAGATGCTTTTTTTACACCGATCTTATGGAAATTACCACAAGTCTTTAACCTAGATATGCCCCATGACTAACGTAGCACCGTGTGCGTACTCCGCTTGTAAATTAGATGACATATCATTACCGCAATGATCTGTTATTAAGTCATTCACGGTCGTACTGATCTAGCTTGCGTTACTTCATTGACTGCTACCTACGTTTTGGAACGAGCAGCTAGCTTCAACTTTCTGGCTTTTTTTTTATAGGCGGGTAATCCTCAAATAACTTCCCCCACCCTGGGCAGGACGGGAGGGAGTGTCAGACTTTTACTGACTAAAACCCGTCTATGTTCCTTTCATGTGCCCTTTGCGTTCCGGGGGCGCGGTATCTCTTTCGAACAACCCGCAGCCCCGGCAGGCATCGGCCCTCAGTGGCCCCTTCCAAGTTTGTTGACATCTCTTTGAGGCGCGCGTGGAACACGAACGCGCCGTCGACACGGTCAACTTTCTGGCTTAGCTCCCGATTCGATAAATTTAATTTAAGTCATTTTATGAATTTTAAGACTGCCTCGATAGCCTAATGGTCTTAAGCACGACTGCTACGCTAGAGGTCCTGGGTTCGATTCCCAGGTTTAGCAAAAAGCAAAAAACAGCAAAAAGTGTTATTGGGTTTTTTTATCAAATTTTCAGTAGCAGCTCGGAGTTTGGAATCGTGCCCGGTTAATGGCAATAGGCTCGCCCCCTATTACATGGGACTTAAATATACCGGCGAACTGTGGGTACATTGGTAAACCACTGCGTAACCCTTTAGGGAATACAGGCGTGATGGTATATATAAGTAAATTTTTTGGTCAAATGTTATGAGACAGAGATGGCGCTAGTTGCCACGTAAACATTAGCTCCGCTCTAAAATTATCTAAAAAATACTTAACTATAGTCTTAAACTTTAATTGTGCAATTTATCAGTGACTCTTTATGTAATGATCACCATCTACTGTTGGCAAAGCAGTATCATAAGTGATGTGCAAATAAAATAGTGTTTAAGGAACAGCGCCCCGTACAGTGTTTTGTAAACAAAATAGTGCATTAAATTTAGTAAAAACGTTGAACTAAGTGATAAATAGTAAAAACTGAAAGTTTTATAGCATAACACAGTGGCGTAATTAGCAAAAAACCTAAAACAACAAAATATCTCATAAATCTATACCGTTAACTTAATTCAAAAGTGGTGACGCGTGACGCTAAATTCTCCACCAATAAAAACAAAACAAAAACAAAAATAAACGAACTTTTTTTTGTAGAAATAAGCGCGTATTACATTCGCCTATTTCGATACCTACTAACAATGTCAATGTAGCTGATTGTGACTAGCATTCGGTCGTCAATTTTGCACGACAAATTCGAAGTTCAAACCCAGCCACGACCAAAATTACTTTTTGGTTTTGTTGTTTTAATATTTTATTTTATTTTGTGCCCATTAACTTTTTACCATGAAAGTACTTTTTACCAGTGCATTGTGCTTTCCATACAAAAACAATGAACCAAAAACATTGGGCCATTGAAAATTAAAAATAAAAAGTACCTAATTAAAAAGTTTAAAATACTTACTGCATCATATTAGACTATTTATTTTACAGTGTTATCTTTTAGTGTGTCCAAAGACAGAAATTACATAATAGTGACTTCTAATATTATTAACACTAACATACTTCTAAGAGTAATGTGGACTAATGTAGTGTCATTCCATATTTTGTGTTTTTAAATGTGGAAATGTAAACAAATTGCAGATGGTTAATTACTTGTGATATTGACCAATCACAAACGGCTGGAAATATTTGAAGAAAAGTGTTCGTTCAGAAACAGCTGTCAACATTTATATCACGCGGCTTGAACACGAGTCTTTTAGCGCTTCGTTAAGGCGGGGTTACCAAGTTATAAAAAAACCATTACATGGTAGAAATTGATCAAACAACCCAAATACTTTAAAATTTGATTTAAAATTTCTTTGCACTATTCTTACGTACTTATATTACAAATACGGGTACAAGATGTCTGTCCTAGTAGAATGTTACAAATGTAAAAACTCGGTTGACATTAAAAGTACGGCATTGTGCTCGGCTTGTAACTACAGATTTGAACCAGACTGCGACGGTTATCCGGCACAAACATACAAACTAATGGACAAAGAATCAAAAAATAAATGGCGCTGCAGGACATGTATTATGAAAAAGGCTACTAGCTCAAAGGATAAATCGCCTGTTAATGTACTTAGTAGTCAAACAACAATGTGCAACACGCCGATAAATAATGTCACGTTTAGAAATAAAATATGTAAAAGTACTTTTCCAACTGAAAACTCATTTGAAGGATTATGTGAATTATCAGAAAATGAGGATGAACATACATCGTTTATTTCAACATCTTCATATGTTATGAACAGAAGTTATCCTGAAATACACAGGTCAAACGATGATGTTGATGAATTAAAGAACAAAATTCGTAAACTTGAAGAAAATTTAAAAATTGCTGAAAATGAAATAGATAGGTTACTGTTAGAAAATAATGCACAAGCTAAACAAATAAATGACTACAAATTAACAGTTAACAATCAGAAACATGTATGTACAAGTACGCTTAAGAAGAAACGCATTGCAAAATCTAAACGTAAAAGCCTAGTTAGATCTAAGCTTGATTTCTTAAACATGCAGGAAAGTCCTAATGAAAAGACTGGTTTAAACAAAACAGCATCTAGCCCACAATCATCCAACAAGCTACAATGTTCCAAGGTCGAAAAATTGGTCGATGATATTCCAAGATCATCCAAATTGATGTTTTACCCAGAAACAGAGGGCACTGCTGTTTCTCAAGTCATGCAAGACTCAAAAAAATGTATTCAACCTAAAATTACGGATAACACAAATAAAACATACTCAAAGATTTGTATACTTAGTGATAATAATGTAAATAGTATTCTAGAAACTGCTGAAAATGTTTTGCCAAATAATAAAATTTGTCATTACTGTCTGCCAAATGCAGGGATATTCGAACTCCTATCAACGATCGATTTAAAACTTGTGAATTACACTTTGAAAGATTATTGTATAATTTTATTAGGTGAAACAGACTTTGTCGTTTCAAAAAACTATGAAACATTGGTAAATTATATAAAATGTAAGCTCGAAAAAATAACACATACTAATATTATTTTATGTTCTCCAAATTTCAAACTAAATGGTAACGTAATGTTGTTTAACAGTAGAATAGAAGCGTTCAACCAACTTCTTTATTTAAGTAACAAGAAGTTTGAATATACATATACGTTTGATACTAATAAATATTTAAAATATAATTACGATATGTTCTCTAAACATACAGGTAAAGTGAATAATATGGGAATCAAAAAAATATTTCATAAATTAAAAAACTATATGCACTACTTAAGCACATTTTATGAAAATAATTATAAGACCGAGGATACTACAAATATACAAAATTGCAACAAGAGTAGTCAATGGAAACCTGGCACTATTCCTTTTTATTTCAAAAAACTAACAGATGCTAAATCTAATGGACATTGCAATGAATCTGAAACTCAGATTCATCAATACTCGTCCTCTAGTGTTAATTGTTCTCCAATCCTTGCATTACAAAACCAGAACATTGATAATACATCTACCCCACAAACATCAAATGAGCTTTTTCGTGTCTAAACACATTAACGTTTTTCACCAAAACATAAATGGCCTTATCTCTAAATCAGACCTTTTAACGTTAGCTCTTGAAAATGAACAAAACCCTATCAATGTGTTATGCATTACTGAACATAATATGATAGAAACGGACAAAAACTTACTGTATATTAGTAACTATAAACTAGCTTCTTGTTTCTGCAGGAAGAACCGACGCGGTGGGTCTTGTATCCTAATCGATAAATCCCTTAAATATGCACCAATAAATGTCTTAAATAATTACTCACTTGAAAATATCATTGAGTGTTCTGGTATTGAGTTACTAGATTATAAAATATACGTTATATGCATCTACAGACCTCCAAGGCCAAATACCGATGACATAAATATATTCTTTAAAAACCTAAACTCCCTTCTTAGTAATTTCTGTTACGGTAAAAAGAAAGTTGTAATTTGTGGCGACTTTAATATAAATTTGCTTAAGAAAACTTACGATGCAACTGAATTCATGCAAATTCTGCATAGTTACAACTTAAAATTAGGCATAAACGAACCAACACGGTTATCAAGCAAAACATGCATTGATAATATTATATTTAATATTAAGGGATGTTCCGCAAAGGTTATTGAATTTGCACTTTCTGATCACACTGCTCAGTTACTCACATGCCCAGTCAAATCTAGTTTCCTTCTTAAATCATGGAACATAGAAAAAAGAGATTACTCTAAAGAGAACATTCATAAATTCAAAGAATGCATAAATTCTCTTCATTTCAATAACGTTTTTGTCAATACAGATCCAAACCTAGCGTTTGACGAGTTTTATGAACTATTCCACCTATTCTATAATCTTTGCTTCCCCATTATACAGATAAAAATATCAACCAGATCTTGCCCTCGGTGGATAACAAAAGGTCTTAGAGTGTGCTGCAAACGTAAGCGGCAACTTTTGTGGGACTACAGAAAAAATCCTACAGAAAATAATAAAACTAAATTCGTAACTTTATCCTCACGATTAAATCAGATCATTAAGTTAACGCAAAAGTCTCGAAATGATAATTACATAAAATCTGCCCGAAATAAATCGCAAGCTACTTGGAAAATTATAAATACTAATAAACTAAATATACCACACGATCAAATACAGCAGATTACTGTAGATGATAACATAGTAACTGACCCTAACCAGATTGCAAATTATTTTAATAATTTCTTCATCGATAAAACTAAACCTTCCTTACCAAACCATTCAAGATGCCGAATCCCGTTCGAAACAAACTCAATATTTATGCGTCCAACCATACCAGAAGATGTATACAAAATAATTAGAGACCTAAAGAACACAAATAGTACCGGATATGATAATATATCAACAAAAGTTTTAAAACACGTATCCATAAAATTATCCTCCATACTTAGTCATATAATAAATTTAAGTATAGCAACTGGAGTCTTCCCAGAAAAGTTAAAACTAACCCTAATTAAACCCTTATTTAAAAAAAAAGATAAAAATGACATGAGCTGCTATCGTCCAATAGCGCTTGTTCCAGTCATATCGAAGATATTCGAGAAAGTGATCCATGATAGTATTTATAGTTACTTTGAGAGAAACAATTTACTTTGTAATGAACAGATTGGCTTTCGTAAAAATAAATCAATTAATATAGCAGTATATAATTTTCTTCACGGCGTATTAACACACATGGATAGAGGTAAACAAACGTGTGCCTTGTTTATGGACCTCACAAAGGCTTTTGATTATGTGGACCACACAATACTCTTAAATAAACTATACGCTTATGGTGTCAGAGGAAACATTCATGACCTGATAAAATCTTACTTAAGTAATAGAACGCAAATAACACAAATAACAAGGATATGTCCTTATGTGAAAAAAAGTATAAATTATTCATCCTCATGTAGACAGGTTACATCTGGCGTTCCACAAGGAAGTGTATTGGGTCCGCTTCTTTTCATAATATACGTCAATGACCTTCCAAAAGCTACAAAATACAACACAATTCTATTTGCTGATGATAGTACAGTACTATTCACGGGAGATAATAAATCACACATGGAACCTGAGATAAATATGACTCTAAATAGCATTATAAACTGGTTGACATCAAACAATTTACACATTAATCTCGACAAAACTAATTTCATGACATTCAGAAGTAGAGTAAGTAAAATAGCAAATATGAACATAAATTACCGAAATAATAAAATTAATGAAGTTGACGTTACGAGATTTCTCGGTATAAAGTTAGATAATAATTTAAATTTTAAAGAACATATCCATACATTATGCACTAAATTGAATACCTTCTCCTATGCATTGTTTAAACTAAAACAAACTGTCAGTACTTCTACAGTCCTTATAGCCTACAACGGCTATGTTGCACCTATTCTAAAGTATTGTGTTATTTTTTGGGGTAATTCCACTAATAAAGAAGCGGTATTTAAAGCCCAGAAGAAATGTATACGAGCCATAACCAGTATAAAAGTAACTGACAGCTGCAGACCATCATTTTTAAAATTAAATATTCTCACGTTACCATGTATATATATATTAGAGGTTATAATGTTCGTTAGAAAAAATACAAACTACTTTAATAAGTTAAATAATAAAAGATACAAATTCAATATATGTTTACCAAGCAATAAAACAGCATTGGTAAATAAAAGTATATTATGTATGGCTCCACGCATATATAACCATTTACCTAATTCATTTCTAGAGATAAGTGATACAAATATATTTAAGAACAATATAAAGAAACTGCTACTAAAAAAGGCATATTATTCTGTCACTGAATATCTACAAGATAAACTTATGTAATGTTTATCCTTGATATATTTTAAATAAATAATCCATAAGATTAATCCATTATATTATATTACATTATACTCGTACATAAGATATTGTAAGTTACTCCATAAGATATTTTAAATAATGTCTTCTATCTTTTAAATTCTAGTTTTCGTAGTTAGGTACCTGTGTACCTATTTGTATATTTGCATGCCGTATGGTAGGATATGGTTAATGGACACTATTATATGTATAAGACCTTTTCTTTTGTACCCATATTCGCAAATTAATAAATGATTGATTGATTGATTGATTGATTGATTGATTGAAAAATTTGAGTCTCAGTAATTTTTCATCATTTATATTCTCAATTTCTCAATAAGAAATCTAGTAAAAAAATTGTTTAATATATATCACAGTTTTCATCACCTATAACCAAGAGAATCATTAAACTTAATTTAATATTCAGTCACAAATGTAATAAAATAAGATAAAATAAAATAAAATAAAATAGTGATTTTAAATAATCAGTCTTTAAAAATTACTGCAAAGCTACAAACTTTATACCTAGTAAAATATTCTTTTTTATTTTTGTAACAATAATAATTAAACATAATTAACTGTGATAAATGATATTAATTTTACCTAAATACATTCAGTTTTAATAGCAATAAAATTACAAAATAATCAGTCTTATAAAATAAACGGACCGTGAAATGTTTCGAAATTTTGTAATCGTAAAAATAATCTAATGTAAAAACTGAAATAAATATTAAAATTAAAATTTCAAAATAGTATACATACATACCATCACGCCTGTATTCCCCGAAGGGTTAGGCTGAGGTGTACCAATGCACACCCACAGTTCGCCGGTATATTTAGGTCCCATGTAATAGGGGGCGAGCCTATTGCCATTAACCGGGCACAAATCCAAACTCCGAGCTGCTACTGAGAATTTCATAGAAAAACCCAATAAGTAACACTTTTTGCTTGGCCTGGGAATCGAACCCAGGACCTCTAGCGTAGCAGTCGTGCTTAGGACCACTAGGTTAACGAGGCAGTATACATAAACAAGCAAATCATCTCTTTTCACTAAAGGTGTGTAAGGATAAGGTTAAGTGGCGATCTATACTCTCTGCTATTTGATAGATTTATTTAGCAGGTAAAAATAATTTATTATTATGGTGAATCACTCATTTACTGCACTTAGTGAAAACACACAATAAAAAAAAGATATTAAATTTATCAAATCGGGGGCATCGGCCAGAGGTGTCTTGACCACTGGGGGCCTAAGCCACGGACCCAAATGCAATTCCTCCATTGATTTTGTATGACAATAGTAAACTATGTCGTCACTTGTTAGCTAACGCAAATTGTCGATTTTTATTAATCTCAAACCAACTTAAATCTAATTTGATAGTTAATTCAAAATTAATAAGTTGTTAAGGGTGGGTAAGGTTCACCTTGACTAGTCCTGCACTTCTGCCCCGTTAATCATATAGATTTTTTTATGCCGTTGTACGCAATCATACTTACGGCCCAACTGATGTTAAGTGGTCACCGCTGCCTATACACATCTGCAATACCAGAGGCCTTGCAAATGCGTCGCCATCCCAGAGACAAAGTTGAAATGTGTCATGTGCCTGTAATTACACCGGCACCCATACCCTTCAAACCGGAACACAGCGACGCTGCTTTGCGGCAGAAATAGGCATGGAATGATAATGGAAGTCAGGGGATGCAGCAAGTCGTTTTTAGGATTGAATAATATTTTAATCAGTTATGCCATTTGTTCGCTAACTATGCCAAATGCACATCATTCTAAAAGCTGTGAAGTACATTAATTTGTATATTTCACATACTAGCTCTTGCCCGCGACTTCGTTCGCGTGGTTTTAATCACACGTGTTACATTTTTGGTTACTGCTCCGCTCCCGTGATTCGTAGCGTGATGTTATATAGCCTAGTTACTCAGGTAATAATGTAGCTATTTATTAATGAAAAAGTGTTTTAAATTGGTCCAGTAGTTTAAGAGGTTATTCGGTACATATAAACAAACCAATCAAATAAAAAATTAAATTAAAAATTTAAAAAACCCTTTTATTTTATACTTTTTATAGGTGTA
This sequence comes from Caradrina clavipalpis, assembly GCA_932526535.1. Taxonomy (NCBI): domain Eukaryota; kingdom Metazoa; phylum Arthropoda; class Insecta; order Lepidoptera; family Noctuidae; genus Caradrina; species Caradrina clavipalpis. The sequence continues at coordinate 7,939,731 of OW052116.1, forward strand.
CCTACTTGTTATAATGTCGATTTTGTTAAGTTTGAGACCCCACTCGAGTATATTTACAGACATTCGGTTTTTCTTCCCTACTTTCACCCCCACAACTTTTAAACGGCTCAACCGATTTTCATCAAACATGTCTAAGAACACTCGCACATAGGTCACCTTTAATACAAAAAAAACTAAATTGAAATCGCTACATCCGTTCGGCAGCTATGATGCCACAGACAGACAGACAGACAGACAGACAGACAGACAGACAGACAGACACGTCAAACTTATAACACCCCTCTTTTTGCGTCGGGGGTTAAAAAAAACAAAAAAATGTATTATCTTATTTGGGTTAGGCAGAGGTGTACCAATGTACACCCACAGTCCGCTGGTATGTTTAGGTCCTAGTTATAGGGAGCAATAAGCTTATTGCCATTAACCGGACACAAATCCTATAACTCCGAAGCGGCTACTGAGAATTTCATAGAAAAACCAAATAACATTTGCTCGACCTAGGAATCTTACTGACGACCTCTAGCGTAGCAGTCGCGCTTACGACTACCGAGGCTACCGAGGCAGTTACAAATAAACAAACAAACAAAAAAATCTTTTCTCTTTACAATATGTATCTATGGATATTTTAAAGAAAGATTATGGTTTGTGTTCGGCAATATTCGTAAGAGTTCGGTTGTGTAACTTAACGCGAATCTGAAGGCCGACTTCCTAAAAATTTTTAATCGCCATATTGCACATGCGCCGTTTTGCAACAAAATTCGTATTCGTACGTTCAATATAAAATGACACACCTCCGACTCACCGAGTTAAAATATTATCTTCAATATTGATGAGTAAGGGCATATCATCGCGCTTGCTTTAAATTAAGGGTATGGCAGAGATGTTATTAACTTGGTACTGTCATTGGGGCGAATGGACACGAAGGGGTGAATCGCGACGGTTTTAAAAGATATTTTAAAATTAGAAAAAAAGGGTGTTGCTGCTAAGAGGACACAATCGTCCATTATAATACTTACAGTAAAAAAGTTTGAGTGCTTTTTGGCAACAAACTTTATTATTTTGATATTGAAGTCTTTTATAGTTTCGTTCTGATTTACCTCATTTTACGGTACTAACTAAGGCTGTCATCCGTCCGAGATTCCCCGGATGTTTTCTAGTTAAGAGGGTTTTGGAGTTATCTGGAGGGGGCGTTTGTGTCCGGGTATTCCGATTAATAAAAGATTTGTAGTTTAGGTACGAGTAGTAATATAAAAGTTCGATATTACATGATTACATCACTATGTTATAACATTGTGTGCGTAGCATCGCATCGCGTGTTCGTGTGAAGTGACTCCATACTTATTATAAACGCAAAACGTAACTTTACCTGTTTGTTTGTCACGACTAAACTACTGAACCGATTTTCATGAAATTTGGTACGGGATAAGTTTGAAACCATAGGCTACTTTATATTCCTCGACATTGTCTTCGTATAACCGATTTTTATGTACGTTTTCCACCAGCCCGGTTGGTGGAAATCCCACATTATGCGGACGAAGCCGATAAAAGCTAGGAAAATCGTATATTTCGTTGCAATTGTTTGCCTAACCTCTAGTGGGATGAGTGGTCATCAGTAGGCGTGTGGCTTGGAAGGTTATGTGATCTACTCCAACGACCTAGCAAGCCAGGAAGCTAGAAAGTTCAAGGTGAAAGCGATGTGCAGTTGAAAACCATCGCTATTGGTTTTGTTTTAAGGTGTCTATTCATTTAACGGCTTGTCTTAGCGGTCAGCGGACGAAATGAGGAAGATATCAATAATTTTTATTTGACAAATACCATGATGTCTACACAAATATATGAAAATTTAAGGTTAATGATTAAAGACGACACGGTTGGCGGCTTGGCGCAGTGGCCGAGCAATCGACTGCTGCGCTGCGTGTCACGGGTTTGATTCCCACAGGGAACTAATATTTGTATGATCTACAGATTGTTCACAATGTTACAATTGTTCAGGGTCTGGCTGTTTGTGAGTTATATGTTTGTAAACGCACACGCGATACAAGAGATATTCCTAGTGTGGGGCAAAGTTTCAACATATAGTATATAGCACATATATACAACATATAATATATAGAAGCAACAAGAATATTGTAACCAAGACTTTGTAAAAACCAAATGGAAGGAGAAGAGTGTCCGTGGAGTTTCTTGCTCGTTCTTCTCCATAGAGACCTACGTTTGGGAACGAGCAACTAGCTTCAACTTTAAACTGTAACTTCTTGACAATTCAATTGACAATTGCCTGTAAATGGTCTAATTGAAATAAATGCTTTGAATTTGAATTTGAAACAGAAATACATCATCTGTGAAAATTTCGGCTTTCTAACTATCACGGTTCATGAGATACAGCCTGGTGACAGACGGACAGACAGACAGACGGACAGCAAAGTCTCAGTAATAGGCATTACCCCGTGTTACACTTTGGGTACGGAACCCTAAAAAAAAAAGTGGTGTCCAAGTACTGTACGAATCCGGGGCTGCGGGTTGTTCGAAAGAGATACCGTGCCCCCGGAACGCAAAGGGCACATGAAGGAACATAGATGGGTTTTAGTCAGTAAAAGTCTGACACTCCCTCCCGTCCCGCCCAGGCCGGGGGAAGTTATTTGATGATTACCCATCTATAAAAAAAAAGTACTGTACGAATTGATCTCGTGTAATTCGTGCTGACACGAGAAATACCGCTGTGTACATCTAAAATCATATGAAAGGTGCGTTCAGCAAGGTCTGTGTATAGTATTATGAGATTATGTAAGTAATTTGTAATTCCCACCATATTTTAATGGTCGTAGTTTCGCCGCAGCACGTGACCACGCATAAGTGTTGTGTTGTGCTTCGGAAATCGACACAATGAGTGTACGGTTGAGCTCTTTGTTAAGGTGGAACCTCACGGCAGCCCACGAAATTCAAATTTGCTTACGTTTTTTGCAATTTGCAAGTCAGTATTAAGTTATATGTTGATTAAAGTATAATTCGCGGGCGTAAGAAGTATGTATTTTCAGAATTATAACCATTTAAGTCAGCAATAAAACTAATTAGTTCATGAAATCTTGACATTTTGGAATTATACCGACTTATGGAGTTATTTTACTGATTTTAATGGATATGATTCTGAAAATACATACTTCTTACGCCCGCGAATCTTATAAGGAGCTCGTCCGGGGAAGTACTACCACCATACCTTCTGCCGCAAAGCAGCGTTGCTGTGTTCCGGTTTGGAGGGTATGGGTGCCGGTGTAGTTACAGGCACATGAGACTCAACTTTGTCTCTAGGATGGCAACGCATTAGCAAGGTCTCTGGTATTGCAGATGTGTATAGGCAGCGGTGACCACTTACATCAGGTGGGCTGGCAGCTTGTTAGCTATCCAGAGGTATAAAAAAAATGATATAGGCATTTTGAAACTCTAGTTAACTACAAGTTTAATTTTATTCACCTGTCTCGTTAGCCTAGTGGTTCTAAGCACGACTGCTACTCTAGAGGTCCTGGGTTCGATTCCCAGGTCGAGCAAAGAGTTATTGGGTTTTTTTATGAAATTCTCAGTAGCAGTTTGGATTAGTGATTGGTTAATGGCAATAGCCCCTATTACATGGGACCTAAATATACCGTGTGCATTGGTACACCTCTGCCTAACCCTTCGGGGAATACAGGCGTGATGGTGATGGTGGTATTTAATTTATTTATTTAACTAATTTAATTATTGTAAGTATTGCATGTTTTTATTCGTGTGCTTATATTATTGTTTTTAATTTTTATAATTCTATGTTAATTAATGTAATTGGACCTAAGTCGTTTTAATTAACTATAAACAAATAAATAAATAAAATAATTTGTTTAATAAATTAGCATAAATTGTATTTGTAAATATAATTAATAATTATAATTTGCGCCCGGTTAATTGCAATGCACTCGCCCCCTATTGCATGGAACTGTGGGTGCACATTGGTACACCTCTGCCTAACCCTTTGGGGAATACATGCGTGATGGTATGTGTGTAATTAATGAGTTAATTACAGACAGATTCGCGACGTGTATGATATAATGAATGATCACAAGAAATGATCTCTTATAATGAACCAGTTGATAGTTCTTATAAGCTTGTTCTTATTCACATAGAATTAATCAGGCCGTGTGACGGTAATGTTAATACCATCACGCCAGTTCTCTCTGAAGAGGCTGGCAGAAGTAATAAGCGAACTTGTGCGACTGCAACTTCCGTCAGCTTGTAATATTATAAAGAGGAAACACTGTTTGTTTGTACCAATTTAGCTCCGAAACTACTGGACCAATTTTAACCATTTTATCACTTACAAATACCTACATTATTTCTGAGTAACATAGGCTATATAACATCACGCTACGCGACACGGGAGCGGAGCAGTAACCAAAGACGTAACTTAACGCGGGTGAAATAAGGGACGCGGGCGAAGTCGCGGGTAGTTCGCTACTAATATTATAAAGCTGAAAGATTTGTATGTATGTAACGAATAAACTCAAAAACTCCGGGACCGATTACATAAATGCTCACTAAACACATATACATTATATATACAGGGTGGAAATTTATTATGCTACCTGGAGGGAAAGTACTCTAAATACTGAAGATAGCAAATTTTACTTAAAGGAAACATTCCTTTATTTTTAAAAAGAAACTAAACTGCATTTAAATAATTTTGAAAATTCCGTTGCCTCACCTGGGAATCGAACCGACTAAAATCCGAAAAAATAGCATCTTGTACTTTTATGGCACTAATCGATAGGGTCAATCATAAGGATCAAATCTCTGCAAACATGATAAAATAAATTTTAAAAAAGCCATGAAATTTTAACCAAAACTTATTTTATTCATAGATACAACCCTATTGTTGTCCCACTGTTGGACAAAAGTACCTATCTGTCTCTGATAGCCAATAGGGAAAAGGCATGAATTTGTTTATTCGTTTTTGTTAACAATATATGAAAATATCGTAGTAGAAATGACAAAAACTGAAATTAAAATTTATTAGACAGAGAGATCCGATATAACCAATGACGTCATTGGTTAAGACGGCTAAACTCTGTGTTAAATTTCGTTTTGCTAGAAAGAGATAGAAACTAATCTTCGATAGCTTATATCTTTTGGAATTTTATAGTTATTCGAAAAAATCTTTTACTATTGCTGAGGTCTTTGGTTCGATTCCAAGGTCGAGCAAAAAGTGATATTGGGGTTTTCTTTGAAATTCTCAGTAGCAGCTCGGAGTTTGGATTTGTGCCCGGTTAATGGCAATAGGCTCGCCCCCTATTACATGGGACCTAAAATATACCGGCGAATTGTGGGTGTACATTGGTACACCTCTGCCTAACCCTTCGGGGAATACAAGCGTGATAGTGATGGATGGTCTTTTACTATACTGTTTCTTACATAAGTGAGGATTCATTTTTTTAATTAAAAAACCCTGTATATTCCGTATTACAGGTTTACTTATAAAAACACAACAATACTACAATTTGTGTAAGTATTTACTACTTACAGATTCTGAATTAATGACGCATACTACGAACTGATTTAAATGGGTCTAATCTCCAATTTTGCAATAGATTAAATGTTACGTATAATGTATTCAATTGTTATTAGTTATCGTAATGTCATAACCTTTTTAACAATCAATCAATTAATCAATTATTATGTATTACAGATATTTCGGGTGCCCCGTTAGTCTCGTGGTCGCTGAGCGTGGGGTTCAATTCCCAGGTCGAGCAAAAAGTGTTATTGGATATATTCATGAGGAATTTCTTAGTAGCAGCCTGGAGTTTGGAAGTCGGTGGTGTGACACCCCCGTGCCTTGGAAAGCACGTAAAGCCGTTGGTCCTGCGCCTGATCTGTCTCCGGTCGTGTCGGATTGCCGTCCCATCGGACTATGAGAGTTAGGGACGAGTGAGTGCACCTGTGTTTGCGCACACACTTGTGCCCTATAATATCTCCTGCGTACGTGGCTAGTCTGCATTAAGATTAGCCGCCGTGGCCGGAATCGGTCTGAAGAATTACATTTATTACATATCGGGTGTAATGGAAATCTATCCTTAAACTTCGCCAGTGCAATCAGAACACTTCTGAGTTCAGAACAAGTGGAATTCCTTGCAGGAAAATATTGAAATCATATTATTATACAAAGAATTTTTTGCGTGCCGTAAGGTTAAATGTATTGGGATTTCCTACTTAACCATCTTATCTGTATCACATAAGAGATTGTGGGTTGACACATTTAGACAGAACTATCTAGATTAAGTGCCTCGTCAGCCTTTTCGCGCAGTAGTGGCGCATATAGATTATTGCTTTTGTTATTTTTTTTATTTTTGTGTTGTGCGTCGCTTTCGAATATATGGTGATATCGAATAAATGGTTTTTCTTTCTTTCTTTTAGTGGTCCTAAGCGCGACAGCTACGCTAGAGGCCTTGGGTTCGATTCTCAGGCCAAGCAAAGTGTTTATGGGTTTTTTCTATGAAATACTCAATAGCAGCTCGGATTATAGTATGAATTGTATAATAAATTAGTACAATTTATGCCCGGTTAATGGCAATAGACTCACCCCTATTTAACCTAAAAAACAAACCCGAGAACTGTGGGTGTACAATGTACATTGGTACACCTCTGCCTAATCCTTTGGGGAATACAGGCGTGATGGTATGTTAGGTGTTATCTAGATAAACATAAAACCTACCGAGTTAGAAGAAGTAGGGAATTACCGTGATTATTAATATTCCTAATGGATTAACGGATATATATAATGTTATTACGCATTAGTTCATCACGATCCGATTAGCAAGTTCATTAATATTATATTAGTTATGTCGGAGGTAACTACCTACTTGCATGAGTGACGTCACCCAATTTTTCCAATATAATTGTGTTTATGTTTATTTGCAAAGGATGTAAGTACGGTTACTTTTGTAAATTTATTCTACAGACCGATTCCGGCCACGGCGGCTAATCTTAATGCAGACTAGCCACTATACTATACTATACTAGCAGATATTATAGTGCACAAGTGTGTGCGCAAACATAAGTGCACTCCCTCCCTAGTGATAAATAAACAAGTAGGATACTTTTTATCGCGGAATAATGTACGGTTTCCGTCAGATAATAATTATATCAAATTTGAGGCGGACGAAGTCGCGGGCACGTGTTAGTAGGCTATATTATAACACGCTTCGACCCACAGGAACACGTAACTTGACTTGACTTAGGTGAAAAAACCCACTAAAAATATATATAGCCATCTAAGAGACAAAGCTGAGATGTCTCATATGCCTCTGTACACACCCCGGATCACAGCAACGCTTGGACACAGGTCTAAAGCCCTAGACAGACGGACTACAAATTTGCAGTTTAAATGCAGTCCATCTGTAATTACAGACAACAACTGCATTCAAACTGCTTTGCAGTCCGTCTGTCTAGAGCCTAAAGGCAGTGCTTCACCGGACGAGCTCCTTCACAAAAAACTCCCTCCAGCACTGCCCCCCACACTTGCACCGCCGCGCGTCGCCGCTCGTGTGACGTGTAACAACCGCATCAGAACTTGTTTATCAATTTCCACACAAGTTGTGATTAAAAAGGAGGCCAATGTCTTGAGATTTGCGTTGTGCTCGGTCAATGATTGTTGAGCAACCGGTGGTCGGGTGTGAACCGCGCCCAATGCTGTGCGCTAGGCGACGGTAGCTATGTCGCGGGTTTCCTGAGGAGGTAGGCGTAGGCGTGTTAGTTTAGGTGCATTTTAATTTTGCCATTTTGTAAAGGAGGGTTTACCCTTTATAGTAGACCTTTTTATGTCATAATAGTAATTTATATAACAGCGAACAGCATAAACTTCATTTCGCAGAAAATTGTTTGGCATACACGCATTTGCTGTGCTCATTTGTCATACATTTAAAACTCATAATTTTGTAAGTACATCTTTAGGCATAAATTTTATACCATATAAAAAGACTATGTAAAGTATGTTACCTATGCCAAATAAATTAATATTCTGCAAGTTATAGGAAACCCGTTATAAAGGGTGGGATACCTACCAAGTACCAATGTGATATTTTCAATTCATTTTAAATTTTTATCTTGGACATCACTGATAAGAATGAAGTTTGCATGGCGACCATTTATAACAAAATTCCCAATGAAATTAAAAATGAGACCGTTTTACTTTAAAAAAAGAGATTGTCAGAATTATTAATTAATAAATGTTATTATTCTACATAACATCGCGCTATGAGCCACGGGAACGGATCAGTAACGCGATATAAGATGACATTCAGACTAGAATCTGAAAGTTTATAAGAAGTAGAGTTAGTCCTCTGTTATTTAAAAGGCATCTTCTGTTAATTCAAATCGGAAGTTCAAAAATTAAATAAAAAATTTAAAAAACCCCCGACACAAAATCCTAAGTTCCCTTTAAAAAGTAAAAAAAAAAAATACGTCACGTTGGGGGACCGATGTTGCATTTAGGGTACGACCGTCCCAAGCGGTCCCCAAACGCGACGTATTTTATTTTTTACTTTTTAAAGGGAACTTAGGATTTTGTGTCGGGGGTTTTTTAAATTTTTAATTTAATTTTTATTTTATACTTTTATAAGTACATACTTATTATAATGTCGATTTTGTTAAGCTGTAAATACATAGGTTCCTAATAATTTAATAACCCACATGACAAATCATTTTTAGTTTTTCTTCCCCACTTTCACACCCTTAACTTTTAAACGGCTCAACCGATTTTCATCAAACATATCTAAGAACACTCGCACATAAGTCACCTTTCATACAAAAAAAAAATTATAAATTGAAATCGCTTCATCCGTTCGGGAGCTATGATGCCACAGACAGACAGACAGACAGACACGTCAAACTTATAAAACCCCTCTTTTTGCGTCGGGGGTTAAAAACACGCACACACAGGCGACATGTTAAAAGTCGCGCGACAAAACGCACGTTTGTAAACCGGCTTTGACATAAGACAGATAATCGTGTCCCTTCCGATGCACTCGTCATAATATTAGGAAACGCACTTGACCGTCAAAATTAATTCCATCACACGTGTTACATTAACATTTGCATAATTGATTCGATAACGAACTCGTTTTAAGTTTTACTTGATGACTGTACGGGTCAAAGTTCGATTTCAGTGATGAGTAAAAGTTATGGTAGTGTGTCTGACGGTGACGGGTCGGGGTTCGATTCCAGATAGATTTTCAATGTTTTTTTTTTCGTGGCAATGCTGTCAGACTTTTTGGCACCTGCCTCATTGACAGTGATGCGGACGAGTTTTTTGATGCCCTTCGTCTTCATCATCTGCCTAGCCTTTTCCCAACTATGTTGGGGTCGGCTTCCAGTCTAACCGGATGCAGCTGAATATCAGTATTTTACATGGAGCGACTGCCTATCAGAGCTCCACAACCCAGTAATGGGTAATACGATACTCTTGGTAAGACTGGTTGTCAGACTTTCTGGCTTCTGACTAACAGTAACGACTGTCAAAGATCTACAAATGACAGCCGGAACCAACGGCTTTACGTGCTTTCCGAGGCACGGAGGAAACTCGCTATGGTAAATGGTCACCCATCCACAGACCAACCTCGGCAAGCGTGGCTTAACCCGGAAGATCGGTCTATGCGGCTGTAATTATTTAGCCACGAGCTCCTCGATGCCCTTCATCTTATAAGTCCTAAATCTTTTATAAATTGTACATACCTTGTACTTTTATTATTATTTATATGTTTTTAATTTTTATTTAACAATCAGATTAACGATAGATCTATCGAGAATTCGAGATGCTTTCGAGTTTAAAAACTGTACTTATAGAATCGGTTCTTTACTAAAGTGTATAGGTATGCATTTTATTTAAAACCCCCAACACAAAAACCTAAGTTCCCTTTAAAAAGTAAAAAAATAAAATACGTCGCGTTGGGGGACCGCTTGGGACGGTCGTACCCTAAATGCAACATCGGTCCCCCAACGCGACGTATTTTATTTTTTTACTTTTTAAAGGGAACTTAGGTTTTTGTGTCGGGGGTTTTTTAAATTTTTAATTTAATATTTTATTTTATACTTTTTATAGGTACCTACTTATTATAATGACGATTTTGTTAAGTTTGAGACCCCACTCGAGTATATTTACAGACATTCGGTTTTTCTTCCCTACTTTCACCCCCACAACTTTTAAACGGCTCAACCGATTTTCATCAAACATGTCTAAGAACACTCGCATATAGGTCACCTTTAATACAAAAAAAAAACTAAATTGAAATCGCTTCATCCGTTCGGCAGCTATGATGCCACAGACAGACAAACAGACAGACAGACAGACACGTCAAACTTATAACACCCCTCTTTTTGCGTCGGGGGTTAAAAATAGATGAAAAGATTAGGTAATACTTAAACTATCTATATTACTGATAATGCTATAATGTCAAGTTCATGAGAATATTGCTAAATGCACTTATATTGTATGCAAAAGTATATGTATTTCAAAATATTTCGAAATATTTAAAACTTTAATTGTGTTTTCATATATTTTTTTTGTAATTTCGATAAACATCTTTTAAATAACTGGATCATAATCTATGCATTATCGTTACGTAATGATGAACATTAAAAATGTTAAATTAAAACTATTGCACATTTTCAAATTTCTGAAATACCTTGAAACCAGTTCGGTGATTTAGTAATTACAATATTATGTGGTAATTAGGAAGTTCCTATTGTGTTATTTATGGTTAATTAACGTGACGATTGGGAAAACTAATTATCATTAATTAAGGAACGATTCTTGTCATTTTTGCGATTTTGCAATGAAATTTTATCGATGTGTCAAAATGCAATGAAATTCAAGTATTTAGATCATGGACTGCCTCGATAGCCTAGTGCTCCTAAGCGCGACTGCTACGCTGGAGGTCTTGGGTTCGATTCCCAGGTCGAGCAAAAAGTGTTCTTGGGTTTTTCTATGAAATTCCCAGTAATAGGTCCCATGTAATAGGGGGCGAGCCTATGCCATTAACCAGGCACAAATCTAAACTCCGAGCTGCTACTGAGAATTTCATAGAAAAACCCAATGACACTTTTTGCTCGACCTGGGAATCGAACCCAGGACCTCTAGCGAAGCAGCCGTGCTCAGGACCACTAGGCTAACGAGGCAGTTAGATTTATGTAACTATTTTATATTTTGAATTTCTGAATAAAGATATTATTATTATTAATTCTGATCAATCCGGAGGTGTGAGCTCACCTTAACCGTTTACATCGGATTATCATAATACGCACTGATTACAGAATGTTCATCTGAGTTTTGTTAGCAAATTCTGCTTACTACATAATTATGTCTGCGTGAATGTCGATTATCACGGATTAATGATTTGATTTTGATTTTGACATAAGAGCTGTCAATGTCACATTTTCACAGAACGTGCAAAGTCAAAGTCAAATCATTTATTTCAATTAGACCATTTAAAGACACTTTTGAACGTCAAATAATTAATACTATTGAATCTAGTTGCCCATTCCAAAAGGTAGTTTCGTATGGAGAAGAACGGGCAAGAAACTCCATACATACTGTCTTAAAAAACGTATTACATTATGTTGTACATTTACATTCATTCCATAAAAAAAATACTAATGTCAAAACGATCTATCAACAATAAAAGTCACTCAAAGTAAGTACTACAATATGTAGGTACTAAGTGCTACGAATTAAGAAATGAAAGCTAAACCAATTGTAATATTTAATACCAATATTATGATTGTAGATGACAATAACCTCCTTTTTTGAAGTCGGTTAACAAAAGAGGTTGAATGTTGGATTAAGCAGCTTACTATAGTCTGCCTGCCTAGCCTTTTCCCAACTATGTTGGGGTCGGTTTCCAGTCGAACCGGATGCAGCTGAATACCAGTATTTTACATGGAGCGACTGCCTATCAGACCTCCACAACCCAGTAATGGGTAATACGATACTCTTGGTAAGACTGGTTGTCAGACTTTCTGGCTTCTGACTAACAGAATACTAGCAGCTTATTATAGTATGACAGGTAAAAGATGAAACAAACTAAAGCGAATATAGTTGGAATAGGTCAGTGGCCATAAACATCATAAAGAAACAGCTGTTTCATACAAAAACGATGCAATACGGTGAACATGTATGGAACAGCAATATTTTTAATAATTACCCACTGTATACTTTATATCTTTCTGTTGTAACGTTTTAATTGTTATTATCTGACCTTAAGAGTTTGATATATTTGTTTGTACAATATTGTTTAGAACCAAGCTTAGTTGTTTTGTTTTGTTTTTTATTGAATAACCTTTTTGTTAGTATATCTGTGTGCACATGGTTTGTGTCAATAAACTTTTTTTTTCTTTCTTTCTTTCTTTCTTTCTTTCAAGCTGACAGCTTTCCTTTTGAATAAATGTTTCTACTCCATTGTATGTTTTTTCACGTAAGATTCACAATTACTAATTAATTAATCATCCATTAATTTTAACTGAATAAATAAAAAAATTACAGCATTTTACAAATAATAAAGAAAACGATTACCTACATTTCTTTTTTCAGTTTAACTAATTAGGGTGCTATGAGTTATAATAGTTTTCTGTTGTTGTGGATGAATTACAAATAAATAGTTTTGTGTTTCGGTTTGCTAGTAGACAGATAACGTTAAAATAAAAGTTTAAATTAGGTAACCGAAATAATAATAAAAAAAAGAACAAAAATATTGTTTTTAAGTAAGTTTTATGTTTAAAAAATATTAATAATTTTAATGTTAAAACATTGTTGCCAGCATTTAAAAATATTAAAATTAAATACTTATTATATCTAATCTATTCATAATTATGATAATTTAGCTTAATCTTTTGTTAAATTAACAGTTAGTACTTATTTATCAAGTACCCTCCTTTTACGCACGCAATATATGTTTTTATAAAAAACTCGTAATAGTCAACCAATTATTTTAAAAAAATGCCTTATTATTAAAACAAAAGATACACAAATAACCAGAAAAAAAATACTCACCAAAAGAAAAAAAAACTGGCAAAGAAATTAAAAACAAAATCACACACTCGCAAAACACTTCAATAAACACATTTAATTAAGAAAAACAGAAAAAAAAACACGAAGAAAAAAAAAAAAATGTTCTGATTATTTTTCGTAACGCTGTGGTCCCGTGCGCGCTTCGCGGTTGCAACGTGTAGAATGGCGATGGTCACTGCAGTGCCTTTAACTCGCTGACTGACTTCAAGTGCCCACGCACTGTAGGGCAAACCCATCGGTACTCTATGGGGCTTAGTCATCGATACCACCTCTAATTGGGACCTTTATCGTTTAAGGTACATACGGGATATAACTATATATAACGGATAATCGCGTCCCGTAATTGTCCTGTAAGTATTTTAAAAATTTCGACAATATTCGGTTTCGATTTGTCAAATCCGTACTAATCGTGGTACTAATATTATAAATGCGAAAGTAACTCTGTCTGTCTGTCTGTCTGTCTCTTCTTCACGCCTAAACCATTGAACCGATTTCAATGAAATTTGGTACAGATATAGTCTGGGACCCGAGAAAGGACATAGGATAGTTTTCATCCCGGAAATCCCCCGGGAACGGAAACTATTAATCCACGCGGACGAAGTCGCGGGCAAAAGCTGGTTTTAAATAAAATAGCATCGGTAAAGCTGTTCTGTGGTTATATCGGGTAAATGCGCGGGTTACTGTAGCTCTGTAGGAAAACTTTGGCTCAGAACGGAATGAAACGTTTGACAATAACATCCCGCCTCTTGACTGAATGATGAGAACATTTTTTTTTAGTTCCAACTAAATGCTTTTTCTGTAATTTTTCAACAGATTAAAAAGCTTTTCCGTTATGAGCCAGTTTTCTTAAAGGGTAACCCGCAATTATGGTTAAAAAGAAAATGAAATCATTACAAAAGTAAAATCAAGCTCAAAATATGACTGGCCCAAAAAGTAAGCGTGACTAATTTAAGTTAATATTTTTTTAAGTACTTTGTATAAAAAACATTGATATCGACTTTTTCATTTAATTTGTTTGAAACGTCCCATATTGGTCCCTGTTAGCAAACCCACCTAATAGCCTACCAGCGAACTATCCGTAACTTCGTCCGCGTGGCTTATTTCACTCGCTTTAAGTAACGTCTTTGGTTACTGCTCCGCTCCCGTGGGTCGTAGCGTGATGTTATATAGCCTATGACACTCACAAATAACGTGGCTTTCTATGGGTAAAAGAATTTTCAAAATCGGTTCAGTACATCCAGAGATTACCCCCTACAACCTCACAAACTTTACCTCTAAATAACATTTGTATATACTACAATACTATAAGTTTCCAACTTGGTAACAAAAAGAGAGTAGCATTCAAGGTTTAAAAATGTTGCAATAAGCACAAACTTGGTTTTTTAAACCCGATATGTATTCATCGATTGGTTATTTTATGCAACAGTCATACATACATTTTTGGCAGTCGTTTACGGGTCGTCTGAAGCCCAAAAGTCTGACAACCAGTCTTACCAAGAGGTATCGTGTTGCTCAGTTACTGGGTTGTGGAGGTCAGATAGGCAGTCGCTCCATGTAAAACACTGGTATTCAGCTGCAGCCGGTTAGGAAGCCGACCCCAACATAGTTGGGAAAAGGCTAAGCAGATGGTATATGACATAATCATTTTTGAGTTTTTTTTTCTGTTTTAAAAAATAACGCGATTTTGACGGATTGTACCTAAAATAATTAATGAAACATCACGCCTATAATTTTCTGGAGATAGAGAGACTGAGATGTGTAATAGTGTATAGAAAAAAAAAACAGAACTTTATTATAATAGTTTATATAAGTCGTTTAAGAAAACCAGGAGGTCCGAGAGATCTTGGGTTCGATTCCCGGGTCAAGCAAAAGTGTCATTGGGTTTTTCTATGAAATTCTCAGTAGCAGCTCGGAGCATTTATGCCCGGTTAATGGCAATAGGCTCGCCCCCTATTACATGCGGGGACTTAAACTAACTGTGGATGTACATTGATACATCTCTGCCTAACCCTTCGGGAAATACAGGCGTGATGGTATGAGTGTAGTATAAACAAGTTGATAAAAAAAACTGGTCTAGTCCGTTTAGTAGTCGCATAGCGCCCTGAGGGTACCGTCTCGAAGGCGTGTCGGCTGCCCGCGCCGTGTGACACGTAAGTAGTACGAATTTCCGATTCCGGATTTTGAATAGGTCAAAGATGTTTTAGTTTAATTCAGAATTCTATACACAAAAGGTATGGCAGAAGCCTTAGCAGTAACATACAAACTACCTTTTGGAATGGGCAACTATATTCAATAGTTTTTAATTATATGACGTTCAAAAGCGGCTTTTAATGGTCTAATAGAAATAAATGATTTGACTTTGACTTTGACATACTCAAAAGGGCCCATGCTTGCCGGGGATGCGAGTAGTTCGAAAAAAGATACCGCGCCCCCTGAACGCAAAAAGCACAAGAAGGAACATAGATGGGTTTTGGTCAGTAAAAGACTGACACTTCCTCCGGCCCCGCCCCAGGGCCGGGAAAGTCTTTTGATGATTTCCCATCTTTGAAAAAAAAAACCCCATGACATTCTACAATACTATAGCTTTCAATTAAATACATATAGTAGTAGCAGTGTGGGTAGTATTTTTTATTTGTATGTCTGCCCGTTGGTGTCGTGGTCGCAAAGCGCGACTGCTGAGCGAGGGGTCCCGGGTTCCATTCCCAGGTCGGGCAAAAAGTGGTATTGGGTTTTTCCATTAAGAATTTCTCAGTAGCAGCCCGGAGTTCGGAAGTTGGTGGTGTGACACCCCCGTGCCTCGGAAAGCACGTTAAGCCGTTGGTCCCGGCTGTCATTCGTAGATCTTTGACAGTCGTGACGGATAGTCAGAAGCCAAGAAGTCTGACAACCTCAAGTTACTGGGTTTTGGAGGTCAGATAGGCAGTCGCCCCATGTAAAACACTGGTGAATACCAGTGTTTTACATGCAGATGAATAGCTGCATCTGGTTAGACTGGAAGCCGACCCCAACGCAGTCGGGAAAAGGCTAAGCAGATGATGATGATGTATGTAGTGATATTTGTGTAATCGGACCAGTATTTCCAGAGATTACCTCTTACAAACAAACAAACAGTTTTACCTCTTTATAATATTAGTTTAGATTTCACAAATAGTGCTAAGGTACTAATATTTTTGGTCAACTCACGAAGGGATAAGCAAAGTACCAATATACAAAAAGATCGTCTTCACAAGCATGTCAAGGTCGCAGGTTCGATGCTCAGTTCGTGACAAATATTTGCATTGTTCACGATACAGATGATACCGTATGAGGAAGTGTATTATTAGTACAAGTACAGTTTGACTTGTACAGCTCTTATGACGTAGCAATAAGGTTGATTTTCGTAGTTGAAAGCGTGGAATAGTAGTTAGCGGTAATGACAAACCGTTGTTGTTATAAATGATGGTATGTTGTAACAGTATAGTATTGTAGTATGTTTTTGTTGTTTGTTTATACCAAAAATATACCATCACGCCTGTATTCCCCGAAGGGTTAGGCAGAGGTGTACCAATGTACACCCACAGTTCGCCGGTATATTTAGGTCCCATGTAATAGGGTCGAGGTCGTTAGCCTAGTGGCCCTAAGCGTGAATGCTACGCTGGTTTTGATTCTCAGGTCGTGCAAAGTGTAACTGTGTTTTTCTATGAATTTCTCAGTATCAGCTCGGAGTTAGGATTTGTGCCCGGAGGGTTGCCATCACCTAAATTGCCGACGCCGGGCAAAAACTTAAAAACCCCGGACATTTGGGTGAAATTTAGTTATTTTCCCGGACATCCCAGGATTATTATTTTATTTATCGCTTATCTTTCAATTAATCGGGATTCTCCTAACACTAAAAGTGTCCGGGTTTCACCCGGACATTTTGTTGACAACCCCTCCCGGACGTCGCCCGGACGCCCTCTAAACTAGGACAAATCCGGGGAAACCCGGACGGATGGCAGCCCTCAGCCCTGTTAATGGCAATAGGTTCGCCCCCTGTAACATGGATCCTAAACATATCGGCGAAATGTGGGTGTACAATTGGTACACCTCTGCCTAACCCTTCGGGCCTTCTGCCGACCCCCCGTCAAGCTTAATGAAGCTTGACGAGTCCCAGGCAGTCACACTGTTTATTCAGGTTTACAGGAGTTGCAGTGATTTGGAAAACTGTCAGCTTTCTCGTCATTCAACACATTAAATACCTCAATGATTCAAGCAATGTATCATAATTATCGAAAAAGCAACAGGCGAGACTCAAACGCGGAACCTCTCGCCAATAGCCTCGCCGCTTCGATTACACAAGTGTTGCACTTGGGTCCGCTCACGCCGCTATCACCCGCGTCTCCGCACGTGCTCTGGCGAAACAGCGCATTGTGCGCACACGCAAGTGGCGGCCTTGGTGATTTCTTCTCGATTTTAATTACTATATTACAAGCAACCTGCATGTAGCGTGAACCATGACCGGTTACTGAGGTATACTCGATGACAATGGCATGTAGCTCCGGTATACAACATGCCTAGTTAGCCTAGCGGTCCTAAGTGCGACTGCTACGCTAGAAGACTTGGGTTCGATTCCCAGGTCGAGCAAAAAGTTTTATTGGGTGTTTCTATGGAATTCTCAGTAACAGCTCGGAGTTTCGATTTGTGCCCAGTTAATGGCAATAGGCTCGCCTCTTATTACATGGGACCTAAATATACCGGCGAGCTGTGGGTTTACATCGGTCACCTCTGCCTAACTCTTCGAGGAATACAGACGTGATAGTATGTTATGTACCACTATTGTACGAAGAGCGCTGTCGTTACAGATTTCTTTGAAAGGTGAAGACCACGTGAGCTTTGGAGAGACCAGGTCCAGGCTAGTAGGCTGAGGTCATCATCATCTGGGAGCCTGAGGCAGGTGTTCCATTGGCAAGCGGCGGAGTGGGTCAGGGAGGCAGACTCTCTCGCTGACCCAATTCGTTGCAGGAGGGTAGCACGGTACACGCGGCGAAATGCCGACCTAATGCCGCCATAAGAGGGGCCAGCGTACGATAGATCAGGGACTCTATCGTCCACGCTGCACGGTCCCTGGAGTAGTGGTGATGTCTCAGTGCACCCAGACATCGCTGAAGGAGGAGAGAGCCCGGAGGCGGGCAAAGGAGAAGGAGCCCAGATGTGGGCCACGCTGGATGGGTCGCGAACGTCATGCGTAGCAGTTCTCGCGGCCATCGAGGCGAAAGTAGGTACACACGCGGAGTTTTTAGTGGGTGCAAGCCCCACATAACCACGTCGTCTCCCCGGATGGCATGGCAGGCAATAGGCATTTTCTTCGCTTACAAAAAAAGGCGTTCCATCGGTGTGGCAAGGAATGTGACATTTCTATCCCCAATGCTATCGTAGATTCGCTTAAAATTGAAATGTCAAAATCGAAAATAATTTCGTAATATTTTTCTGTGACAGGTTATAAACTTATAACATTGGACATAGTAGAACTTTATTATGTACTTACCGATTGTTTTAATAAGTTTATTAGGCACTTATTTTGTCACTTGTAAGTCATAACCTGTCCAGATAATAAGTTAGTACTTAAATATTGTGTTTTATTGCAAGTTTGCAACAGTTATAGCAGTGCCTATTGAGTTCGCTTCCCAGATGAGAAAATTAAACTTAAAATGGCATTGGGGTGACTATGCTTCCATTAATTTATTTCGTTTTCCAACATAATTCCTTAGTCAACTTTTTCTAATCTGTGGTAATTTTACAGGTCTTGGAGGTAACGTAATATAAAACTGATCGATTTTGGAATAACATAAATGCGTTTCGCACATAATATTTGTTTAATTTGAAGGCTTTGTTCATGTCAATACTGCTTGTATCTATAAAATTAAACCAAAATGCTTTATAGTAGTTTATTACCAATTCGAAAATCAATTCAAATTCAGTTTACGTTAGGGCATAGCCTTGAGATAAGCGAATACCGGACTCCCAACTCATGGTGACAGGAGGAACCGTGAGTTTTGAGCCGGTAAGAGTCCGACATAACCCTCATCTTCTTCAGACGGAGACCCCATGAGGTTTCACCAAAATAAAATACAATAGGCCTTTAATAAGTGCAGCTCGGAAATTATGTATTTTTTTACTTTTCCACTGTTCATTGCAGATTAATTTCATTGCGGGATCCAAGACAGTCGAATCTCCGGGACTCGTCGAGCTTCATTGTCTCGGCCCTTTTCTGGCGGTCTCCACTGTTGATTCTGGTTTACAGGAGTTGCAGTGGTAATAGCGAGATCAGTCGGGAGCACGGATCATTTGTTAAGCGAATACCGGGTTCCCGACTCATGGTAGCAGGAGAAACTGTAGGGCTTTAGTTAGTTTGAGTCCGACATAACCCTCCGTCCTCAGAGGAAATCCTCATGGATACCCCATGAGGATTTCAAAACGATAAAATACAAAAAGGCCTGCTGTAGCCCGGAAAAATTGCACATTATAGCGTTCATATCTAGAACCTTTCTATTAAAAACCTATCATTATATAGAAACCTAACTGCGACCTAAATAAAATCGAATTACCGACTGTATGAAGATTAGAAAACTACGTAATAATGAGTAAGTGCTGTTCAATTACTGTTTGTTTATCATTTGCGTCATGGTGTGGACAACGAGATAGTCACCTAGTCTGATATTACTTACTGTGCTCGCGTTTCTGAGCTATTATTGAGTATTTTATGCCTCAATAGACTCGCCCCCTTATTAAATGGCGAAATGTGGTTCTATACACTGCTATCTTTTTTTATTATTGGATGGCAAACAAGCCAACGGCCCACCTGATGTTAAGTGGTCACCGCTGCCTATACACATCTGCAATACCAGAGGCCTTGCACATGCGTTGCCATCAGAGACAAAGTTGTAATGTGTCATGTGCCTGTAATTACACCGGCACTCATACCCTTCAAACCGGAACACAGCAACGCTCCTTTGCGGCAGAAATAGGTATGGTGGTAGTACTTCCCCGGACGAGCTCCTTCACAAAGAGCTCACTTACTGTCCCGAGAAAGTAGGCGAAATGTTATGTTATAAATGACTTATTAGACCATTAAAAGGCACAAGTTATCAGAAGGACTTGTGGAATACTAATTGTCAATAGGATAGGATTAAGGTGTTAAGAGGACCGGTTGGTGGGTCCAGTTGAATCAGGGTCGAGTTGTCACGGGGACGAGCTGTCATAATTATGTCAACTATTACATTTGCCACGCCCATCTTCTATGGAGGAATAAAGGCGTCTCTATGGGTACTCCATAGTTTAAGTGACATCATTATCATCACATACCTATAATGTAATTCTAAGCTCACACACAGATTGACCACAGTCTAACCTTGCAGATGGTCAATTCTGAAAATATTTGTCATTTCAAACAATTCCTAATCCTCATTGTATGGAATTAAACATTACCAAGTCAAACAGTATGTACTGTCAATCGCACATGCTTGATAATAATTTGACTTTTGATAGTAAATGGTTCCGTACCCAAAGGGTGCCAAACGGGACCCTACTACCGAGGCTTCAATGTCTGCCTGTCCGTCTACCAGTCACAGGACTGTATCTTTTAGCAATTTTGCGTCTGCCCACACGACTGAAAATCGGACCGATTATCGGGCCGATATTTGACAGATTTCTTCGTCGGCGAGAAGAAACTGTCAAAAATCGGCCCGATTCTCGCTCGTGGGGCCAGCCCCTTAAATCGTAATAGGTAGACACTTCAAGTTTTCACACAGTGTGTATATATGGCAGTAATAAAAATAAAATGTAGGGGGTCCCCATACAAGATACTTACCTACTTTTATTTTTTGTATATGTGTATTGTACCAATGAGCTTTCAAGTTTATCTCGGTCATCTCTGACATCGGTGAAGGAAAACATAGTGAGGAAACTTGGACTTATATTGAACTAGCTTCTGACCGCGACTTCGTCCGTCAACTTTGATATTATGTATATTATTATTATCCCTCGGGAACCGTATTTTTTTCGGAATTAATAGTACCCCTTGTGTTATTCCACACTACAATTTATCTCAGTGCCGAATTTCATCCAGATCCGTTCAGCTGTTTCATTGTGGATTTAAAAAACTTCCATCCATCCTCACAAACTTTCGCATTTTTATTAGTAGGAGAAAGTAGGATTATTTTCAAAGAAAAGAGTGTCCATGGAGTTTCTTGCTCATTCTTCTCCATAGAGACCTACGTTTTGAAACGAGCAACTAGCTTCAACTTTAAACTGTAACTTCTCGACACTTCAAAAGTGCCTGTAAATGGTCTTGCTTTGACTTTTACTATGTTGTTAAATATTGTACAGCAGTCTGTACGGAACCCATCATCTGCTAGCCCGTCTACCACTTGGCCGGTTTTTTTATAATCCACTATTGACTATGAAGCGTCTGAGTTTACTTTAGCCACAGATTACAACTTTAGCTAAATGTCCCGCTGAGTAGTCACGTCAAACATTTGTACTCGCTCTAGGTCGATTTAATTAGGAGCTCACAGTGCAAGCTATTATGAATAGGTGGAGTGTTAAAATAACTTACACTGGGGGTTTTTTGTGATGGTAAACCAAGTAGTCACCGCTGTCTATAGACAATCTACAGTCATACGACATATATCGTAGATACGTTGCCATCCCAAATATGGTGGTGGATGGTGGTTAAGGCGCCCACCTCTCTTGCACGAAGTTGTAGGTTCGCAACCAGGCACGGGCTAGTACGAATGTGACTTTTACTAATTCATATGTACTTTCTAAATGTGTCTTGGACATCACTGACATCGGTAACCATGTCAAAAACACACACAGACACGCAGCACAAAAATATGATATTAACACCTCTGTACATATACCATGTTTCTGGCAAATACATATTCTATTCTATTCTATGTCAGAGGCTCTTGAGGCGATTTAGAAACTCTGACACTAGGGTGTGTGGAGTCGTTAGGCCTTCCTGCTTACACGTTATAGAACGAGATAGACATCTACAGTCATAACAGAGACCTCTTAGATACGTTGCCATCAAAAAGACAATGCTACAAAAGTGTAGTAGTAGTATAGCTCTTTGTGAAGGAGCTCGTCCAGAGAAGTACTACCACCATACCTATTACTGCCGCAAAGCAGCGTTGCTGTGTTCCGGTTTGAAGGGTATGGGTGCCGGTGTAATTACAGGCACATGACACATTTCAACTTTGTCTCTGGGATGGCAACGCATTTGCAAGGCCTCTGGTATTGCAAATGTGTATAGGCTTACCATCAGGTGGGCCGTCGGCTTGTTTGCCATCCAATGACATAAATAAAAATGCATAAGGGTGCGAGTTCGATACCAGGCAAGTGCCATTGTGACTTGTTGCATTCATATGTACTTTATTAGTTTATCTGTGATGATATCACTGACATCAGTCAAGGAAAATGTCGTGAGGAAACCTGGACTTTATTTATTTAGTAAAACTTTATGCGCATATTGTAAAAAATACATTGTACAAAGGCGGACTTAATGCCTTGGGCAAATATACCTAACTGACCACAATGACCATTTGGAAAATCCAAATACGTAGGTATCATACCATGTTTGACGATTTTAACTTAGGACCTTCAGCTCAGCAGACGCGCTTCTAACCACTAGACCAACGAGACATTTAGGATAAACATAATAAAGATACCTTCACGCCTGTATTCCCCGAAGAGTTAGGCAGAGGTGTACCAATATACACCCACAGTTTGCCGGTATGGTTAGGTTCCATGTAATAGGAGGCGAGCGTATTGCTTTAACATTAACCGGATACTAATTCTAAGCCCGAGCTACTACTGAGAATTTTATAGAAAAACCCAATATCACTTTGCTTGACCTGGGAATCGAACCCAGGACCTTCAGCTCAGCAGTCGCGCTTAGGACCACTAGGCTAACGAGGCAGTTAAAAAACAACCTGTCCCGTAAGATACGGTTTCAGAGGAACTTCCTCCCGCGTACGCTTAGGTTGTGGAATGCGCTCCCTGCTAAGGTTTTCCCAAGAGACTACAGTATGAGGTTCTTCAAGAAAAGAGTTTTGAGGTTTTTACGTGGTCGGCAACGCACGAGTCATGCCTCTGGTGTTGCAAGTGTCCATAGGCAGCGGTGACCGCTTGCCACCTACTGTGGTAAAAACAACAAAAAATATTATAGAAACAACCAAATTTCGACATAAAAGAACAATATTTGGATTTCTACGACCTTTGGAATGCCATGCGTATGCAACAGCTCTGCCTATCCCACGGCAAATCCAAAATGAGCACAATAAAAGAAAAAAAATATATACCATCACGCCTGTATTCCTCGAAGGCAGAGGTGTACCAATGTACACCCACAGTTCGCCGGTATATTTAGGTCCCATGTAATAGGGGGCGAACCTATTACCATTAACCGGGCACAAATCATAACTCCGAGCTGCTACTGAGAATTTCATAGAAAAACCCAATAACACTTTTTGCTCCACCTGGGAATCGAACCCAGGACCTCTAGCGTAGCAGTCGCTCTTAGGACCACTAGGCCAACGAGGCAGTTCCAATGAGCACAATGTCTTTTGAAAAACACGTTGTCCGTCTAATGTTGGGTGCGACAGTCAAGTGACAAGCTGTATTGCAGAGGGCTTTCGACCAACGTTTTGTGATAATCAAATCATTCATTTCAGATAAAAGTCCATAGACTGTACCATGGGTACATAGAATATCTTTAGGCAAAATTAAAATTAAAAAATAGACATACCATACACAAACTGGATGTTTGTATATATTATGTTTGTATGTGCTATGGCAATAGGCTCGCCCCCTATTACATGGGACCTACATATACCGGCGAACTGTGGGTGTACATCCGTTCACCTCTGCCTAACCCTTCGGGGAATACAGGCGTGATGGTATATATGTTTGTATGTGAGTTTATATGTTTGTAAACGCACCCACGCACGATACAGGAGAAATTCCAAGTGTGGGGCAAAGTTTTTTTTTAAAAAAAAACTTGCTACATAAAATTCATCCAAAGTAAAAAATAAAAAAAATAAGACCAAACAAACGCACCTAAGTACAATCAAATCCGATAGCGGACTCAAAAAAAATTGATCGATATTGATAATAATAATTATTTTGATTTTTGTCTTAACTACTTGATATACATTATTTGACTTTAACTATCTCCTTAGTAACACAAATTTCCAAAATTAGGTACCTACCTACTTAGGGAAAATTAAGGATAGAAAAAACTTGGTTTTTTCCTGTCTCAATTTTTTTCTCAAAATTCTCCCAAATCTAACATACATACCTAAGTATATGATGTCTATCCAATTACCGCCAAAACCGAGGCGCTATATGTAGGTAAAGGTCTTTAAAGACGTCAGTGATGCGAACGGTACTGACTAAATTTTTAGGGTTCCTGCGGTATTCTACAACCTACTAAACCGCCGCGCGCTGCACTGTCCGCCTGTCTGTGCATCTGTCTGCACAGATATCTGTCTAGTAGATAGTCAGGTAAAATCATACAGTCATACTAGGTATAACTATGACTATATGATTTTACCCGACTGCGCGCGGCAAAGGGTAATGCGTTTTACAGCTTATGTAAGTACATACACGTGACGACTGCTACGCTGGAGGTTCTGGGTTCGATTCCTAGATCAAGCCAACAGTGTTATTGGGTTTTACTATGAAATTCTCAGTAGCAGCTCGGAGTTTGGATTTGTGCCCAGTTAATGGCAATAGGCTCGCCCCCTATTACATGGGACCTAAATATACCGGCGAACTGTGGGTGTACATTGGTACACCTCTGCCTAACCCTTCGGGGAATACAGGCGTGGTGGTATATATTTTTTATATATAATTTTTATGTACTACTTACTATCTTCTGCCAGCGACTTCCTCCGCATGAAATGTGATATAGGTATTATCTCACGGGAACCGTACATTTTTCTGGTATAAAAAATATCCTATGTGTTATTCCACACTACAATTTATCTCAGTGCCAAATTTAATTCAGATCCGTTCAGCCATTTAAGCGTGAAAGAGTAACAAACATCCATCCATCCACACAACCTTTCGCATTTATAACATTAATAGGATTACAGTTTTAAATGCAATAATAATTTACCTATTACGGAACCCCCACTGCGCGTTCGTTTCACACTTGGCCGACTTTTAACTAAGTAAAAGAAGTCGAAGGCAATTAAAATTCAAATACCCAATTCCATTAACTGCAATGTATCAACAATATGCAATCTGTGCCAATCTCAATGTCAAGCAGTTTTCATCTCTCACTATATAATATCTCGTGAATTGGGCAGTCCACAGCACCACTAACCAATAATTTCAAGTTACAACTTCTCCTAAAAAGCACTTTATGTTACCCACTAGCTTTTGCCCGCGACTTCGTCCGCGTGGATTAATAGATCCCGTTCCCGGGGGATTTCCGGGATGAAAACTATCCTATGTCCTTTCTCAGGTCCTAGACTATATCTGTACCAAATTTCATTGAAATCGGTTCAGTGGTTTAGGCGTGAAGAAGAGACAGACAGAGTTACTTTCGCATTTATAATATTAGTACGGATTTTATTGTAAAATTAGATTTTTATTTACTTTTCAATCAATAAATAGCTAGTCAATTGAGCAGACCGATAAGTGACGTCACAGCGTGCTAGTGCCATACAAAATCTATGGCAGAATCGCGTTTTGACAGTTCATAAAAAGTATGTCAATTGACGGTGCTGTCAACTATCCAATTCCCATGTATGTGTGTGTGGATTTTATCTATTATTTTATTTATTGTAGGTATTTTAATTGAATTTTAATTTTATTCTATTTTTTGAATTGAATGTTAATTTTATTCTATTTTAATTTAAATCGGACTGTATGCATCAAGTTATCTGAAATAAATGAATTTTATTTTTATTTATTTGCATCCGATAGACGTAATGATTGTTATTGAACCGTGGTTAGAATCATTCACTCTTAACCTTTAAGCATAGTATCGTTATAAAGGATTCATTTTTTTAAAGATCATTTTGTTCCCATCTTATGTTAAGTGGTCACCGCTGCCTATACTCATGAATCTGCAATACCAGAGGCTTTGCATTGCCATCCCAGAGACAAAGTTGGAATGTGTCATGTGCCTGTAATTACGCCGGTACCCATACCCTTCAAACCGGAACACAGCAACCTGCTTTGCGGCAGAAATAGGTACGGTGGTAGTACTTTTCTGGACGAGCTCCTTCACAAAGAGCTCTAAATACTACTTCTTGATGACCTTTGACCTTTTTTAAGATCTTTTATTTTTAGGATTTTGTACCATAAAGGTGCCAATGGGACCTTATTACTAAACCTCCGCTCTTCTTATCGTGTGGGCAGTAAGGTCTACCGACCCCACACACCCAAGTGTCAGAGTTTCTAAACCGCCTCAAGGGCCTGTGACATGGTTACCGATGGTAGTAAACTAGTAATGTCCCCAGTGTCCGTCCGTCTGGCTGTTAGCGGGCTGTACCTATCTCGTTAACCGTAATAGGCATACCTAAGAGAGATAAAAGTTTCACAAAGTGGGTATTTTTATTGCTGTTATACCAACAAATAATAAAAAACTTAGATGCCAAAGAGCTACATAGTGTTATATCTTGCATTTTTCCGACTGGCACTTGGCCAGTTTTTTGTATTATGTAGGTACAGTCAGGGGATTTGATTAACTGTCAACTTAAAAGACCTTTAATAAGGTTCAAATCATTTTCATTATTTGACAGTCTTAAGGTAAATCACGGCAAAATGACGAGGTACCTACAGATGTGTCATCTGTTTTTCAATTTTCGCCGATGGAGGTGCAGTAAGATCTGTAATGGTGGGTCCTCACGATACAGACTTAACACAGACTTCTATTGAATTTTGTCTGTACAACAAATCAGTACAGACAAATGTCGGTGTACCAGAAAAGTCGGAAGTCTGCGTACATGTCTGTACGATTGTTGGAGCAAAACTCATGATTATTGAATTACTTAATTTATTCATTAAAATCGAAGTCTGAACTGATGAAAAGTCTGCACAGACATTTGGTAAAGACCTCTGAGTAAACATTTTTACTCAGACTTTATAGTCTGTGCAGATGTCTGTACAGACAAAAGTCTGTATCGTGTGGACTCACCATTAGTATCGTGTGGACCACCAATATGAAAATCGAAGTCTGAACTGATGAAAAGTCTGCACAGACATTTGGTAAAGAATTTTTACTCGGACTTTATAGTCTGTGCAGATATCTGTACATACAAAAGTCTGTATCGTGTGGACCCACCATAAAGGTGCGTCCACACTGTAATGAGTGGGAAAGACATCGTCACCCCCGTAAAACATAATATTTTAACTTTATATGACGTTGTCCCAATGTCTTAAAAAGTTAAAGTATTTCATTTTGACGTTAGCAATTTCTCCTGTATCGTGGATGCGTTAACAAACATATAAACTCACTAGCTTTTGCCCGCGACTTCGTCCGCGTGGATTAATAGTTCCCGTTCCCGGGGGATTTCCGGGATGAAAACTATCCTATGTCCTTTCTCGGGTCCCAGACCATATCTGTACCAAATTTCATTGAAATCGGTTCAGTGGTTTAGGCGTGAAGAAGAGACAGACAGACAGACAGAGTTACTTTCGCATTTATAATATTAGTACGGATGTACACAAACCCCGAAACGACTATCTGTAGACCATACAAATATTAGTTCCGTGCGAGAATCGAACCCGCGTCACGCAGCGCAGTAGCCAATCGTTCAGCCACTGCAAATCGCTAGTAATAGGTCTTTTTTACTTTTGAACACGTGATTTTGTTTTTAATAATCATATTATTATAAGCGACTAAATAACGGCCATCGCCAAATTTTTGACCAATTTTTTTTTGGCCGCGTACCTACGTTGGTATGCTAAATTTATATACTATGGTATATTAAAATAATAATAAAATCGGTCAAAAAGCCGGTCATAAAATCGGTCGTGGGGTGATGCTTGATGCTGTGAACAAGGTCTTGAATTTTATGCTGAATGGCAACAATTTTCAATGGTTACAATGTTCCGTCCATATAGGTGGTACCTTATACATAGGTATAACTTGGCACGTTACGTCACGTTATAAAACGTGGTTATTGAACATGTTTTATTGCATTGTTGTTGTAATATACGACGTGATTTGAAACAAAAGGTTTTTATACAACTCATACCATCACTGATAGCCTGTGTTCACCGAAGGGTTTGGCAGAGGTGTACCAATGCACACCTACAGTTTGACGGTATGTTTAGCTCATTTTAGGTCCCATGTAATAGGGGGCGAGCCTATTGCCATTAAACCGGGCACAAATCCTAATTACGAGCTGCTACTGAGAATTTCATAGAAAAACCCAATAACACTTTGCTCGATCTGGGAATCGATCAGTTTCCATCTTGGCAGTTTTACACACAACATTTTAAAATCATAATAGATAACTATAATAGAAAAAAAACATCGATTAACCATTGAAATCATATACCTAAGTCTAAAACCACATCCTTGTGCCGTCTCTGACATCTCAACATAACCGCCAAAACATCTGCCACATCCTCAGCATCAATTTTCTCTAAACATCTACATAATGGCCGCGCGCATGCGCATACACGCACCGAATCATTCCGTCGTGTCGCAACCCCCTCTAGTGACGATCTCTTGAAAGGTGCTACGTGGTGTATGGCAATACTTTGCTCATAATATTGTATGACCTTCAAAGAGATGAGGCATGTTATGTGCGGTATCGCACGTGACGTAACACCGCGTCAGAATGTCTTACGCAAACTTAACGCGAATTTAACGTAAATTCGATCGATTTTTTAATTAAAATTCTCCGTTTGATGGCTTTATTCGTGGCTTTAAATAAGTGACACCAATTATTGTAAATGTGACTAGAATGCTTTATGATAGTCGTCTTTTTAATTTGGAAATATTTGGTGCTAGGTCTAGCAATGTTGCAATTGCAATTAAGTTGGGGCCTGTTGGTCTAGTGGTTAGCGACCCTGACTGCTAAGCCGGAGGTCGTGGGTTCGATTCCCACCCAGGACAAACTTTGTGTGATGAGCATGATTGTTTGTTCTGTGTCTGGGTGTGATTTATCTATAATATGTATGTATTTATAAATTATATAAGTATGTATATCAGTTATCTGGTTACCATAACACAAGCTCTGCTTAGCTTGGGATCAGATAGCCGTGTGTGAGTTGTCCCAAGATATTTATTTATTTATTTATTTATTTATTTATTAAGTGCAATCTGTTGACTACGCTATTTACCGCCATCTAGTGTCGAATAGATGAAACGAATGGTTTATATTCGTAATAATAGATGGCGGTAGTGTATAGTGGATAATTAATCATTTATCAAATAATTTGTACATTTTAATAATAATTATATTTTCAACGGAATAATTGTTCTTGCAAGCTTCTAGTACAGTATTTTTTTAAACTTTATTAATATAACTATAAACACAATAAATGTAGGTATTTTATATTTACACGGGTATCATGTACCTAAGTATAAATATAAAATAATTTATAAAGATAATTAACACACTGAATTATAAACGTTTGTTTTAAATTAGGTGAGTAATATAATTTACTAGCTTTTACCCGCCACTTTGTCTGCTTTAATGTTAATATATTATCCCAAGTAAGGAAACCGTACAGTTTTCCTGGAGAAAAATCGCCATGTGTTATTATAATTCCAGACTATAATCTATCTCAGTGCCAAAATTCATCCGGATCCGTTCAGCCGTTCTGGAGTGATCGAGTAGCAAACTTCCGTCCATCTAAACTATTGCATTTCTAACAGTACCTACTTAGTAAGATTATTTTTATTTGTCATCATTATCACCGAGTGATAAAACTTAAAATAAATAAAGATTTAAAAAAATGTAGCATCATGACTGTGTCCAAGGGTATTTTGTAAAAATCTGGTTATTTAACTTATTATAAAGATTTATACAGCATTTACGCAGTGTCTACGCAGCGTTCACACAGGGTGCTAGCATAGTTTACGAAGCGAGCACGCATCAGCAACGTAGTATTAGTATCTAGGAAGTAAGCTTACATAGTCTACGCAGTGACCACGCAACGTCTACGCTAGAAAATCTACCATCATTTTTTAATTTTTCTATTACACCCCTGATTCAAAAAGAGAGGTGTTTGACGTGTCTGTGTGCAAGTTTGTCTGTCTGTGGCACTGTAGCTAAGAAACGGGTGAACCGATTTG
Organism: Caradrina clavipalpis; assembly: GCA_932526535.1. Classification (NCBI taxonomy): domain Eukaryota; kingdom Metazoa; phylum Arthropoda; class Insecta; order Lepidoptera; family Noctuidae; genus Caradrina; species Caradrina clavipalpis. The sequence continues at coordinate 7,970,096 of OW052116.1, forward strand.
AATGCGGCTTTTTTTTATTTGAAAGCAGGCCCTCTAGCCAAATCGCAAACGATAATCATAAACGCTCGGTAGGTACCAATAGATTTTAAACTTTATACCCCAGAGCCTTAAGTTAAAAATCTATTAAAGATTTCTTAGCGACTGGAAAGAACGAAAACGCTATGCAATCTTCATTAGATCTTCAACTTAAAACCAAGCACATAAAGTTGAAGATGTATCAAAGCCTACTCAGCGTTTGCGTTTATTGTTTGTTACATGGCTACACAGGAGCAGGTTTCCTAGCGATGGTTCTTAGATATGTTTTATTAAAATCGGTTCAGCTGTTTTAAGGTTATCAGCTCTTTTGTTAGCTGCGGTAGGGATCTTTATTCTTCTGTCCGGAGTTACTTATTATTTTTAATTTTATTACTTGTTTACCAATACCGGAAGCCGGAGACAGTTCCCTATTTAAAAATAATGCGTAAAGGGTCATAATTACGTAAATAGGTATTATAACAACGCATTTACTAAAAGGTTAGGTTCAAGAAATAACTTAGTATTCATGAGATCTAGTTTATAAAAAACAACGATATAAAAATATAATGTACTTGCAAGGTCACTGCATTCCAACGTGTTCCATTCCAAGTTTACAGTTATTTGTAAATACTTAGTGTTTTTTTTTTAATTCGATAAAATATAAACGGGTCGCTATTTAGCTCGAAACGAAACTAAACATCATTCTGTATAGTGATACAAAACTGCTATTTATTATTTTGCCGAAAGTGGTACTTTTATTCTCATTTCACAGAAAGCAATTTCACTAATATCGTTACACTTACTTTGGTTATTATAGATATTGTGTCTCATCGAAAAAACGTTTTTCACTTGTCTCGGATGCAGTTTATCGAAACATTATTCACTGAATTATCGATAAACATTCTTATCTTTCCACCAACAAACTTCAATTAGATTTCATCGAATTCCTGACCTCTCATCAACTCAGTTCTTTCACTCACCTGCCGCCATCCTAGGACATACTCACTACTAACTGAGAATTCCTAATCTTCTTCTATATCGTGTGGGCAGTAAGGTCTAACGACCCCACACACCCTAGTGTCAGAGTTTCTAATCCGCCTCAAGGGCCTTATTTCAAGAATTCCTAATACCCACACGGGACCAAGGAACATCTAATCTGAAGGATAAAAATGGATGCTGGAGAGGCAGTGATATGGAAGGCTTTAGAAAGACAGAAAGGGATAAAAGAATTGATAGCCCGTGGAGACTCCGCCGTGCAGCAGTTCTACCATGATGCCGTGATCTTCGTGACAGGAGGCTCCGGCTTCCTCGGCAAGCAGCTCATTGAGAAACTCTTCAGGTGAGGAATCATCATGTCCTTTGTCAGCGGTTAGTCGAAAGACGTCCAATGCTGTAGTTAAGCCTGTCCCAAGTATCATCAGAACAGGTCTTGTGCTTCCTGCATCAAGCAGATTCCTGCGACCTTCACCAGCTCGTCGGATTTTGTATGTTAAGACTTAAAAAGGAATTTTGTAAAAAAAAATACCTATACTTTTTTGCCAAATACTTTCTTACATCAGCCAGACGCTTTTGAAGTTAGAACTTTGAAGCATCTGGCTGAAATTGTAGACCACGGCAAGTGTGTGGTAGTTACAAATAATTGTTTTTAACAATATCCTGTAATACATTTATGTTAAAACCAGCCCTCACACTTGGACGTAATTGAGTAAGATACCTTTTAAACCTGATACCTAATCCTTTATTAGGTATCAAGTTTAAAAGATATCCTACGTATCCTATATACCTTCTAAACGAAACTTTTCTATAGGTATAGGTACCTTTCTTTAATAATTTTCTTTTGCCATGCCAAAATGACCAACGCGTCTAGGGACCCTAGGTCTTACACCATATCATCAAAGAAGTTCTTATGCACTTAACTAAGTGGACCACGGAACAGTTTCCGTCACTAACACTTTGAGAGTCTCTTACTGAAATTAGATGTGTGAAATTAGTTATATCGCCAGTGTGGATTGTGTGTAATAAACCCTTTTTGTAAACACAGGACTTGCAGACTGAGCAAGGTGTACATCCTGATGAGAGCCAAGAAAGAGAAGTCTGTGGCAGAGAGACTTGCTGAAGTATTGACAGACCCTGTGAGTATTATCGTAATCTGTCTAACGTGTACGTTGACATAACGGGTGTTAAACTAAAAATATATTTAACGAAGCTGCATGTTATAAGTTCTTACCAGCATTGCGACCATATTTTTGTTCTGGAGCATATCTTGGAACTTCCAGTTACCGAGATATCGAAGGTCAAAGTTCCAACTGTCCTTATAGTATGTGTTACCATTTTTAATGTTCTAACTAAAGTTAAAATACCCCCAAGACCACTGTACTGTTTGCATGCACCAGTAAGCATAATGTTTTCCGCGTGTTACGTTTTGTTGCCTACCTACCAGCCATTTGTACTTCATCGTATCAGCCTGTAGCCGGTCACAGTTGAACGTAGGCCTTCCTTAAAGAGCGCCAACCAACCCGGTCCTGGGCAGCCCGCATCCATCTCGTCAATCGTCAGTCCACCGTGCAGCAGGGCATCTCTCACTACGTTGCCCAAACATGGTCGCTACCTATTCCAACACGTGTCTGCTCCACTGACCGTCTGTCAGTCTGTAGACATGACATGACCGGGCCACTTCCACTTCTTATTGTATTTACATTATATTAATTGAAAATGAAATACCGTTCAGGTCAGGTTGCCTAGAACATGCCTGGAACATAAACCAACTTGTCCAATTCCACCCACAAGGTGGACGGAGGACCCAATTAAGACCGCAGAAAGACGCTGGATGCAGGCCGCTTCCAACCGGTCCTTTTGGAAATCTATGGGGGAGGCCTATGTCCAGCAGTGGACGTCCTGCGGCTGATGATGATGATGATGTCAACTTCCAGATATATGACACTCTGCGTGAAGATCAGCCAGATTTTGCGGACAGAATAGTGCCAGTAATAGGTGAGCTGGCTGAGAGGGACCTCGCCCTCAGTGAGGAAGACAGGGAGGTTCTGATCAAGGAGGTGCGTATTCATCTTCCTCTCGACCTTATACCAAATAATTACCATTGGTACTAATGCCATTGGTTAGTATATTTCTTAAAAAAAATCGTAAAAAACTTGCTCCTCTCTAGATATATCTCCCGTATCATGGGCGCGTTCACGAACATAATAAACTCACATACACAAACAACTAGACCTGGTACAAATACTACCTGTTAATGTAGGTCTTCAAATACAAAACTTATTTAAATTGGTCAGTGCTAAGTCCAAAATAATAATATACTAGGAATATATTATAACTCATCGTATATCGTTTGATTCTTTACCTTAGTTAGAGCTTGTGCAAATCTGGCAAAAATCAAGATTCATCATCATCTTCCTGCCCTTATCCCATGTTACTTGTGGTCGGCGCAACACGTTTTCTTCTTCCATGCCGTCCTGTCAGCCGTGATACTATCAATGACTCCCTTCTCTTTCATATCATTCTTCACACAATCCATCCATCTTTTCTTTGGCCTCCCTCTTCCTTTCCATCCATCCACAATTATGTCCAAAACCCTCAAAAAAAAAAAAAAACAAATTACATGCCTTAAAATATAGGCGAGAATTAATTACCGTTCCTTAACCAGACACGTGCACCAGGATGTTCATTTATTTCCAACTTTCATCATCATCATCATCATCTCAGCCATAGGACGTCCACTGCTGAACATAGGCCTCCCCTTTAGATGTCCACATATTCCAACTTTATATTAACACAAGTATGGTCCATATTAGTTGGCACTTCATTCGCCACTCCTTCTCCATTTTGGTTCAAGTAATGCCTACTACCACAGATTATATAAGTACAGATACTTCACTCCATAGAGAAAACCCAACACTTTACGCTATAATTACCTACAACACGTTCGTGCGTGAGAGAGAGAGAGATAGCAATAACGCGCGTCATGCAACACAGCGCTAGGGCTATCTATGCTGAGAAATGATTACACAAAATAATAGGTGACTATAAAGTATTATTGTGTAGTATTATTGTATGTACTGAAATATGTATTTTCTGTAAACTACAAATTGCATTGCGAGGTTTAGACATTATTGAAGGCGCGAGTATCGTTTATTTTGTTGCGGTAGGTATGTACAATTATACACTCAAGCGAGCGCGTGACAGCCGACTGGATTCGTTGCGCCCGGGCGCAGGCGAGCCGTAGGCACTTAAGAGAGTAACCTTGAACGAGTGACGTAGGCCTGCTACTACTACTACAACATATTATCTCAATATATGTGAAACAGGTGGACGTGATCTTCCACTTGGCAGCAACGATATCGTTCCAAGAGCCGTTGCGCTCTGCCATCTTGACGAATGTGCGAGGCACCAGAGACGTGCTGGCGTTGGCCAAGCAGTGCAAGAACTTAAGGTATTGTCCTGTACATATCTATACAACATAACGTATTTCCTAAAGGGTTAAGCAGAGGTGTACCAATGCACACCAACAGTTCGCCGGTATGTTTTAGGTCCCAGGTAATAGGGGGCAAGCCTATTGCCATTAACCGGGTACAAATCCAAACTCCGAGCTGCTACTGAGAATTTCATAGAAAAACCCAATACCACTTTTTGCTCGACCTGGGAATCGAACCCGGGACCCCTTGCACAGCAGTCGCACTTGCGACCACGAGACCAACGGGACGTTCACTTCATAGATTCGAAATAAACAAAGCAATTTGATCCCCAATCACTGAAGCATAAGAGCAATTCCAGAAGGTTCACGTACATCTCGACGGCGTATAACCACGCCACGTTCAGCCGCCGCGACTCGGAGCTGCTGGAGCAGTTCTACCGCAGCCCCGCGCCGCCGCACCTCGCCATCAGCATGGCGGAGACCCTAGACGAGCAGCGGCTCCGGCTCATCCAGGATGGGTGGGTATTGAGGAGGCGAGGATTGAGGTGGCGGTTATATGTGTCGCAGGTTTATGATACAATTAGGATTTTTAATCAAGAACCCGGCAGCTGACTGTATAAGGTAAGGAATGAGTATATTAGAGGAAGTTTGAAAGTAGCGCCAGTGACAAAAAAGTTGAAAGAGAACCGTTTCTCTTGGTGTGGACATGTGAAGAGGAGGGATGACACACAGGTGACCAAAAGAGTAATGAATATAAATGTGGATGGATGGAGAGGAAGAGGGAGGCCAAAGAAAAGATGGATGGAATGTGTGAAGAATGATATGAAAGAGAAAGGAGTGAGTGATAGCATGACGGCTGACAGGATAGTATGGAAGAAGAAAAGGTGTTGCGCCGACCCCAAGTAACATGGGATAAGGGCAGGAAGATGATGATGAACCCGGCAGCTGACAAAATTGTTAGGTACTTTATTTTATCATGAACCTGAGAAAATCCAAGTTTAGATCAAAGGCCTGAACTTGATTAGATTTATGTTATCCATCAAATGGAAGACTTTGGTTGGCAGGGGGTTATCCTATCCATTTTTACAGAAACCATGCATTTCTGTTACGGCTCCAACGCTGCGGGGCTGTGGCGGTCCCACGCGACCTAATTGCCGTCGATGGTTGTAACGTTCACCACCACCGCCTAATTTTATTATAAACCTACGACATATACACGCTTTTTATTTTAGTTGAAGTCGAGTCTGACTTACCACGCGAAGGAATCCGTACCATCTTACAAGGTAGTAGATAACCAATACTAGTTAGCACAATTGCATTATTTCTATTTGCTTGGTGTCCATTTTGAAATTCTCCACCTTGTTTTTAAAGCGGCAATTAGCCTTGGCCTTGGCCTTGGCGGCCTTGTTTTTATATACAGGGTGAAATTGAATAGATGCGACAAATTTAACTATACAATATTACGTGTTATCAAGAAAATTTTGATCATACCAAAAGAAAAATTAATAAACTTTTATTAGTGTTACGAAAAACGTTAAAAAATTTAAAGTATCAAAGGATTTAAGTACATTCTTTACACTAGCAAATAAATTAGGTAAATGACCGCTATGAACGGCAACGTTTAATAACATTGTAGTACTCCACGACGATTACTGAGGACTGCAATGAGTCGGACGAGATTTCTTGATATTTTAATTTTTCTTATTTATTTAGCATATTTTTTTTTCTGGAATGCCGTTAATTTGTATTTAAATGAAGATAACAAGATCAATGGACCATTTTGAAACGATAATCACTTAATTTTTTTTAACAATTTAGATTGTAGAAAAAACATTAAATAATTACTATGTTACTGTAACTGAAGCTCCCATTTCATTTTGTCGCATTTATTCAAAGTCATCCTGTATATATTCATCATCATCTTCCTGCCCTTTTCTCATGTTACTTGGAGTCGGCGCAACATGTTTTCTTCTTCCATGCCGTCCTGTCAACCGTCATGATATCACCCTTCTCTTTCATATCATTCTTCACACAATCCATTCATCTTTTCTTGGGGCTCCCTCTTCCTTTCCATCCATCGATACCTACTTCTATTTATTACTCTTCTTCATATTACTTTATATTGTCTTAAACCTTATTCTGTGAGATTTTAATTTCGTGTGTAGTACCTGTGTGTGTAAATGCAGGGGCGTAGCTACCGCCGTATCAGCCGTATTGATTGAAGGTGGGAAAGATTTTTATTATTTTTACAATTATAAGTCTCTGTTATTTTAAGACCACTTATTGTGAAGAGAGAATAAATGATTTTATTATTATGATTTTATTATTGATGATACGGCCCCCCAGCTACGGGGCCCCGAAACCGTGGAAGCCTAAATCCCAAATATTATTCACTATCTCATTCAATAACTTTTCGGCAGTACGATAAACATATTGTTTATTTTGTGAAAGTTAAGTAGAAAGGCCCCCTTGATACATTTTGAAATGGGGCCCGTCTAAGGCAAACTACGTCACTGTGTAAATGATTCCAGATTGACATCGGACTGGCCAAACACGTACTCCTTCTCGAAGGCTCTGGCTGAGGAGTTGGTGCGCGCCTGCTGCGGAGAACTGCCTATTCGCGTCATCAGACCTACCGTCGGTGAGTTTATCCCGAGAGCTCTTTGTGAAGGAGCTCGTCCGGGGAAGTACTACCACCATACCTATTTGCAAAGCAAAGCAGCGTTGCTGTGTTCCGGTGTGAAGCGGGCCGCTTGCGCATATTTGCCATCTAATCCTAATCCTAACTTAATATTATAAATGAAAGTAAGTTTGTTTATTTGATACCTTTTCGCGCCTAAACCACTGAACTGATTATCCTGAAATTTTTGCATATCTACGTTGTCAGGTGTACAGAAACAGACATAGGCTAACTGTCATCCCGAAAAAAGTGAAAACTGCAATACCGTTCTTATGATAATAGATGGCGCCACATGTCTTTTGATTCAAGTTTGAATTTTAAATAAAACCGGAATTAACGCGGGCAAAGTCGCGACCAAGAGCTAGTAACATAATAATAACAAAGCACTTAATCTTAACTTGCCTCGCGTCATTGTGGGACGTGAATACAGCAAAGTCGTGATGGCCAATGGCATAATAGCCAAGGTATAGGCCTCGACCAACACCTGAGGAGGCTCTCGTTGGGCGGTTGGATCAAGGGCTTCGGCTTGATTCAGAAAGCGGTACTTCTAGACACGGCGCGTATTGTTAGGTTTCTCAGGAGCCCTGACCAATGGCAGCTTAGATCCTGTTGCCGACACTGGTGGGCTACTATTTTATATAAATACTTATTTAAAAATGTATTCAGTATATATATAAGAATAAATAAATGATGTACTTCTATGTTGTACTTTGCAGTAATGTGCGCCCGCAGAGAGCCGTACCCTGGCTGGATCGACTCGAGCTGCGTGGTCGGCCCGAACGGGGTGAGCATTGTAACAGGTGTACATACGCACTCAAGCTGATAGTCGACATCAACCGTCGGGCAGTAGCCCACCAGACACAACACCCGTCTGCTCGGAGGATCCTCCCTTTACAACGGAGGATGAGAAACTTATACCCTGTTTCTCATCCTTCCAAAAACTGAAACTACCTCGCCTTGGTAACTGCTTTATTAGTCTAGCGGTCCTAAGAGCGACTGTTACGCTAGAGATCTTGGGTTCGATTCCCAGGTCGAGCAAAAATTGTTATTGGGTTTTACGATGAAATTCTCAGTGGTAGCTCGGAATTAGGATATGTGCCCGGTTAAAAGCAATAGGCTCGCCCCCTATTACATGGGACCTAAACAGACCGGCTGACTGCGGACGTCCATTAAACCTCTCCCTAACCCTTCGGGGAATATAAGTAGGCGTGATGATATGTTATTAATCAACCTAAATTGCCATTTTGACAAAAAACTATTTACTAATGATGTGTGCGGTATAAATAGGAGTTGCTCACGCCTTTTTCCCATGGGGGTTGGCAGAAACCACAGAACGCCACCTGCAACGATCCATACATACTCCTTTCGCCTCTTCCACATTCATATAACTGGTCATACAAGCACGCCTGTTACGAGTACTGCGCACCTGACCTTTCTGAAGAACCTCACCAATAAGAACACCACACCAAAACATCAAATACCATGCTAATAACTACGTTTACCGCATTCCAGATAACTCTAGGATGTATGATGGGCGTCATCCACAGCCTTCAGTCGGTGCAGGAGATCCGCATCGACTTCATCCCCGTAGACTATGTGAACAACGCGGCTATAGTGGCCACGGCCAGCGCCGCGGGAGACGGGATGATTTACAACGTGGGGAGCAGCAAGAGGAATCCTATCACTTGGGGTGTGTACATCTATCTATACAAATATTAAAAGAGGTAAGTTTTGTTCGTTTGTTTGTAACGAGTAGGCTCCGAAACTACTAGACCGATTTTAACCATATTATACATATACCATATACACCTCTGCCTAACACTTCGGGTAATACATGCGTTATGGTATGGTCTTTGGCGTGAAAGGTCTGAATGTGCACATTTTTTTAAAGAGTAGGTATGTATTAAGTTTCTTGTCCATTCTTCTCCATACGAAATTTTGAAATGGGCAACTAGATTCAATAGGTATTTTTTTATTTATTTAATTAATTAACGTTCCAAAGTGCCTTAATTGAAATAAATGTTTGGACTTTGATAGTCAAAGTCTGAGGCGAGGCGAGAATGAAAACAAACCTAACTCCCCCCTCAGGAGGGCTGTCGTACATCCTGAACAACACGGCGCGGCGGAGCGTGATCTCCCCGCGCGCCATCTGGTACTGCTTCGTGGTGCAGTCTCCGCACGCCTGGGTGCACCGCCTCGCCAGCTTCCTGCTGCACACCGTGCCTGCCCACCTCGCTGATACAGTCTGCGTGATGATTAATAAGCCGCCGAGGTAGGTAAACCCATTTACAGGCGCTTTTGAAGTGTCAAGGAGCTACAGTTTAAATTTGAAGTTGACTTTGAGCTGACAGGAGACTGCTAGGGTTGCAGAATTTGTTCGAAAGAGTTACGGCGGCCCTGGAACGCAAAAGGGCATTAGGAGGAACACGGGTAGGTTTTAGTCAGTAAGAGTCTGACACTCCCTTCCGCTCCAACCAGGGCGGAAGAAGTCAATAGATGATATCCCATCCTTAACAAAAAAAAGGTCTCTATGGACTTACCCGTAGAGTTTGTGAGGATGGATGGATGTTTTGGTGTCCTAACCACGTAGGTGTCCCTGGACACTTAAGTATTCCTGATCAGCCGAGAATAACTAGGTACGTTTGATACCCAAATTTTATTTTTTACAGATTGAAAAAGATTTACGCAACAATAGACAAAATCGGCCCCATAATAGCGTTCTACACAAACAACAACTGGATATTTAACGATAGCAACACTGTCGAGTTATTCAACACTCTGTCGGACACTGACAAGGCACTGTTTCATTGCGACATCGCAGATGTGGACTGGACAGAGCAGATAGTCCTGTGGTGCGTCGGAGTGAGGAAGTACGTGGTGAAAGATGGGCTGAAGGACACAGCATTGGGCATGAAGAGACAGTTCTATTTTCGAATAGCAACGTATTTATTGGCAACACTGTTTATTCTTTTTTTGTATTATTGCCTTCGTGTTATTTATTTGTATGTTTTTGCTTAGTTTGGATTTAAATTGGAATATAGTTTTTAGGGTTGGGGTCCTATTTTGTGTTTTTTTTTATTTTACAGATTTTAGTAAAGGCAGTTGGTCATTACAGTGACGTGCAAAAATATTAGGACGCTCGGCAATATTCCAAAGCAATTTATTAAAAGTTGTACTTCTTTAATTCTCAATATCTTTATTGCGTTTCCATATGCATTTTTAGGTGGTAACAGTATAATTGAGATCAGTATGGACCCTGTAGGGTACAGCAACATAGGGTTGGGAGAGAGGAGGCCCTGCTTTAAAAGATCATAAGTTACAACTCAATTTATATGCATACTTATTTAAAATATTCGAATTCGAACTCATCGAGGTCCTATTTCTTGTCTACGTAAGTGCTGGGTGCTGGGCGTTAAAAGGGTTAATATACCTCCTGATATATTAACCCTTTTAACGCCCAGCACCCGGCTCACAACAATAATTCGTTCGACTTGGGAGCTGGGTGCTGGGTGTTAAAAGGGTTAAGATTGTAAGTTCAAGATTTTTTAAAAAACGAATAAAATAGTTTGATGTTTATTTCACAAACTACATAGAGGAAGGTTTTATCTTCAAACTATCTTTAAAACCATTCAGGCAGCAGCACCTAGTAAAACACAACCAACTATACAAAACATATATATTTGGAAAAATAAAAGATATATTTATGTACAATTTCATTAGCTAAACGAGAAAATGGAAAATACGTAGCAATGCGGCTGTCCTGCACACCTCTGCCCGACCCCCCGGGGGACTGGCGTGATGTTTGTTCAGTTAAGTTGTATTTAGTGTCATTTCGCTTGTTCTGTCTTTTCCTGGTAAGATATCACTCCCTTTTCTATGAGTTCTGGTATTTCCACCGCAAGCCAGGGCCCGAGCTGCGAAACAAAATAATGTCTGGTCAACAGACGTGTAGCGACATCTATCGCTCAACTTACGAACTACTGGGACAAACTGACGTTTCCTACATCACGCTATCAAAGTTCTCCGCGACATAAGCATATATACAAAATCCCGACAACAACCGTCGGGCAGTAGTCCACCAGACACAACACCCGTCTGCTCGGAGGATCCTCCCTCTTCAACAGAGGATGAGGAATTTTATACCCTGTTTCTCAGACCTCCACTGACGCATGCGCAGAGGTATAATGCCTAGCTTGCTTTGGTGCAGCTCTCGTTTTTACAGCCAATGGTATACTAGCTAAGAGCTTCGTTCAGCACCTAAGGAAAATCTAGGCCATTCAAGAATTTATTTAATTTATTTATAAATCAGGCATCAAGGCCCATAGAAAATACATACCATAACATATTTTTTTTTTAAACTTCTTCACCCTAGGTATTTCTCCTGTATCGTGGGTGCGTTTAAAAACATATAAACTCACATACACAAACAACCAGACCTAGAACAACTATCTGTAGGTCACACAGGTGTAGGTGTGTATCTTTACCTTTACAAATATTTGTTCCGAGCGGGAATCGAAACCGCGACACGCAGCGCAGCAGACGATCGCGCGGCTACTATGTCATTGTTTATGTGAGTTTATGTTTGTAAATGCACACACGACACAGGAGAAATATATGTGCAAAGTTCTTTCTAAAAAAATATATATTTATTTGAAGAGTTCTAAAGCACAAATGCAGGAGTCCACTTACCCCTAGCGCCATGGCGTGCGCGATCCCGAACCGGGGGATATTCCTGGCCCACAGCGGCTTGAAGTGGTCGGTGAGGCAGATCTTGCCTCCTCGGTACATCTTGGCTGTCTTGCCGTCCAGTCCCGGCAGCGCCAGCTCGGGAGCCGTGGTCGGGTATGTTATGGGGATCTGGAAATATAATAATAGATATTCTTGTGATTGAATTTTCGTCACTGTTTTTTTATATCATTAGTTGGCGAACAAGCCTTCGGGTCCACCTGATGTTAAGTGATGACCTCTACCTATAGACATCTGCAATACCAGAAGCCTTGCAAATGCGTTGCCATCCCAGAGACAAACTTGAAATGTGTCATGTGCCTGTAATTACACCAGCACCCATACCCTTCAAACCGGAACACAGCAACGCTGCTTTGCGGCAGAAATAGGTATGGGGTATGGTACAGGTACGGTTTGATTGAGAAGAGATCACAGGCTTAAGGACTTCGATATTATGCATGTGGGGTATTGTTACTGATATGATCTTGTCAGAAAAACCTTGTAAGAGATATTTTGGCTCAGGTATTAAACCCAAAAACTGATGATCTGTAGTCATATTATTATAATTATAGGCTAGCTAGCTAGACCAACAAGGAATTAAAAAAAAATGTATCTACGTAAATCTGCAATAACTCTCCCACAAAAGCCATTTAAAATGAAGAGCTAATAAATTTAATTCACAAGTGTCTCATAAACAACTTACATCAAACTCCAGGTCGAACTCGTACTTCAGCAGGTTGTGGACGTACCAGCATTTACCAAACCACTTGGTGCCCGTCTTGTCCGACTCCAAGCGAAACCAGTCGTTGTCAGCTGCTTTGTTGTTCTGTACGTACTGCAAGAAGAACAACAGGCTGTTTAGGAATGAAGCTGAATTGATTCTTTTTCATAGGAGTTACAGACAGTCCACTGTGCCGAGCCTGCATGGGGAGAGAATAGACAGCAGCCTTTGCTTCTGAACTGCCCGATAGTCGCTCATACAGGGCTGTGTACTGCGGTGACCCAGGTAACGTTCGGGAGATCTCTAGTAGCGTCGTGATCAAATGATTTACTTAAAATTCATGCTGAGATGTAAAGTTGCGGACACCAGCCTGTCATACTACTACTATGACAAACATACCCTTCGAGATATTGTCATTAACATCATGACTTTCCAGGCCTTCCAAGAGGTGGACACATAATGAACATTGACACATAGTATGTTCTATGTTAGGGGGTTTGGTTTCCGCACTTAGTCCTACAATGGACCATTGTGCGTGAGCCGTGGTGGGGGCTATTCCAACCAGCCCACCTCCCTCCAAAAGCAGATCAGTCTTCCCGGTCTTCTCAGGGCGTCCGCAAGGGATTTTGGTGTGAGATTGACACATAGTATTTTGCGGACACTAGCCAGAAATACTGCTCTACATCTCACTAGTGACAATTATAAATGCATTTGTACAAAACTGGTGTAATTATTTACGTACATTAATTTTATCTTTGGATAAAATCTTCAATTATAATACAGTCTATTATTATACCTAGTATGATTCAAACTTAACCCTTAACACCATATGTGGGGGAGTAGAGTCCCCCATCAAGCATTTTTTTGTAAATATAATTTTTATTGTAAACGTTACGCGCTCGCGGCTCCGCGTATTCTCAGGATTGCCCAAGAGGTCGCAGGGTGCAGATTTGCATCGGGCTGACACTTGTGGTTTGCGAGGTACGTGTTATAATGGGACTTAGGTCCCCCACGAGTGTAGTTACGTTACATTTTTTTTTTGATAATCTTATCGTGTTGTTAATGTTTTTTTTTTATATTTGAAGTGCAATGGATAAAAATTTGACTCCACAACAGATAGAAAATCTGTTAAATTATACAGAGTTGGATGAAGGTAGAAATGAGCAGATTTTTCCGGAAGAAATAGTGGATTTGAGTGATATAGAGGAAGAAGCTAGTGATCATGACACGGAAAGCGAAGAAGAACTTGGCGATGATTCTGAATACGATAATAATGTAGATCGACAGACTGACAACAGCTCTAATGCTATTAGAAGACTTTGCTTTTGACTTTGATGACTTTCTTAGAAGACTGAAGTGTTCCTAAAATATTGTTAATTGATAAGTAAACATACCTATTGTGATTTTGCATGTTATTCAAAATTTTGAAAATATTATTTTTTATTTTTAGTTTTAGTTATATGTCATAAAGGAAAAAAGACACATTTAGATTAAAAGTTTATTTTTTTCATTTTTATTTTAGTTTCTAAACTTAGTTATAACAAATTGTAGCCAAAAAGGCACTCATTTCGTTAAAACATCAGAAAAGTGACATTTCTGTTTAAAATTTCAATAAAACTGATTTTGTTTAGTTTGTATTAAACCTTTTATTTATTTTATATAAAAAAAAACTTCATTAAAATGATTAATTCTCAATTAAATAAATACCGAATTCATAGGGGACCTAGCTCCCCCACGAGTGTATATGTGTGGCTTGAAATAACGAGTGGTGCCAAGGGTTAATGGCGGCTCTGAAGTTAGCTGCGATTGCAGGTTCGCGCAGGTTTATTCAAGTCAACAATCATTTAGGCTCCATTTAATTAATTCTATAAAATAAATATATATATTTAGAAATAATTAAATGGAACCTACATTATCATTGACTTCAATAAATCTGCGCGAATCTGCACTCGCAGCTAACTTCAGAGCCGCCATTAAGTTTGGATCGTAGTATACTCCCAATGTATACCGAGTCTAGAGTGAGGTTTATATCCACCAGTGGATGTCTTCTTACAGAAATGATGATGATAACAACTGTTTACTAGCCACAGGTGGCCCCCAATAGTACCTAAATAAAAATCATGATGTAAGACAATAATTTGGCTTATCGGAATCTAGGTTGTTTAAATTATTTAATAGAAAGTAAGTCAGTTTAATTAATGTTATGTACACAATATGTTTGCGTTGGCCTACATAACACGGTATGTTGGTAATTCGATGAAAGTGCAATTCAAGATCCAAGTATGACTTAGAAAAAATCTATGGAACCAATGGGTAAAACCTTTATAGTAAGTACCATGCCTTTGCAATTAAAAAAATAATCAAACTTTTTTTTTTACCTTGATCAGTGCTTGATATTCCTCTTTCAGCCTGGTAGGCCATAGCTCCTTATCTCTGGGTCCTGCCTTCGTTTGAAGTAAAGGTATGCTGCTTAACGTTTTCCTAGTACTTTCGTCTACCATTTTTAATATTTTGATTTATTATTTCATTAGAAATTATAATATCCTGGGTACGATGACGATCCTCTACTATCAAATCAAGAATCGTCAACAATGACGTGTCACTGTCAAAGTCAATTTATCATTAAAGTGACACTGACAGCTGCCAGCTTTACTAGGGAGTTGGATGGTTGAATAATGTATGAAATCGACTAAAGTTACTAAAACTAAAACTTTAAATTAATATCTTATCGCCAGGTCTTGTATGCCATCTTGGCATAAATTACATATAGGAATGTTTAACTTCAACTTGTATCATGATGGGCAAACTTTTCGAATATTTTCTCTACCTCGTGACTTGCCTCGATGAAATATTACACGAATTCGCTCATTGTTTTGTAAAACTCAAGTTTTAACATACCGTTCAATGGTCGGATAATACATAGTTTGGTGTCTAAATATGTATAGAAAAGGTAATATTACTATACTAGAAAGGTTTAGGTAGTTAACTAAATGTAAACAAAACAAACCACGTGACTCATGGATGCTAAACCTTTCACTTCAAATTTTAAAATCGTATTATTTAAAGTCGTACAATAATAGGCTCTAGTCTATATCAGAATTTGAGGAACTATCTGCCACGTTAATAATAAAACGTTCAGTGGTATTATCAATCATTTTATCTAATTTAAACATTTTCTGTTCTTGTTTTATTACATGACCCTCGCAATTTTCAAAGGCGCCTGGTTAATCGACTAAACGTAATACCTGCAATTTTAGTTGCCATACTACATCACGGGCGTACTCTTCAATTTAGCGACGTTATCTAATTCATCGTGTCTTCTAAAAGGTTTTGGGAACCTGTCTTTTTAGGCTCTTTACAATAGACAGATTACAAAATATTATACTATTTTATAAAACTAACAAAAAAGTGGTGTCCAAACAATGAAATCTATGAAGAGTAGTTTACGAATAAATGATAAAGTTTAACATACATTAATAAAAGAGAAAAGTATCGCATAAATCTAAATTAGAATTGATTTTGTTGTAACGTATTTTTTAACAAGGAAGTGTCAACTATAAAAAACCTTTTCTACGATTTGTTTACCTTTAGTTAACTACCTAAACCTTTCTAGTATAAGTAGTTCAACGACTTTTTCTTACTAAATGAAACAAGTTTTTTTGGCACATCACTATACAATAATGTCAATGTCAATTGTCAAATCAGACGTCAAAATTTGACTGCAGCTGACTGAAAAATCAAGTCTTTCTTTGGAAATTGGAAAACCGAGAAAATAAAACCAAACCCAAATTCATAATATTTGTTTTATAATTTGTGGTTTCACTTCTACACTGAAGAGCTGAAGTTGGAGCTGGAAGAACACTATGAACTGTTGATGTTTATTTATTCTGAACCTGAATAAGGTTGCTACTTAATTAAAATATTTAGATAGAAACAATACATTGACCTGTGTTTGTGTAGTTCAAGACTAAGAAGCATTAGCGTACGGCAGAATGGGTCAAGTGCAGTAGTTACTTGCATAGTATTACTGTTTAAGTAAGTAGAAGTGTTTATTTCTAGTTCTAGATTCAATTATGATACTTTGAATTTTCCTGCATACATTCCTGCATTGCTTCCATCACTTCTGTGTTCCCCGAAGGGTTAGGCAGAGGTGTAGCAATGTATACCCGCATTTCGCCGGTATGTTTAGGTCCCATGTAATGGGGGGCGAGCCTATTGCCATTACTGGGCACAAATATTAACTCCGAGCGTTTACTGTCAATTTCGTAAAAAAGCCCAGTAACACTTTTTACTCGACCTCGGAATCCAACCCAAGACCTCTAGCGTAGCAGTCGTGCCTAGAACCACTAGGCTAACAAGCTGGTTTTTACATACTGCAAATCATTTATATTAACAAAATTAATTGTTACTGAGTACATAGCTAATCATCATCAGCCTGCAACAATGGCCATTGGGTAGTCTTAAGCTGCGTTGACACGATCAGAGTATGTTCGGACCGAGTGTACTCCGATGCTACACGTATCGCGTAAACACGCAATTGCTCGACAAGTGCGTTTAGGTTGTGTGTTTACACGATACCAGTAGCGTCCGAGTAGACATCGCAGTGCACTCAGTCTGAGCATACTCTAACCGTGTCAACATGGCTTTAGGGGGGAGTCCACTGCTGGATACAGGCTTCTCCAATCACACTCCAATTAGGTCAAGTCTCGGCAACTCTCATCCAGTTGCTACCAGCTCTCGGATAGCTAATGTTTAGTGTGAAGTTTAACAAATCTAGACAAAAGGCATATCAGTTTTCAATAAGTAATATGTATTATGATGATAAACTCTGATCTTAGCAATAGACCCAAGGGAGTGTAAAATCTGCCCTGAAAATAAAATCAATAAACCTACAGTTATTTAAAATGCTGCCCAGATCAAATGGGACTGGGCTGTTATCTGCCGCATGCCATAGGCTTATAGGCCTATAGTGTCGTGATGGCCTAGTTGTGGTTGTGGGTTCGCAACCGGGCACTGGCAAGTACTAATGTAACTTTTTCTAATTCATATGTACTTTCTAAGTTTACCTTGGATGTCACTGACATCGGTAACCATGTCAGAGGCCCTTGAGGCGGTTTAGAAACATTGACAGTAGGGTGTGTGGGGTCGTAAGACCTTACTGCCCACACAATAAAGAAGAAGATAGGCCTGTAAAACCCAAGATTGTGTATTGTTATTCTGGTATAATATACTCATTCCACATGTATTCTCTTTAGTTCAGCTCCACAATGGGTTCAGATCAGTCGTCCCTGCCTCCCAAGAAGCAGGCACAGAGGGCGCCACCGGTCCGAAGAGGTCACACCATCGCAGTTCCTAGTGTATCAGGTATTCATGATTGAGAGGTCATTGTAAATATTTCTGCATTGTTTTTACATGAATCGTTTAGGCTAGCATATTAAGAGGAAGGCAGTCAGTCTTTTCTTCATAGAAACTGTCTCGCCTGTTTTCTTTCTGGTTTATGACACTTAAGACAATGATTTTTGGCAAAAAAAAAGAGTACTCCTACCACCTATTCTTCTTAATGATAGAATATTTTGATAGAGGCTACTGGAAATGCTCAAAATAGCCTATTTATACCGCTGTCAACAGAGGCCTTTTTTTTTTAGAGATGGTAAAATCATCAAATGACCCCCGTCCTGGGCGGGGCGGGAGGGAGTGTCAGACTTTTACTGACTAAAAACCATGTATGTTCCTTCATGTGCCCTTTGCGTTCCGGGGGCGCGGTATCTCTTTCGAACAACCCGCAGCCCCGGCAGGCATTTGGCCCTTAGTGGCCCCTTCCAGTCAACAGAGGCCTAGAGTGCAAAGTTAAAAGCTATTATTAAAAAAAAGGAAACATAGGGGTGCAGTTTATATCCTTCTTATTATTTCATGAAACATCTTTTATATTGGTTCAATATTAGGGAAGGAAATACACGAGAGCCAAACGCCGAGATTATTACTTTTTCTTTACTTAGTCTATTCAGTCTGATCTGCAGTTTTTCTTTTCGAGCACGCCGACACGCATAGCGGTCGCAGGCGACAGCGATATATATATATATATACCATCACGCCTGTATTCCCCGAAGGCTTAGGCAGAGGTGTACCAATGTATACCCACATTTCGCCGGTATATTTAGGTCCCATGTAGTAGGGGGCGAGCCTATTGTCATAAATCGGGCACAAATCCAAACTCCGAGCTGCTACTGAGAATTTCATAGAAAAACCCAATACCACTTTTCGCTCGACCTGGGAATCGAACCCAGGACCTCTAGCGTAGCAGTCGCGCTTAGGACCACTAAGCCAACGAGGCATTTAGTTCTCTCTCACAGCGGCAGCGATAGTTTCTTCTAATATCTAATTATAAAAGGCACACTTCACTCTATACATTCTCTTAGCATACATGTATTGGACCATTGGTTAATTTAAAATAGATTGGTTTGTTAAATAAGCTTGCGAAAATAAACCGCTTGGCTGTTATTGGAGTGCATAAATAAACATTTCATATTTATTGCAAATATTGGTCTTTATCAGTTGTATAATAGGAAATATGCATGAGTTTTTTTAATCAGCTTTATTAATCATCATCATCTGCCTAGCCTTTTCCCAACTATGTTGGGGTCGGCTTATTAATAATATATAAAAAATACCGTACTAGAGATGACAAAAAGTGAAATTAAAATTGGCCAAGAAATACGGCCGGTATAAGCATTTAAAACCACTAATTACGCATCGATTAGACAGAGAGATCCGACATGGACTGTGACGTCATATAACACTACAGCCGTATAAACTTCCGTTTCGCTAGAAAGAGATAATTTTTCATTTTCATTAGTTAATAGAAAAATAATTATACTAAACTGTTTATCACATGAACTAGGATTAAGTTATTTTTTAATATTTCATATTCTCTATTGCCCTAAAATCTTAATGACCATGGTCATCATCATCTGCTTAGCCTTTCCCCCACTATGTCGGGGTCGGCTTCCAGTCTAACCGGATGCAGCTGAATACCAGTGTTGTACATGGAGCGATGCCTGCCTATCTGACCTCCACAACACAGTAACTGGACAACACGATACCTCTTGGTTAGACTGGTTATCAGACTTCTTGTCTTCTAACTATCCGACAAACCGGTGTTTTAATGAGCATGGTCATCAGAGTACGAGGGTGTATGACGACCATGTAATGTTGGCAGACCCGTCGCGCTCCACGGACCTGCCTGCCAGTGGCAACAACTCGCCGGGCACCAGCGTGTGCTCGGACTCCGAGCTGCCCTATATCTCCTACACCGTGGACCGCCCCATCGGAGGTATGCGAACTTTACATACCTACTTATGTGTGGATATTTTCTTTGTTTAGTCGACTGTATGTCCATGGCAACAATTTCAATTTGATAAGGCCATAGGATTTAATAGCAGTAAGGGCCTTATCATACTAGCGGAATGCCAGCGTTTTCAAAGCGGAGCGGGCGCGCAACGAACACGCGGCGGATGTGCAACGAGAACGCCAAAAATATCAGTGTGGACGCCATTTTGTAAGACGTTAATTTGCTACAAATACGCGACAAAAAGCGTTGCGAATTTGCCACGCGACCGCAACGTCTTCGCTGTGTAGCCGCGGCGTGTTCGCGACGTATTCGCTGCGCACCCGCCCGCAAACCGCTAGTGTGGTAAGACACTAAAGGTACTATCTCCAGGTGGGACAAAGTGTTAGGTTGTTTTCACACCAGTCGATCGACTGGTAGAAAGGATTAGTCGACGTCGATCGATAGTTTCTACTACCACAAATTGTTCGTCTAATCCGTTCTTTCATTGAGCGATGGCACCGATCGACGATCGATTGGTGTGGTAACGTCTTTAGTGTGTTTTTTTAACACTAAGTAACAGTTTATAGTTGGAATTTGTTTCCGGATTAGGTACGGCAATCAGCAGACTCGCCTCAATACTTGGGGTTTAGTCATAACTGGCGAAATTAATAAACTACATAATTATATATCTCCATTCAGACTCCCCTACAAGGTCATTATGTAATCAAGTTAATTTACATGTGAAGTTGAAACGGACGACCTGATTAAGACCTCAGGAAGACGCTGGATGCAGGCCGCTTCCAACCGGTCCTTTTGGAAATCTATGAGGGAGACCTATGTCCAGCAGTGGACGTCCTGCGACTGATTTGATGATGATATTCATCCAAAACAAACACTTGATAGAATAATGATATTCTCCCAGACTCCCCAAAGGCCTCAGCGAAGGGCCAGCGCGGTCCGGACAAGAAGTCGCTGTTGCAGCGTCGGCAGCTGAGCCTGCAGGCGCGCCGGGCGCGGCGCCCGCGGGACATCGTCGTGGTCAAGCAGCCCACCGACGAGGCGCTCGACGAGGATATACAGAAGCTGCAGGTGAGAGAGACTACACTTAAATACAGGACATCTATCCTTAAACTGAAACCATAAACTCTCCATGCTGGACTGCGTCAAACTCGAAAGTCAAAGCATTTATTTCAATTAGACCATTTACAGGCACTTTTGAATTGTCAAGAAGTTACAGTAAGTTGAAGCTAGTTGCTAGTTGAGTTGAAGTGACCGCCCGGCGTTTTTTGAATATTTGTACAAAATTATTAATAATTACATATATATTTGTGACTTAGCGGCTTTAGTTTTTTATATGTTTTTAACTGAAAAGAAGAGTTATTTTTTCTAATTTTGTTTTTATTTAATAAATGTTTTACTACATTTTAGTTATGTTTAATGATTTTAATTGATAAACTATGATGCCGGCTAGTCAGTGAAAAAGATGAACAAACTTAAGAAATATCGTAAAAAAACTGCAGCACGTCACGCGTCTTTACAAAAAAATCATAAAAAAAACTAAAGCCGCTAAGTCACAAATATAAATGTAATTATTAATAATTTTGTACAGATATTCAAAAAACGCCGGGCGGTCACTTATCCCTGGGACACATAGTATACATATGAGGTGTCCCGGGATGCTACTTGCTTCATCCGCATTTCCGCCGTTTATTGCAAATTAAAAAGTAACCCATGTCTTTTCTTAAAGTTTAAGAAATTTCGTCAAAATTGGTTCCGTGGTTTAGCCTTGACAGCGCAACAGTCAGACATCTCCCGATTAGAAAGTAACTATCATATGTTGCCATGTTATTTAAAAACTTTACAATATTTCTGTTATAACCCGGTAGATAGTTAATTGATTTATGCAAAATATTGACATTTAAAACTTGCCGAGTTACAAATACGATGTTGAAGAAAGTAACGAAATTGCTTTTTATATGAATTGAATTATATTTTATATTCTATACTTATATAAAACAAGGATTATTTATTTTTCGAAATAAAACTTAGTTAAATAAATAAATAAATAATAATAATTAAATTACAAACTATGTACAGTCAATATAAAAAAAGTAAGGTCATAGGGCGTCAAAAAACTCATCCGCATCGCTGTCAATGGGACATGTGCCCAGAAGGCTGGCAGCATTGCCACGTTGTATGGCATTTGTATGTATTGATTTTGACTTTGACTTTGATTCAATATATTTTATATTGAATATTCTTTTGTCCGAAATTAGGAAAAAACCAACCAACCCTGCCAAAACTACCTGCCATGCCTGCCAAGTACAAGGACACGAGATAGAATTATTTGACGATAAAAACGCAGTTATGTGCAAGGAATCAGGACGCAATATCGTGATAATGTATCTGGTATTATCGACCGATAATAACGCGCCTATGTAGGGGAGCCTTAATGTACGATGTCATACATTACTCTTTCATCGGTGACACTGACTACCTCAAAGATCGTTTTTACCGAACTTGGCCAATTTTTCACATGTATGTTTTTGTTGGGTATGTTGTTTTAGGAGATCTCGACATTCCTGCCGATAATGCGGGGGACGCTCGGTCTGCCCGGCGCCAGGGACCCTGAGGTGCTGGAAGGTGAGTCTACTGACTTAGTACTCACAGTAGGACCCATTAAGTTAATGATAATTGCAATCCGTGGTGCTTGGCAATCTGGGCTTCTCCCAGTTGTAAATAATCCCTTTGTGCCTATTGGCCTAATTCTGTTCTGTCTCCTGCTTGTTTGGAGGGAAGTGGAAATTATGTTTTTCTTACTCCTCCGCTAAGCTTTTCTGATTAATTTCGTTGCGGGATCCAAGACAGTTGAATCGTTTCTCTGGGAGTCGTCGAGCTTCATTGTCTCGGCGCTTTTCTTGTGGTCGCCACTGTTGATTCTGGGTTACAGGAGTTGCAGTGGTTTGGGAAAAGTGTGGCGGGCCTGTCCCAATAAAAAAAAATTACTTAGTACTCACCAGCCTGTTTAATTGACGGACTGTGTGTTGACTTAACGGCCTCGTTAGCCTGGTTCCCAGGTCGAGCAAAAATTGTTATTGGGTTTTTCTATGAAATTCTCAGTAGCAGCTCGGAGTTAGGATTTGTGCCCGGTTAATTGCAATAGGCTCGCCCCCTATTACATGGGAACTAAACATACCGGCGAAATATGGGTGTACATTGGTACACCTCTGCCTAACCCTTCGGGGAATAAGTGTGATGGTATGTTATGTGTATTTTGACTTGTTTTAATTGCGACATTAGATATTAAATACGCACATTTGATACTTTATGTGTATAGGACAAAGTCAGAGTAGTTATATAATAATTATTACGAGTATAATCAAAGTAGTTATATAATTATAAAATAATTTAGATTTGACCGCTATACTAGACTATAATTATAAAAATCGATCTAGAGTTGATTAAGTCGGTTTAGTTTTGGTAGATTTAAACTGAATTATGACTTTTGATCGCTATAAAAAATGCATGTTTTATTTATTTAACCTGTTACAAAAACGAGGCGGTATGTGGAAATGTGAGGGTAGTTTCCAAATCGAAACTGTTACGCATAGTGTTAGGGACAATGAGGGCCTAACTAATAGATAATGTTTGTATTAATTGTTTTGAGTACTTAATTAGTAGATAAGATTTATGTTAGAGATAATGAGTACCTAGCTTGTAGATAATGCCTATGTTGATTGTTTAGAATATGAATTTGTATGAATAGCTAACTTGTAAATAATGTCGATCTACCCACATACGGGTTCACAAATATTTCCGAAGTAAAAATTTGAGGGTATTTTGAAATACTTTTATTGAAATTGTTAAGAGAAATTGTATATAAGTAGGCCCGATCGGCTCACTAATCGCACTCATTACCCAGCCGGCGCGTCTAGAACAACTTGAGGAGCCGAACGCTCACGCACTCATCACTTGCAAGCCGGCGCGACTAGAACAACTTGAAGAGCCGAACGGGCACTCATCACTTGCAAGCCGGCGCGACTACAACAACTTGAAGATCCGGAGAACTGAACGCTCACGAACTGAGCCCCTGAAGTAAAGTGGGGACCTGCAACATAAGAAAAACTGGGGGGTCACTGGAAGCCTCAAGAACGAATAACGTGTAGCTAATCGTCGTATAGTGACAGTTTATATTTAAATAGACAACAATAAATACGGCAAGTGCCTTTCAACGTTATCAAGCTTTCATTTGACCTCCAACTGTAGGCATCCCCCACAGTTGGTTGGTCCTTCGAGCCGGATCAAGAAGCAAGTCAGCCGCAAGTCAGCCGCTCAAGAAGCAAGTCAGCCGCAAGTCAGCCGCTCAAGACGCAAGTCAGCCGCTCAAGACGCAAGTCAGCCGCTCAAGACGCAAGTCAGCCGCTCAAGACGCAAGTCAGCCGCTCAAGACGCAAGTCAGCCGCTCAAGACGCAAGTCAGCTGCTCAAGACGCAAGTCCGGAGTCATAAAACGTTATTTCTATCCTGTTTCTAAGCGGGTGGACCGCGGCTCCGTATCCCTGCCACCTAACGGTGTCAAACGGTGGGGGTCGGAGTTAACGCCGTTCAAGGCGGTGTGGTAATTTTGTGCATTACCACCGGTTCATGAAGAGTGCCTTTTTCGAGGCGCGAACCGAAGTCGCACTTCTACGCCGGTAAGGTTGTGTGTGGTGCGGGGGCCGGACTGTAGGCACTGCTGAAGGAGCCGGATATTCCCACCGGTTCCCGAGCGCCCCGTAGGACACACTGCCCTCTGCTGGGTAGATCCCTGAACCCGTCCGATCCTGCACGCATCCATCCCTGGCGGAGCGTATCCCGGCCACCTGCGGGCCCTCCAACAGGACTGATAGGGCCGTTAGGGCTGTTAGGGACGTCAAATGTCGAAGATGACGCAGACCAGGAGCCAAGCAGCGATCGACGCGAAAGCAGGGAAGATATACGAAGAACCCCCCGCGTCACCGTCTGCACAAGCGTCCACGTCCGCGTCCGTTTCCGCGTCCGCGTCCGTACCCGCCGGAACAAAGCCGCGCGCGCGCCCCGACCCGAACGCACGTGCGCGTCCCGACCCGGTCACTCGCGCGCCCACGTTACCCGCACAAACGACGATGGATACAGATAGAACAAAGGCGACGTTACGAGCCGCCACGAACACCGCCGCCGCTGCCGTTGCAACCGCGTCTAACATTGAGCAAAGCAGGGAAGGAAGAAGATCCAGAGCGGAAACCGAACGATCGCACGGATCAACTGTTAGCGTTATTGCCAAAATCAAGCAAGCTGAGTTCGATGCCCAGGAGCGCCTAGCCGAAATTCAAAAGAGAGAACTGCAGATCGAAGCAGACCTCGTAAAGAAGCGACTAGCTTTGGACATTGCCACGATTCATGAAGAAACTGGCCAAGGAAGCGTCACTGCACGCGAAGCGTCTGAAGTGGAACATAGAGTCACTGATTGGTTAAAGAATGCCCAGATTAGAGGAGGCGAGCTACCTCCAACGACCACGGAACAGGACAGGTCATCGGCTGTCCGCGCATCGGCCCTGTGCGAACCACGGGGGGAGCGTACCGAGCGCGGGCCTCCAGGAGGATTAGCAAGACAAACGTCGCAGCATTCTTTCTACCAATTTGCGCCGCAGGAGGCGCCGAAAGGAGTCACTATAGAAACTCCAGGACGAGCACGGTCACCCACCCCGCCGCGATCAAGAGATAGGGGAATAGACAGACTAGCTGAAGCCATAGAGCGAATGGCCCAGCGCCGCCCGCCGCCCAGACAAGCGCAAGAACTGCCTTACTTCAGCGGCGCGCCGAATGAATGGCTGCTATTCAGATCAGCGATGAGGGACTCGACGCGTTTGTACGGATTCTCACCGGCCGAGAATCTAGCGCGACTGAGAATTTGTCTGAAGGGAGAAGCGCGTGAAACAGTCGCCGCCCTTCTATATACCGCTACAGATCCCGCGATCATTCTACAAACATTAGAACAATGTTACGGTCGCCCTGAAATTATCATCGACAAAGCGCTAGACGACATAAGAAAGTTACAGCGCCCCGCGGGATCAGCTAGCGACTTGAACGCGTTCGCAATAAAACTACAGAACATAGTCTGTGTATTGTCAAGCATAGACGAGAGAGGGTACCTGCGGAACCCTATGCTGGCTCGCCAAGTAGTAGAAAAACTGAGTCCACACATTAGAACAAGATGGTGTGACTACGCCGATCAATTCGGAAGCGCGAGTGAACCCGAAATCGCAACCCTGTCTCGCTTCCTCATGGGAGAGGCAGACCGCGCCGTGCGCTACGCTTACTCTACTACGAACAACGCAAATAAAGAGCCGACACGGGGCACGATAGCGACCAAAGCGAGCAACGTGCCGGCGCGCCGCCAGAACAAGCGGAGGCGAGATGGCGCCACATACACAGCTACAGAAAACAAAGTATGTTTATGCTGCGGACTCGAACATGCGACGAACGAATGCAAGAAGCTGGAAGCGATGACCGTACCTGAACGATGGGCATGGGCCAAGGAAGCGCGTGTATGCTTTCGTTGTCTTAACAACCGTCATCACCGAGCCAGTTGTAAGGCGAAGAGATGTGGAATGGACGAGTGTCGCCACCCACATCACAAACTGTTGCACACCGTAGAGCGAACCTCTACGACCGCTAAGGAGAGCACTGAACAAGAAAAAGCGGTCGACGCGTCGGCTCACACAGTGACGTCAACAGGCGCGGTATTATTAAAGGTGTGCCCGGTCACGATCAAAGGACCGGACGGACTGAAAGTTGACACGTACGCTCTACTCGATGAGGGCTCTACGATTACTCTGATCGACGAGGAAACCGCTAGAGTCGTGAACGCGCGTGGATCGAAACGCGCCCTGCGACTGAACGGCCTGACGGCCACGCAGGAAGAACCCGAGAGTGAGAGCGTAGATTTGGAGATATGGGGAACACGAACTGACCCACATTCCATAAAGGCGCGAACCGTCAAACGTCTCAACATCACCAGTCAAACGATCGCACCAAGTTGTTTGAACTATGAACACTTGAAGCAATTACCACAGAACGAGGTCTGCTATGCAAATGCAAGACCGCGCGTACTTATAGGTGCAGACAATTGGCACTTAATAGTATCGCGAAATCTCCAGATCGGAGAAAAGAACGAACCGGCCGCGTCGCTAACTCAGTTGGGATGGGTAGTACACGGTACGGTGCCACGAACGATAGTGGCCAAAGAAAAACCAGAAGAGGGCGTCACTGTGCTCCATGTAAGCGCGCCGGAGCGACGCGCGCGAACCTACCACGAACTGGATGAACTAATTAAGGCACATTTTGCAATCGACGCGCTAGGAATAACGAGGGATTGCAAACCCGTGCAGGAAAACGAGCGCGCGAAGGAAGTATTATGTAATACGGCGCGACTCGTAAATGGTCGCTATGCAGTTGAATTGCCTTGGCGGACGAAGGACACTCGCTTGCCGCCTATTTACAATATGGCGGTACGGAGGCTACGATCTATAGAACATAGATGGACCGAAGTAACCTACTGGAGTGATTCTAAGACCGCGTTGCATTGGATACGAAACGACTCTGCAAGATACACGCCCTACGTTGCGCACCGGCTGAGCGAGATAGCCGAACTCACCCCCGCTGAACGATGGCGCTGGGTGCCGACCGCGCACAACGTAGCAGACGATGCAACCAGAGGCTACAGAACGCGCCTCTCTCAGAACGACCGATGGTTTACTGGCCCCGCGTTCCTCAAGGAACCAGAGGAAGCCTGGCCGATAGAAACGCATCAATGTAACGACGAAGGAACAGAGATGTCGGCCCATGTAATGGCCAGTGAGAGCGTGGTCGATATGACACGTTTTTCATCATATAAAAGAATGTTGCGCGCTACAGCGTATGTACACTTATTTATAGACAAGTGTAGGAAACGCGCTACTACCTTAGAACTAAAACACATCGAAGAAGCCGAACTAACGCTTATTCGTGAAGCGCAGCGTGTCAGCTTTCCACAAGAAGTAGAACGACTCGCATCGGGAAAGGACCTGGAACGATCTAGTAGGCTGATCAAGCTCGACCCGGTATATGAAACCGATCGAATCCTACGTTTAAACGGGCGCATTAACGCCGCGAACGTGCCCGACCACAGAAAAAGACCGCCTATATTGTGCGGTAAACATCCGCTTGCACGTTTACTTATACGGCACGAACATGTCACGAACGGACATGCCGGCCGCGAGCACGTTGTAAATAACATACGTCAACGCTATTGGATACTACAGCTACGAACTACAGTGCGCATGATATTGAACAAATGTGTGACGTGCAAACTAAGCAGAGCTGCGGCACCGACGCCAGTCAAAGGAGACCTACCGCTCGAGCGACTCGACGCCTACTCACGGCCCTTTACACGATGCGGAGTAGACTGTTTTGGGCCCATGATGGTAGCAATTGGAAGGCGCAGAGAGAAACGATGGGGATTGTTATTTACCTGTCTCGTCACCAGAGCGGTGCATATTGAAATGTTAGCCGGGTTAAGTACAGACTCGGCGATAATGGCTATCCGTAGAATGGCTTCGCGCCGCGGGTGGCCTAAAACAATAATGTCCGATAACGGCACGAACTTCCGCGGCGCTGACGTAGAGTTACGTAAAGCATACGAAGAGTGGTCGCATGAGCTAAAGGACTTCGCGTTAACAAAAGGAATGGAATGGCGTTTCATTGCGCCCGGAGCGCCAAATCAGGGAGGCGCCTGGGAAAGATTAATAAGAAGCGTCAAAAGCGCTCTCGCGGTCGTACTAAAGGAACGTGCGCCGCGAGAAGAAGTCTTGAACACAGTTATGACGGAAGCCGAGTACACAATAAACTCGCGACCGTTAACTCACGTATCAGTGAGCCCCGACGACGACGAAGCATTAACACCGAACCATTTCCTACTGGGGTCAGCAGTAGGATTGCCGGTCACTGGAACTTGTGACGTAGGCGATAAGCGCGCCTGGCGGACGGCGCAAGCATTAGCAGATCGCTTCTGGGCAAGGTGGGTGAACGAATACCTACCAACGCTAACTCCGCGCGGCGACGTCAGGAAGAAAACGGAACAAATACGAACGGGTGACGTCGTTATTATCGCCGACGGCTTATTGCCTCGTAACGTGTGGCCGCGGGGCCAAATCGTGCGCGCGGCACCAGGCCCGGACGGGGTGGTACGGATTGCGGACGTGCGGACTCGCGGGGGAATTTACAGGCGACCTGTAAGAAGGCTCATCGTCCTGGACCGAAGGGATGAGGCTCGCAGTGCTACGCCGGGGGGAGAATGTTAGGGACAATGAGGGCCTAACTAATAGATAATGTTTGTATTAATTGTTTTGAGTACTTAATTAGTAGATAAGATTTATGTTAGAGATAATGAGTACCTAGCTTGTAGATAATGCCTATGTTGATTGTTTAGAATATGAATTTGTATGAATAGCTAACTTGTAAATAATGTCGATCTACCCACATACGGGTTCACAAATATTTCCGAAGTAAAAATTTGAGGGTATTTTGAAATACTTTTATTGAAATTGTTAAGAGAAATTGTATATAAGTAGGCCCGATCGGCTCACTAATCGCACTCATTACCCAGCCGGCGCGTCTAGAACAACTTGAGGAGCCGAACGCTCACGCACTCATCACTTGCAAGCCGGCGCGACTAGAACAACTTGAAGAGCCGAACGGGCACTCATCACTTGCAAGCCGGCGCGACTACAACAACTTGAAGATCCGGAGAACTGAACGCTCACGAACTGAGCCCCTGAAGTAAAGTGGGGACCTGCAACATAAGAAAAACTGGGGGGTCACTGGAAGCCTCAAGAACGAATAACGTGTAGCTAATCGTCGTATAGTGACAGTTTATATTTAAATAGACAACAATAAATACGGCAAGTGCCTTTCAACGTTATCAAGCTTTCATTTGACCTCCAACTGTAGGCATCCCCCACACATAGATATGCAGGATTTTTTTTTAACCAGTGCGTAAATTTTGCCATAATAAACTTCAACACGTTTTATTAAACACGTATATTTTATTTTGATATGTCTTAGTACTAAAAAAAAAAGTTATCGCTTACGAAACATGTTTACTTAAAAACCATATTTTATTGTCACTCGGCGCTAGCGCATTCCCCACCCCCTCACCCCAGCCATGCGCCCGGGCGGCGGCGGCGGCCAAGAGTTTTCATTGATAGTATGGCGAATAGATTGTGTCCATGTTTTGCTTATTTCAAACTCGGATAAGGATGAATTTTAGTAAAGCAGTAGCTATTGCCATATGCCATGTACACATACCATCACGCCTGTACTCCTCGAAGTTTTATGCAGAGGTGTACCAATGTACACCAACAGTTCACCGGTATGAAAGAATGAGAACAGATGATGATAGTGATGATATTGTGTGGGAGAAGAAATCTGTCGCAACCCCTACTGCAGGGATGGCGAACCTTTATCGGTGAACGTGCCATTTTTGATAAAAAATAATAACCCCCGAGCCCTAGCGTATTGAGATAAAGACAGGAGGGCAAACGTAACGATGTGTCTGATGGGCAGGTCTGGACCCGCGTCCGTGGGTCCGCGTGACGTCACGGCTGCAGGCGCACCTGGCTGCGTGTGCGCATCCTCTCGCCGCCATACAGGCCGGACTCGCCGGGAAGATTAAGGAGGTAACACACGTTCACTCTACTATTATATACTCCTCCCCCCTTAAAATATAAATAGATGAATGTAGTTCGTTGAAGAAGAATCATTTTTGCAAAGCAGATGTAGTTTTATGGGATTAGCGTCTGCCCACACGACCAAGAATCGGCCCGATTATCGGTCGTTTCTTCTCGCCGATGAAGAAATCTGTCAATTATCGGTCGTGAGGGCAGACCCTTGTAGAGCCAGATGGGGAAAAAAGTTTATTTATTTATTTATTTATTTAAACTTTATGCACAAAAAAGTACAAAGGCGGACTTAATGCCTTAGGCATTCTCTACCAGTCAACCAAAGGTGGTGAAGAGATAACATGGCAGGTGCAAATTACTGTACAAGAGTATTATAACAATGAAATGTACACAAGTACAAAAAAAATAAAATACTCCATACTCTAAATGTACAAAAACAATAATATTATAATAATTCAATATATATTATTCCATATAAATTCATTTTTACATATATACAAACATACATAAATACATACATACATACATACATACATAACTGTATACCTACATATAAAATACATATCCAATGAAAGTTCAGAAAAAAAGATTAAGAGACAATTCTTACAATTGCTCCGCAAAATAAGTCCGCAATTTCTGCTTGAAAGCATACCGACTAATGGCTGTCCTGATATCGAGAGGAAGCGCATTCCAAAGAAGAATAGCCTAGACATGAAAGGAAGAATGAATGAAATCAGAAGTATGAGAAGGACAGTTAAGCAGAAGATTATTAGAGGAACGTAGACTCCTATCATGAGTAGAACAAAGATATTGAAAATGAGAAGTAAGATAAGAAGGAGGAGAGCGAGAATTGAGAAGGGAATAAAGCGTGGTCAACGCACGTAAATTTCTTCTTTGACGAATGGGTAACCACTTAAGCTCCGATCTGAAGCTAGACACGTGGTCAAAAAGTTCCAAAGGATCTGTCCCCCTGTTAGCAACTCAGGGACTTAGGGGGAGGGTTTATTCACTCTTTATAGGAATGGGGAAAGTTCGAACTGTCCCCTCGTTGATCTGTCCCCATAAGGGGACAAAGGAATAATCCGTATTTTTATGTGATTTTATAAATTGTTGAGTTATTTTAATTCCCATTATGTTGCTTCTTTTTTTCAACTTCTTTTGGCTCGGTATTGATTGGTGCAATATTTTTCGTGTTTAAAATGACACAAAGAAGAGGAGGAGCTCGTGGCTAAACAATTACAGCCGCATAGACCGATCTTCCGGGTTAAGCCACGCTTGCCGAGGTTGGTCTGTGGATGGGTGACCATTTATTATAGCGAGTTTCCTCCGTGTCTCGGAAAGCACGTAAAGCCGTTGGTCCCGGCTGTCATTTGTAGATCTTTGATAGTCGTTACTGTTAGTCAGAAGCCAGAAAGTCTGACAACCAGTCGTACCAAGAGTATCGTATTACCTATTACTAGGATGTGGAGGTCTGATAGGCAGTCGCTCCATGTAAAATACTGATATTCAGCTGCATCCGGTTTGACTGGAAGCCGAACCCAACATAATTGGGAAAAGGCTAGGCAGGTGAAAATGACACAAAGAATTGAAAGACAAGCGATTGCAGTAGTCCTATGTTGTACTACCTGCAGGCGGACGGCGAGATAGCCCGCCTGTACGCGTGCATGGTGGAGGCGCAGCGTAACAACGCGCGTCACGCGGAGAGGCTCGCGCGCGCGCACGACGTGTCGCACCAGCTCACGCGCGCGCACTCGCTGCTGCAACAGGTACGGGCATGTAATACGGGCGCATATGCTCATTAGCGAAACCTTACAGACAATATTTATCATTTAGATGATGAAAAACAGCAAGCAAGATGAAATATGAAAGAAATAGTGCTTAATATGTAAAAAAAAAACGTTTATTTTAATATAATACGTCTATTACAGAACAAAGGAAAAATCGCCATCTTCTAATATATTATGTCAGAGTGAGATACAGTATTAACTAGGTCTGTCACAGTCACACCTTAGTACATTGAAACTTAAATTTATTTTATAACAAAGCAACGCTCTTATGCTACGCGGAGATACTATAAAATATGATGCGTCATCATCAGCCGCAGGACGTCCACTGCTGGACATAGACCTCCCCCATAGATTTCCAATAGGACCGGTTGGAAGCGGTCTGCATCCAACGTTTTCCTGCGGTCTTAATCAGGTCGTTAGTCCATCTTGTGGGTGGACGTCCTACGCTGCGCTTGCCGGTGCGTGGTCTCCATTCGAGAACTTTGCGACCCTATCGGCCATCAGCTCTGCAAGTCATGTGCCCTGCCTACTGCCACTTCAATTTGATGACTAAATAAAATGTATGATTAATGATTTTCAGACTTTACAAGACGTAGAAGAATTGAATGCTCTACTGCCGGAAGACAAGCGCTTGGAACCGTTTGTGTGGTCAGAATGATAGCACACAGACACACCACACTCACACACACACCCCAGCAACACATATAACCAGGGCTGCCAGCAAATAAATCGCGACTATACCTATTAGTATCTGCAATTATACAAAATTTGATCGCATTATACAAAACTATTCTATAAATCGATTTTTCTTCATAATTTTCTAAAACGAACATATTTACCTGTACTTTAATGCTGATTCTTTTTATTTATTACTTTTATAATCTCTAACTGAATAGTCTTGTAATCTCAAGCAAAGCAAAGCTCGGCTCAGATGATAACTTATTGACAACTATGAAATAAAAAACCTAAACAAACTACTGAACTAAACCTGAACCAACCCACTCAAGCAGTCACAATCAGGAACTATGGCCACACAAGTTCACACGACACTCCCCTGTATCATAGTTGTCACGTTGGGAATACTTTATCTGCATCTCTGTTCATCCCATACAAATGAATGAGAGGTCAATTTTGAAAAAAGCAAGAAGTGAAGTCACGTTCCGTTTCATGCCGTATGTTTTTGTATCGTATTATACGAAATGATCATAGATACAATACACCGTCCGATTATACAGATTTTGTATCCAATTATACAATCTGGCAGCCCTGCATATAACAGAGATTGCGAACCAATGGCACGCGACAAAATAATTCGGGCACGCCAATAAATGACAAAACTACGTATTTGATCGAAACCAATTTGCAACAGCAGAAATTACACTAATCTTTTATTTAAATAACCATAAAATAGTAAATATTACTATTCTTGTACAAACGAGTTACAAACAAAGAGTTTGTAGAATCTAGTTGTATTTTTCGCCATTATATGGCTAACTCAAGATTCTTTGATGGCATTATATTTTATAAAAAATGGCACATTCACTGATAAAGGTTCGCCATCCCTGACCTATAACATAGCGTGACGGATATAATTAAGAAACACAAAATAATATGTAAGCTTACATATATAATGAATTTGAAATTGCCAATCCGCCTTGAGCAAGAGCGGTGATCAATGCTCGTGCCTTCTCTGTATGAGAAGAGGCCTTTGCCTAGCAGTAACGTGGGATAATAAATAGGCTGGTACTATTATGTACTTAATGCATAAAATTAAACCTAATAGAAAACAGCGAGCCAAGTCCGAGTGACATCTATAAAGTATGATTAGAATATACTTAAGCTAAACACAGTTTTATACCAATATTAACCTTTTTTGAATGTTAATAAGGTACATAATCCTGTCAGTGAATTGCACAGATATGAATCGCTTAGTGTAACTTATCTGTGTACACTTCCACTCCTCCCTGTGCGGAAGTAGTCATTTGAAGACTTCCCGTCATAAAAATAAAATGTGTATGTTAAGTCCGCTGTACCGTCAAGGTACCGGAAATCCCAGTGTCGCTAAATGCTTGAATTAAGCTTAGTTTTGCTATTATTACCCAACCACATCCCAACCCCAACCCAACCCAACCCCCTCGATAGCCTAGTAACTGCCTCGATAGCCTAGTGGTTCTAAGCACGACTGCTACTCTAGAGGTCCTGGGTTCGATTCCCAGGTCGAGCAAAAAGTGTTACTTATTGGGTTTTTCTATGAAATTCTCAGTAGCAGCTCGGAGTTAGGATTTGTGCCCGGTTAATGGCAATAGGCTCGCCCGCTATTACATGGGACCTAAATATACCGGCGAAGTGTGGGTGTACATTGGTACACCTTTGCCTAACCCTTCGGGGAATACAGTCGTGATGGTACCCAACCACATTTAGTTTGATTATGTCAAATTTATTTAATATACCAAAAATTGTAAATTACTATCATGCAAAAACAGTTCAATATATTTCAAAAGCTTATGCTTAGAATATATTTATATTAAATTCATTATCGTTGAATATAAAAATGAAATTACTATTGCTTAGAAAAATGTGAGAAATGTTGACGTGTGCTCGCTTCGGCAATTATCACAATATTGGGCCGATCGGTTTTACCGAACTTGGCTGCAAAAACACTGCCGTGTGCCTATATATAGATAATTGTTTTTAGAATTAATGGCTTTATGATGTGTAGAACTGCCCCCCTAGCCAAGTCACAAACGATAATCGTAAACGCTCGGTAGGTACCAATAGATTTTCAACTTTATACCCAAGAGCCTTAAGTTGAAAATTTATAAAAGATTTCTAAGCGTTAGCGACTGGGACGAACGAAAACGCTATGCAATCTTCATTAGATCTTCAACTTAAAACCAAGCACATAAAGTTGAAGATCTATTAAAGCCTACTCAGAGTTTGCGTTTATCGTTTGTTACATGGCTACAGGTGCTGTACAGTTAATCGCACAGGCCTTGATAACTAATGTACTTGAACAATGCAACATCGCCTTTATATCGTTGCAATAAGGGCGGTTTTCGAACTTCATGTGTTGATATAAACAAGGCTTAGATCTCATAATTGTTTACCTGTATAATAAGTATAGAAATTAAGTTATAATATATGTAAATTACATAATTGACAGAATAAAACTGTTGTTTCATTTTACGCATCCCCTAAGAGTACACGTAAGCGGTTCGGCACATTCGGTTCGGCCCGACGTTATCAAAGAAAATGTCCCGCTGGTCTCGTGGTGGAGAACACGGCTATTGTGCGTGGGGTCCTGGGTTCGATTCCCAGGTCGGTCAAGGTTGTTCGAAAGAGATACCGCGCCCCCGGAACGCAAAGGGCACATGAAGGAACATAGACGGGTCTTAGTAAAAGTCTGACACTCCCTCCCGCCCCGCCCAGGGCGGGGGAAGTTATTTGATGATTTCCCGTCTTTAAAAAAAAAAAAAAAGAAAGGTCGGTCAAACAGTGTTATTGGGGTTTTCCATTAGGAATTTCTCAGCAACAGCCCGATGTATGGAAGTTGGTGATGTGACACCCCCTGCCTCGGAAAGCACGTGAAGAATTACCGCGGCCCTGGAACGCGAAGGTCAACAGGAACACGGATGAGTTTTAGTCAGTAAGAGTCTGAAGCTCCCTTCCGCTCCACCCAGTGCGGAAGAAGTCATTTGATAAATGCCCAAATTTAAAAAAAAAAAAAAAAAAAAAAAAACCCCCAACACAAAAATTAAATTTTTAATTAAATTTTTTATTTTATACTTTTTATAGGTATCTACTTATTATAATGTCGATTTTGTTCAGTTTGAGTATATTTACAGACATTCGTTTTTTCTTCCCTACTTTCACCCCCACGACTTTTACACGGCTCAACCGATTTTCATGAAACATGTCTAAGAACACTCGCACATAGGTCACCTTTAATACAAAAAAAAACTAAATTGAAATCGCTTCATCCGTTCGGCAGCTATGATGCCACAGACAGACAGACAGACACGTCAAACTTATAACACCCCTCTGTTTGCGTCGGGGGTTAAAAACTAAATAAAAGTTCACCGAAGGTGCCTTTAGAGAAAATCACGTTTTCATCGTCACGAGAGCAAGGTGCCCTTGAAGCTCTAGGGGCCCTAAAAAAGTGACCGAACAAAGAGTCGCGTATTTTCTTGCAAACATGCACAAGTAACTACTATATGACGTCACAATGTACGTATGTTTTATCTGCCTCGTTAATCTCGTCGCAAGC
This sequence comes from Caradrina clavipalpis, assembly GCA_932526535.1. Classification (NCBI taxonomy): domain Eukaryota; kingdom Metazoa; phylum Arthropoda; class Insecta; order Lepidoptera; family Noctuidae; genus Caradrina; species Caradrina clavipalpis. The sequence continues at coordinate 8,006,785 of OW052116.1, forward strand.
ACGACTGCAGAGCATGGGGGTCCTGGTTTCGATTGCCAGGACGAGCTAAGTGTTATGTTTGGAGTTTGGAAGTTGGTTGTGTGACACCCCCGTGTTTCAGGAAGCACGTGACGCCGGATCGTCGGATTGCCGTCCCATCGGACTATGAGAGTGAGGGAAGAGGGAGTGCACCTGTGTTTGCACATACACTTATGCACTATAAAAATCTCCTGCGTACGTGGCTACTCTGCATTCAGATTAGCCGCCGTGGCCGGAAACGGTCTGAAAATACACACACTAAAAATTCAAGTGCCCAACGGTTCAAGAGATACAGCCCTTTGACAGTCAGACAGCGGAATCCCGACCTTTACTAGCTACGGAACCCACATAGTATAATAATAATAATAATAACTGGCAACACTAGTCAACGTTACGACGTACAATTTTTTTCTCATTTTTCTTCCTTCAATTTTAATATTTATAATACATTTCCTACAACATTACTCCATCTACAGGCCTGAAATAATATTTGGATATATAATCAGATTAAAAACTACAGCAAAACCTACAATAAAATATGAAAAAACGAAGAAAATCAGAAGAGAATGACGGCTGTCAAGGCCGTCATTAGACGATATATGGAATTAATAGAAGAAAATATGTACTAATAACTATGTTGACACGCGCCAGAGCCCGCTTAATCGCACAGCCACCATCTCCGGACTCGTCGCCCAGCTCCGCCTCGCCGCCGTCGGAAACCAGCCCCACCGTGAGTGCAGTGACACCGACCGCGGCAGTTGCGTCGAGCTCGAGCGACGAGTACTTCTCTCCGCCAACGACGCCACCACCTGCTCGTCGACGGGGAGGACGCCGGCCGCCGGGGGGTTTGGGACTCCGAGGCCCACTGGCCTCTGATAGGGTCCCCGCTACCGGTGGAAGTGTGCAGCGCATGAGATGGACACAGTCCATTAATGAAAGTGTCATGCGCTCATACTTTGGGGCTACAGAGGGGGGAAGTAACCTGACTGCGTACCGTGGTCGGATGCTCTCTCTGTTTCAGGCGCTTGAACCAGCTGTCAACGTTTCGGCGCAACGACTGTCGGATCAGGTACGGGTTATACAACGTAATCATATGTTGGATAATACTGTGCTTGATCGACTTAGGCTCGAATCACGGAGTACTCATGTTACACCTACTTTGTCACAGCACACGGTCGCGGTGCAATCGCAAAGTCTACACAGTGCTTCACCGCGGCCTGAACGCGTTGATGAAGAGGATGATGGCGTGGCTATTTCCGTGAGTTCCCAATGTAATGAACAGTTGAGGAGTGCTTTGGAGGATGCTTTCCGGGAGTATCGCTCCACACCGCCTGAGCTTAGACCGCGACTACCACGTTTGCCTATGCACAACAAAAATAAGGCGCTGGTGTGTGCTCTAGATTCGCAGCTGTCAAATTGTTTTGATGGCAGCGTAGACCTTGTCGATACCCACTCAATCTTGTACTGCGCGGCTGTTGCGGCATGTCGTGTAGCTCACGTCAAATTTCCCAGTGACGGAACTGCACGACCAAAACCGACCGTACCAGCATGGCAGTCCAGGATTGAGCTTCGTATCGATAGGGCTAGAGCACTCATTGGCAAGCTAATCTGCTTCAGGGAGGGCAATACTCGCCCTAGAGTGATGCGTTTTGTGAGGCGGGCATTTTCGGGGATTGATATTAATCCTCGAGATTATTTGTCCCGCGTCACAGAACGTATTGACTTCCTGAAGCAGAAGATAAGTGCATGGGCAAACCGTATTCGTCGGTACAAGCGGCGAGTGGAGCGATATACCCAAAATCGCACATTCCAGAGCGATGAAAGGTGGGTTTACAGGGCTTGGGAGCGGCCAGACCAAGGTGTGACTGATGCGCGCCTGCCGGATGATGATGCCATGAGTTCGTTTTGGCGCAGCATCTGGTCGGTACCTGTCAGCCACGCTGAGGGCGATTGGACCCGGGAGGTTGAACGAATGTGTGATCCAATACCACAGATGGGGGAAATTACAATCAGCCCCCAGGACGTAGCTCGTGCAGTTCGTCCGTTGCCTAACTGGAAATCTCCAGGGCCGGACGGACTGCACAACTTTTGGATCAAGTGGTTCCAAAGATCACACGCTCGCTTGGCATCCCAGTTCCAGTCAGCCTTAGAGTCTGGATCGTTGCCCCAGTTCTTAACAACTGGTATAACCCACCTGCTCCATAAATCGGGTAGTACTACGGAACCCAAAAATTATAGACCGATCACATGTCTACCGACGGTCTATAAAGTTCTTACATCTATTTTGAGAGCTAAAATCAATGATCATATTGATAACAATGCTATCATGTCTGTCTCTCAAAATGGATGTAGGAATGGGTCCCGTGGTACTAAGGAGCTACTCCTCATTGATATGGCCATTAACCAGCAGGTTCGCCGTTCTCGAAAGGATCTGTCTATATGTTGGATAGACTATAAAAAGGCCTATGACTCGGTGCCACATACATGGCTCATGAGGGTGCTGGAATTGTATAAAGTAGATACAACTCTGCGCACCTTCTTGATGTCGTGTATGGGGCAATGGAGGACGGTCTTGCGCTATCCAGGATGTCGGCAGATCCGGGAGACCAGCGAACCAATAAAGATCGAGCGTGGTATATTTCAGGGCGACAGTCTGAGTCCACTGTGGTTTTGTTTAGCCTTGAACCCTCTAAGTACACTGCTGGAGGGTTCAGGACTGGGCTATCGGTTGAGAAGAGGTGGTCAGGTCATATCCCACCTCCTTTACATGGATGATCTGAAACTCTTTGCCCCCAGAAATTTGCGACTGATGGAGCTACTGAAGGTAACAAAAACTTTCAGTAGTGCCATCAGGATGGAATTTGGTGTGGACAAATGTGCAGTCATGCATGTGAAGCGAGGAGAGATTATGGAATCTGTGGGAACCCAACTCTCGGATTCCATAAACCTTAGATCCCTTTCCTCAACTGAAACCTACAAATATTTGGGTATGTCGGAAGCGTTAGGCATCAGTGCTACTGACATGAAGCAATCGTTGAAGGAGCGCTTCTTTGGCCGCCTAAATAAAGTTTTAAATAGTCTTTTATCAGGCGGTAACAAGGTGCGCGCCTTCAACGGTTGGGTCATGCCAGTTTTAATGTACTCTTTCGGCGTACTCAAATGGACTCAGACAGAACTTGACGCCCTGGATAGGAGGGTTCGCTCACTATTGACCGCAAATCGGATGCATCACCCAAGGTCGTCAGTAATGAGACTGTATATCCCGCGGAAGTGTGGTGGTCGAGGCTTCTTAAATGCTAAGACCCTGCACAACCGTGAGATATGCAGTCTCAGGGAGTACTTCCTGGAAGCTGATGTGGGGATGCACCGAGATGTGGTCTCAGTGGACAAGGGCCTCACCCCGTTCTCTTTAGCGAACGAGAACTGGCGCAAACCTATAGTATTAGATACTAAAGATCGCATGGAGATATGGAAGAGCAAGGAGCTTCACGGGCGCTACTACCGGGCCCTACATGGGCCGGATGTAGACTTCAAGGCGTCCGTATCCTGGCTGCGCGTTGGTGACCTCTTTGGGGAAACCGAAGGTTTTGTCTGTGCTATTATGGACGAAGTTATGATGACGAACAATTACCGGAGATATATTGTGAAGGACGGTACGGTTGACATTTGTCGGGCATGCCATCGTCCCGGGGAATCAATCCGTCACATTATATCTGGTTGTTCTCGTCTGGCTAACGGAGACTACTTGCATAGACACAACCTTGTAGCCAGGATTATCCATCAGCAACTTGCTCTGAAATACAGTCTTGTGGAATCGGAAGTACCATACTATAGATATGTGCCCGACCCAGTTCTTGAAAATGGTCATATCACGTTATATTGGGACCGGTCTATCATCACTGACAGGACTATTGTTGCCAATAAGCCTGACATAGTGGTGGTAGATCGATTAGAGCGTCGCGCAATGATCGTTGATATTACTGTCCCGCATGACGAGAACCTCGTGAAAGCTGAGAAAGATAAACAAATTAAGTATCTTGATCTGGCTCGCGAGGTTGTCGACATGTGGGATGTGAATACGGCAATCATTGTGCCGATAGTCGTGACGGCCAATGGCATAATAGCCAAGAGCCTCGACCAACACCTGAGGAGGCTCTCGTTGGGCGGTTGGATCAAGGGCTTGATTCAGAAAGCGGTACTCCTAGACACGGCGCGTATCGTTAGGAGATTCCTTTCTCAGGAGCCCTGACCACCGGTGGCTTGGACCCTGTTCCCGACGCCGGTGGGCTACTATTTTTTATATTTTTAAATGTTTTTATTTTTTTATACTAATATTTAAAAATGTATTTAATATGTATATGAAACTAATAAATGAGAATAATAATAATAATTTGTTTATTACCACAAAGGTCAAGTACATTGCACTGTATACAGATTCGAGTTCTTAATTTTATTATATAGAGAAGTACAATAGATTCGACTCTGTCCCCTAAACTAGGCTAGGCCTGTATCTTAGGGGGCAGTGCCCGGCTATAGGGTATGCTTATATAATTCTATTGTGGCAGACGAGCCAGTGGACTGTGTCAAGTGGGTGCATTTATGAGCTTGTGGTAAACTTAAACTCAAAAATAAAAATAAATGAGAGAGTGAGAAAGTGAAGAGTGATTGTATAATAACAAATGTTGGATGATTGTGTGAAGTAAGTGTTTGAGGTGTTTTGTGGTAGTGTTGAGTTTAGTGAATGATGTGAGAGTATGTTTGAATTGTGTTATGAATGTAGGAGTGTCTAGCGCGAGTGGTGTGCGAGAAATAGGTGGGTTACACATAATGAGTGGATGTTTATTAAGTGATGTATGTTAAAAGTGTGTGTATGGCAGACAAGCAGTGCGATATGGCACGAAGGTCGCAGCCTTGGAGCCGCGACCCCGCGGTGACGTCACTCGGATGAAATGGAAAATACGCTTTCAAACAACAACAACAACAACAACACGTCACCACTTCCATCTGAGTAGGTACACTTAGGTGTTACGATGTGAGTTTGACATCATACAAGTATTAATAAGACAAACTGCCCTGTTGGTTTCGTGGTCGCAAGCGCTAGAGGTCCTGGGTTCGATTCCCAGGACGGGCAAAAAGTGTTATTGGGTTTTTCCAATAGGAATTTCTCAGTAGCACCCCGGAGTTTGGAAATTGATGGTGTGACACCCCCGTGCTTCAGAAAGCACGTAAGCTGTTTGGTCCTGGAACCATAATAAAAAGTATAAGTTCGAGTTGGACTCGCACGTGAAGAGTTCCGTGTACCAACGTACTATAGGTATTGTACTTATTAAGATCAACCAAAATAGCCCCGAAAAATAAAACACCTTATTTTATTTCATACATACATGCTATGACACCTGTATTCCCCGAAGGGTTTTTTTTTTTTTATAGACGGGAAATCATCGAATATCTTCCCCCGCCCTGGGCGGGGCGGGAGGGAGTGTCAGACTTTTACTGACTAAAACCCGTCTATGTTCCTTCATGTGCCCTTTGCGTTCCGGGGGCGCGGTATCTCCTTCGAACAACCCGCAGCTCCCCGAAGGGTTAGGTGTAGATACGAATGTACACGCCCAGTTCGCCGGTCCGGTATGTTTAGGTCCCATGTAAGGGGGTGAGCCTATTGCCATTAACCGGGCACAAATCCTAACTTCGAGCTGCTACTGAGAATTTCATAGAAAAACCCAATAACACTTATTGCTCGACCTGGGAATCGAACCCGGGACCCCTTGCACAGCAGTCGCACTTGCGACCACGAGACCAACGGGGCAGTTAGTGTCTAGAAAAATACTTACCTAGTAGGTAATGCACGTTCAAATTGTAGGGAACAGCTTTTCATAAAAGTATACCCAATTTTGCAAGCGTGGTGATCAACGCTCGTGTTTTCTCTGTATGAGATGAGGACTTTGCCCAGCAGTGGGATATTAACAGGCTGTTGTTATTATTTTAAGTGAGTCCTATGTTTTAGGTATTTCCTTTAAAAATCTGCCACAAAGGAAGTACTCCAACTGAATGGCACAGTTTTTGTGCACCTTTTTGCACTCTTCACGTCAATGTGATTCCCCGTACCTATTGCAGTACAGCACTTGTTAAGGTGCGGTTATATTGAGGCTGAGCTGAGCGGAGTGGTGGGGACATCCACATCTCTGCTCCACTGGGAACTGACAGCGAAGGCGGGAAGAATAAGGATAAGCTTACAGTACTTGCGATCAAATCGCTTAGATACATTTTAAGTAAAATAAACTATCTTATAACTAATCAGATCTGTGCTAGATGGACAGACAGTTCAGCATTGTGACAGCTTGGGCCGTGTCTCAGCGAGTGCACACTCTTCAGGGCACGGGAGTTTCAAAGTTTCCTCCAAATACTTTACCTCCGACTAAGAAACGACTGTCTAGTAGACCTGCTCGCTCCAGCGTAAGTTAGATACGATTTATTTATTTATCATCACTTACTAATGTAATTCTCCAGACCGACTCCGGCCACGGCGGCTAATCTTAATGCAGACTAGCCACGTACGCAGGAGATATTATAGTGCACAACTGTGTGCGCAAACACATGTGCACTCCCTCTTCCCTAACTCTCATAGCCCGATGAGACGGCAATCCGACACGACCTGAGAGAGATCAGGCGCAGGACCAACGGCTTTACGTGCTTTCCGAGGCACGGGGGTGTCACACCACCAACTTCCAAACTCCGGGCTGCTACTGAGAAATTCCTAATGGTAAAACCCAATAACACTTTTTTGCCCGACCCGGGAATCGAACCCGGGACCCCTTGCTCAGCAGGGACAGGGGCCAACGGGGCAGTCCATTATCTACAAGTACAACCCAATAGCAATAGCGAAGCAAACCTAAAAATAACAACTTGTAACCACTTCATACGGAGAATCGTAGTGCACGCAGGTCCAGTGCAAACTCTAACCTTTGACCTAACCCCACAGCTCCGCTCCGCTCATCTCCGCAACAGAAACACACCCTTAAACGGATTAGTTGCGAAATTGTTCGCGAACAAAACTGGTGGCGGTGCTTCGCAATCTGTGTGGCAATGTGTCTCGCAAGGCACAGCTCAGCTAGCGCGCCAGCCGCCAGTACAACAGATGAACAGTCGCGTCGCTATCGTGTAGTGCTACAACTGTTTCAGGAGAACACGGTGTTTTTGATAATCTTGTGACTTTTCTTATGTGAGTATTGAACTTAGATTATTATTAGTTTTATTAATGATAGCTTTAGTTTGTACGGGATTATTTTTCTTAGTTGTTTTTGTTGCTTTACCTATCTTGATAAAAATATAGTTAGAAATTGATTGCGGAAAGAATATTATTGTAAATAAATTCGTGAATTAGAAACTACGCTAATGATTTCTAACACGAATGAATAATAAAATAAAATAAATAAATAAATAAATATCTTGGGACAACTCACACACGGCTATTTGATCCCAAGCTAAGCAGAGCTTGTGTTATGGTAACTAGACAACTGATATACATACTTATATAATTTGTAAATACATACATATTATAGATAAATCACACCCAGACACAGAACAAACAATCATGCTCATCACACAAAGTTTGTCCTGGGTGGGAATCGAACCCACGACCTCCGGCTTAGCAGTCAGGGCCACTAACCACTAGACCAACAGGCCCGTCTAATAAAAATAATAAAATAAATTAAACTTTATTTTTTAGTAGTTGATTTTGGAATTTGGTTGTAGTCATTTTGCCATTGGGTTTAGGCAGGCGGGAAGATGAACTCGCACGCACACAGTGATATAGTCGCGCGACACTGTCTACCGCATACGCAACCGGGCGATTCTGTTCTTTGAAAGGGATGTATCCTGAAATAGGTCAAATATAAACAACTCAAAAAATCAAATATTTCTAATACCATTAACCAGGGGTTGTAATTCCTGAAGTTTGGAGGGGAGTGGAAATTATCTTTTCTCTTATTATTTTTTAAATATTTATTACTTAAAACAAAATTTATAAAAATCTCAACGTAGAATAATATACCCACAAAACCGATTTCACAGTTACTCCTCCGCTAGTCTTTTCTGATTAATATCGTTGCGGGATCCAAGACAGTTGTATCGTTTCTCCGGGACTCGTCGAGCTTCATTGTCTCGGCGCTTTTCTTGTGGTCGCCGCTGTTGATTCTGGCTTACGGGAGTTGCAGTGGTTGGGAATAGTGTAGCGGGCTTGTCCAATCAAAACAGGGGTCGTCATTTTTTGATTTATTTATGTTTTATAGAAAATCGTCCTGAAATTTGACCGGTATACAATACTACAACTTAGTCAAAAGTTACTAAAAGGTCGCTGTTCGGTACCTAACTACGCTAACATAGTACTTATAAGTACCTTATCTTAAACGTTAGGTGCATACTAAATACCTACTAAGTTTATCGCTGATCTCGGAAGTATAATATATTAGTTTTCGCCCGCGACTTCGTTCGTGTGGCTTATTGTTACGACGTCTCTGGTTACTATTCCGCTCCATTTGGTCGTAGCGTGATGCCATATTTCTCCCGCGCGAAATTACTTTGGTTAGGTACCTACTGCTCCGCCCCCATTGGTCGTAGCGTGATGTTATATACCTACTTATATAGCCTATATTACTCAGGAATTATGTAGCTATCTATTGATGCAAAAATGGTTGAAATCTGTTTAGTAGTTTCAGAGCTTATCCGGTACAAACCAACAAAAAATTGTACGTCTTCATAATGTTTGTATAGAAGCATACATTTGTCCTGTTCGTAACGTTACTTAATGATCTCTTGGCGGTCGTCCTTGAGCGTCGTCACTGCGGCTCTATTGCAATCATTATGTTTAATCTCGCTCTATACGTACCCACTTACCCACATTATAGTATGTCGCAATAATAACAAGTAACATGCGTTGTTATTAACATTTGGCCATGCATTCTCCAGACCGATTCCGGTCACAGCGGCTAATCTTAATGCAGACTAGCTAAGTAAAGTCAAAGTCAAAGCATTTATTTCAATTAGACCTTTTACAAGAACTTTTGAAGTGTCTAGAAGTTACAGTTTAAAGTTGAAGCTAGTTGCTCGTTCCAAAACGTAGATCTCTGTAGAGAAGAACGCAAGAGATATTATAGTGCACAAGTGTGTGCACAAACATAGGTGCACTTCCTCTTCCCTAACTCTCATAGTCTGATGGGACGGCAATCCGACACGACCGGAGAGAGATCAGAGAGATTTGGTAATAATTGCATGTTTGAGACGGTTTAGAAAGTTCATTTCGACGTAAAGTTTAACCAGATGCATCTAATTAGTAATATTTTAGAGTTAGTTTTTATTTGACCTAACCCAGTCTTCTTCTGGTATTGGGTAATAAGAAGCTTTTTGGCAAGACTGGTACCTAGTCACAGCTTCGGGCTTCTGACTACCCCGGAACGTGACGACAAATAATAAAGTAAACAAACTTAAACGCGACTACCTACAATAAAACGTGTATTAAAAAACTTCAAGTTGATGCGTCTATCTAAGTATAGATACTAATATTATATAGAGGTAAAGTTTGTGAGATTGTGAGGTTGTAGTGGGTACCTAATCTCTGGATCTACTGAACCGATTTTGAAAATTCTTTTACCCATAGAAAGTTACATTTGTGAGTGTCTTTGGCAAATAACATCACGGTGCTACACACTACAGAGCAAAAACTAAAGATATACCTAACTTAATGCGGGTGAAAATATTCACGCGGACGAAATTGAGAAGTAGTGCGATTCTCTAAAATGCAAATTCGAAAACGAATCTCACTAAAGTGACCGCACTCACTTCGACAACGAACCGACTTGACTTTGGTTGTGTTTTCACTTGCCGTAGTGGCGTCACCGGCGTGATCGTGTTTAACAGAATACCATTTTGTTATCTCACTGCGGATTCAGCTTTCGAATTACGAAGAGAGGCTTAGAGAATCGCACTGCAGAGCAGTAACCACAACTAGATTCAATAGTTTTAGTTAATTGACGTCCGAAAGTGCCTTATAATGGTCTATTTGGAATAAATGATTTGACTTTGACTTTGACTTTGACTTTGAACCAAAGATGCGGGTGAAAGAAGCTATGCGGACGAAGTCGCGGCACAGATTTACTAAGGTCGCGGGCAGAAGCTAGTGGTAGTGTGTTATAAGTTTATAAATAACTAGCTATTAAAATTAATATACTTATACGATCATACAAAGAATATTGTTTTTTTAGAACCGTACTTACACGTCATTCATTCATTATTATATCGTATGTCTGTAGATCATAAAATAATAACTTCTGTATTCATTTTTTCCGCGACGTCGTCATACCAGCGGATCATTATGAATCTTCCAACGTTATCTCATTCGCTATCATACGTTGAATAGTGTACAAAAGATGAACATACATAAAAATCCTAAAATCATAACCCGCAGTCGGGTAAAAAAGGGGTTAAACCTTGAACTCATTACACAATGAATCGCGTTCAAAGTTCACTTCTGTTATTGTTTCATTGTTTAACTGCATTGTAATGATAATGCTGACCAGTCGATCTGATATGGTGCACTCTGTCTCTAGGATCTACTCCGTGTGGTAGCCAGTGCTAAGTGCAGGGGCGGATCTAGGTATGGTGTTAAGGGCCCTGAGAATATTAAGGGCCCCCAGCCTCCATTGATGACAATGTATCTTAATGTGTGTGTGTCATTAACATTAGAAAGTAGGGATTATTAATTAAGGAATTTGTGTAGAAGATAATTGAATAATTTATATAAGCCTATTTCCATTATCCGGGCACACATCCCACCTTCGAGCTACTGAGAATTTAATAGAAAAAGCCAATAACACTTCTTGCTCGACCTGGGAATCGTATTTAATACCGTAGCAGTCGCGCGTAAGAGCACTAAGCTAACGAGGCAGTTGGTGAATGTACTCATGAATATTAAACTACATTTATTGCCAATACTAACTCTTGAATAACACCGATAGTTAACAACTAGAATAGCCAATGTGCAGTGAGCGAGCGTGGTTGTCTTATGTGCATAAAGTCGCAGCTAATAGCACACAATAATAATAGATCATAATACAATGATGATGGGGAATACCTATTCCATTTTTTATGATATTTTTTGCATCCATTTCCACTTGAAAGACCTACGTACCTAGGTATATTATATAAAGGTATCTAACATGCGTCACAAATACATTTCATGGTAAAAATAAAAACGAGTAATGACAAAAGTAATCATTATAATATTATTCTGTAAATCAGTAAAGAAGTCTTGTAAAAAACTTGTAAACAAAAGGCCGGTTTTTCCGCATACCTTAATCTTCTACTTACCAGTTTCTGAGATGCGTTTTTTCATACAGAAAACTGGGTAATCACCTATCTAGTCATTACGTAATTAAATAATCGGCAGACATTGTGTTCATTTTTGGCTCGAGAACGTCTTTTTGCTTGGTGTAGGTCGCGTTAACTAAGGTGTTGGATAATTGTTTTACAACACATTGTGAAAACTAACATAGTACATTATTGCCAGGTGCTACATTGCGAATCTACTTCCGCGGTAGGATACTGTATGAGTGTTACTTGGGTAAATGACATCACTGTCACGATAGGATGATCTCACAGAATCAGGAAAGGGCCATCATCATATCAGCCTATTATAGCTAACCACTACTGTATGTAGGCCTCCCCCAAAGAGCGCCAACCATCCCGGTCTTGGACACCCCGCATGCATCCGCTGCCTAACAGATATTAACCGCACGGTTCTCATATGATCTGAGAATTACAACACAAGCTTGGAGTTCAAAAAATGAGTCCGCTCCGGACGTTCCGTCGAAACGGATATTATCATCTGTCTTGTCTTAACTATGTTGAAGTCAGCTTCCAGTCTAATTGCATGCAGTTGAAAACCAGTATGTGCCATGGAGCGACTGCCACACTTATTTCTGGATAGCCCATTTTCAGGGCGATACGGTACTCCTTGTTTGATACTTTCGGGTTTCAAACTCCTTGTAAGGATTAAGAGATCTACGAATAACAGCTTAGGTGGATGGATGACCTCATTAAGACCGCAGGAAAACGTTGGATGCAGGCCACTTCCAACCTGTCCTTTTGGAAATCTATGGGGACGCCTATGTCCAGCAGTGGACGTCCTGCGGCTGATATGATGATGACGAATAACAGCCGGCAGTTAAGGTTTTCTAAAATCCGCAGACCCTCGATTAGGAAATACCAACCTCATTATGCAATAGTTTAAAAGTGAAAGTATTTTTCAAAATCTAAGCCTATTAATTTTGGCATTAATCTTTTTAAAATTGAAAATCATATAGCCTATTCCAAAGTTTATTACCAGAAGTAGGCTTATAATTAAATTAGCAATCAAAATGCAAGTCTACTTTTGCAAAATTTTGCCACACAAGGCCGAGTTTTTAGCAGAATTCAATTTGAAGCTGCGTGCGGTATTACCCAACTACAGAATAGATGTAGTCCGATGTCGGAGTTCTTGGGCAATCGTAACGTTTGCGTTATATAAGCACATATTAATAATCTATTCTATTAAACTCAAAAGATTTCGAAGAAGTAATCTGAATTAATATTCTAGGCATTATAATTAAGCTTACAACTTAGCGATTTTGGCATCATTAATTGCGTCCGTCAAAACGGAATATTCCGATCTGTCACACAGCTTTGTCCCCTTGCCTTGTGGAGATACATCAACGAGGGACAGTTTGAACTTTAACCACTCCCATAGAAGTGAATAAACCTCCCCCAAGTCCCCAAGTTGCTAACAGGGGGACAGATCAAACCTTTTTTCCGATCTATCCCCAAAACAGGGCGACAGATTGGAATATTCCATCAAAACCTGTAGCGTGCAGGTGTCAGGGCTCGCAAGTCTTGGTAACAGGTTTCCTATTGTGTGAGGAATAGCATCGTATATGCACTACATCAAACAGGTTTTCTTTGAATACATTGGAGTAGGAATGTTATAGAAAGGTTTTGATAATTCTTCTGATCTGGGTCATGGCCACAGCGGCTAATCTTAGAGTAGGCTTATCATCAATGAAAGCAAAATCAGTTTGAAGAGATCGTAGTTACCTATTCTTTGCACACGACTTTGTCTGTGTGGAAGTAAAATACCTATACCATAAAACATCCTATGACACTTGGCAATAATGTAGCTCTTTCTATCAGTAGACGGGGAAAGCGCCTGTCCGGTTTGCGGAATTTGTTCGAAACAGTCACCGCGGCCCTGGAACGCAAAGGGCATTAGGAGGAACACGGGTGTGTTTAGTGACTAAAAGTCTGATACTTCCTCCCGCAACGCCCAGAGCGGAAGAAGCCACTTGATGATTTTCCATCTTTAAAAAAGCTTTCTGTCAGTGAAATGTTTTTTGTAATCGGACAAGTAATTTCAGACATTATCTCTTACAAACAAACTTTACCTCTTTATTACAAGCTATACTTAGTTTCACCTAATGTTTTGTCTCTAGTCAAATCTTGCAAGTTAAATTTGACCCACTTCCCGGTGTTCGATTAAGCTGAAATGTTGCACACATGTGCACTTTGCATGACAATACAATATAATGATGTCAGAGAGTTGGTATGATGATGGGGCCGGAAGGTGGCCATGGGAACTTAATCAAATCTTACCAGTAAAATGAGATCTACTTCCCAGTGTTCTATTGAGCTGGAATTTTGAATACATTTTTACATTGCATGACAATACAATATTAAAGCTTGTTTAAAAAAAAAAAAATATTTTTAGATAGAACTTGTTTATAACTGAACTGCCTCGTTGGCGTAGTGGTCCTAAGTGCGACTGCTACGCTAGAGGTCCTGAGTTCGATTCCCAGGTCAAGCAAAAAAGTGTTATTGGGTTTTTCTATGAAATTCTCAGTAGCAGCTCGGAGTTTGGATTTGTGCCCGGTTAATGGCAATAGGCTCGCCCTCTATTACATGGGACCTAAATATACCGGCGAACTGTGGGTATACATTGGTACACCTCTGCCTAACCCTTCGGGGAATACAGGCGTGATGGTAACTTGTTTATAACACTTCTTTCTTTATCGTGTGGGCAGTAAGGTCTAACGACTCCACACACCCTAATGTCAGAGTTTCTAAACCGCCTCAAGGGCCTCTGACACGGTTACCGATGTCAGTGATGTCCAAGATAAGCTTATAAAGTACATATGAATTAGATAAAGTCACATTGGTTCTTGCCCGTGCCCGGTTGCGAACCCACAACCTCGTGCATGAGACCCGCACTGTAAGTTACAGCAGTTAGCAACATTTTAAGTAAGCTATGCAATTATTTAATATCATTTTTCCTCATTGCATTGATTACAATCCAAGATTAAGATTTATAAGTAGATAAGTACCTAAATAAAAAAGGTTGTTAGACTCACTTAAGTTAAAGATGCACAAATGATTGTGACATTGATGGCCTTGGAGATACGAGCGAGAATTACATAACACAATTGCTATGTAATACTTATATTAGTATTTATAACAATAAACGTTTACAAAAAATTAAAGACCTTCAAAAATTAATTTCGGAAGTTGGGTTTTGGTTCTGTTTGTTGGTTTGTATAGTGTTTCAAAAATAACATTCGATAAATCGGTTTACAATCGAGGAAAAATATCGATGAATTTAAATAAATTCATCGATATTTTTTTCAAATGTAAATACATTTGAAAAAAATATTTGCATGTTAACGAATATAGAATTTCCACCATTTTTGCAGACAAAAACGTACCCCTTTCACAAATAAAAAAAAAACGACGTGTTGCACTCCGGGAGTGCCGGCAGAAGTGAAAACATAAATAATAACGTTGTGCATTTTTGATATTTTCGAATGGTTAGGGAATAATTTTGCATGAATTGCTTTAATTATCAGTATAAAAGTACTATCATTTATGTGGTAGAATACAATATTTATTTATTGCGCTATCGTATACAAACATGACAATTTGCGTCAGAACACGTGACCTGATTGAAAATCTTACGAATTTTCGATCAGGTCACGTGTCCTGACGCGAGTTTAGTATTTTTTACCCATTACAAAAAAAGTGTACAACGCCGCTAAAGAAGTTTTCACTTCAAAAAATATTTTGTCACTTTTGCGCTTCTTAATTTCTCACATAATTTTTGCGTTAGTAAACCCCGGTTTTTGCAAACATACATTTTATTTCTTGCTTGCTCCCTATAACTAACCCATAACTGTTGCAATGAGGCTGTACTACAACTCTGCCCACCCGTTTGAGGTAGGGCCATGTTGTAATGTTATGTATTGAGAAAGTGCAGCCTATTTTCCTAATTATCTAAAGTCTAGACCAGTTGGTATGTAGGTTAGCTACCTAATCTAATATTACGCTACGTTGCAGTATTCGTTATGCGGTCACAAATGGATTTGTGTCTAGTAATGTTTTTTGCAAAAAGTAAATAATTATAATGAGTACGCTAGTTTTTTCTCAAGTTATGTCACGTCTTTGGTTACTGCTCCGCTCCCGTGAGTTGAAGCGTGATGTTATATAGCCTATGGCCTATGCTATTCCTCATGAATCTTTTTATCTTATACAAAAAGATTTTTTCTAATCTGATTGGTAGTTCCAAAGATGATGATGATGTGATATTAGTATTGATTGGAATTGCAAAAGTTACTAGGAATTATTTAATGCAAAACTCTGATGTAATATCTACAAGATACTAAAAACTCAGGGTCGGACTGTTAATTTGTGGGGCCCTAGGCTAACACCACTTGGGGGCCTACTTATAAATAAAAAAAAAACCATTTAAAACATTTTTTAAAACCATTTGCTATTTCTTTAAAAACTTATTGCTGTAGTGATGTAGGTATATAAAGAAAATAAATTAGGACAATAATAGTATACAGTCAAGTTTGAATTGCAGCTCGGGCCTAAAGCGAAGGAGTAGGTAATGGAGCTGAATGTAATCATACAATTGTTATAGAAGAAAAAACGAAAGAAATATTATAATAAATAAATCAAAGTTGGCTGGGGGCCCTTGATATTCTCGGGGCCCTGGGCTGCAGCCCAAAAAACCTAAATCCGTCCCTGCAACTTCTTGTACCTATGTATTTATAAAAACCTTTGGAAACACATGAATGTTTGCACATGGCGGTCAAGGGTCGCACGTGACACGTCAACACGACTTCTTAATAATGGCGTGTAAGCACAGGTGTGACGCATTGCGATATAATCAGACACACAAGAACAATCTTTACAAATACTTTAGTAAAATTGCAAGTGTTGGTTTGTGATGTGACAATAACTGCTTAAGAATTCAAATTCAAACAAATTATTTGTGAACACAGGTGATTGCTTATTACAAAGGTTATTGTCTGTCTATTAGTTTCGAATAAATTCCTAAATGGCTGGTCCAATTTGGACGTGACATTTACCAGCAGAATGGTAATGCTATTATAGTGAAGTGAAGAAGGCTTCGCAGAACCCGCTGATAATCGTCATTTACCGTCAGTCACAACCACTTAAAATATTTTAAATTCCTTCTTTTCATTCTTTTTTTTTCTTTCTTTCTTTTTAGTTCCTGTACTTTCCGCTGTGTGTCATTACGAGAGTCAGTCAGTTAGTTAGGTATTCCTTGTATTTAAGTATACCTATACATTTTTTGGTATACCTAAGTTCTTCTAGTCGCTGGCACGACTGTCTTTTAGATTTTGTTAGCCCAAAGCATTGCCGCTACCACGGCATCGTTGGTGACTGCCCCGTTGGTCTCGTGGTCGCAAGCGCGACTGCTGAGCAAGGGGTCCCGGGTTCGATTTTTAGGTCGGATGAAAAGTGTTATTGGATTTTCCATTAGGAATTTCTCAGTAGTAGCCTGGAGTTTGGAAGTGAGACACCCCCGTGCCTCGGAAAGCACGTAAAGCCGTTGGTCGTACGCCTGATCTCTCTGAAGTCGTGTCGGATTGCTGTGCCGCCGTGGCCGGAATCGGTCTGGAGAATTATCGTAGGTGGCAGCACATAGGTCACATGGCTGCATGTTTTGGGACACAGAGGGCAAGATAGGAGTTGCCTATGTTGTAGGTAAGTGTACTTGTACGTACGTCAGCCTCTGACAGGGAACAAACAGTTGAATACTACCGAATTACCTTCGGCTAGCAGAACTTGTGGAACATTAATATTCATACTCTATAATTTATGGAGTGTCATTTCTAACAATGTCTTGTGTCGATTATTTAATTAAATAGGTAAATAATTATACTTTACCTCCTACAATAAACGTACACATACATACTATCACGTCTATATTCTCTGAATGGTTAGGCAGAGGTGTACCAATGTACACTCACAGCTCGCCGGTATGTTTAAGTCTCATTTAATAGGGGGCGAGTCTATTACCATTAACCGGACACAAATCCTAACTCCGACCTGCTACTGAGAATTTCATAGAAATACCCAATAACACTGCTCGACCTGGGAATCATACCAAAGACCTCTAGCGTAGCAGTCGCGCTCAGGACCAGTAGACTAACGAGGCAGTAATATTTGTTTGTAATGGATAAACTCAGAAACTACTGAACCGATTTAAAAAATTCTTTCACCAATGGAAAGCTGCATTATCAGAGAGTAACATAGAGTATATTTAATTTTCATAAACATTAGGGAGCCGTAAGAAACTTTACGTGGACGAAGTCGCGGTCAAAATTACATAAACAACATCTTACTATTTGACGATACATTAGATATCTTTGCGACTGCTGAGCTGAGCTTCCTGAACACTGCTACTCGTTACCTGGAGTCCATTACCGCCTCCAGTACAATCCGTCCTGTATAATGTTAATTCTTTTTTCTGTATTATTTAACATTTTTTCAGTTAATTTTATCTAAATTTATCACGTTTTTGTTTTATAATTTTACTTTTAATTTTACTTTTAATATGATTTCAATTTTCCTTTGTATGTAAACTTCTTTAATTTTAATTTTATATTTGTACTGACCTATAACTTGTTTGTCTGGTTTTTACTGTAAATTCAAGTTGGTATTTTAATAAATAAATAAATAAAATACGGTGCTACGAAACCCCTTGTGTGCCAGTACGTTTCGCAATTGACCGGTTTTTACAGTTAGGTACCCTTTAGGGTTAGAAATCGTGAGGTTACGTTAGATGCTTGTCTTGTGTACAGACAAACAAGCTGTTTGCTATACAAGCAGCTCAGGTACGTGCAATTACGTTCAAAAATTACGTTCAAACAATGTTCTGAGTGTGCTGAGCAGACAATTCTTTTACATCACTCTCTTAAGTGTCTCATAAGCTTCTACGCATACAATAAAAGCAAATATTGACAGTGTAGCAGAAAGACGAATAATTTCCCCTTTATACCAAACAGTTTGAGTTTGTTTCGGGGGACTGCCCCGTTGGTGTCGTGGTCGCAAGCGCGATTGCTGAGCAAGGGGTCCCGGGTTCGATTCCCAGGTCGGGCAAAAAGTGTTATTGGGTTTATTGCCATTAGGAATTTCTCAGTAGCAGTCCGGAGTTTGGATTTGTGCCCGGTTAGTGGCAATAGGCTCGCCCCCTATATTGCGAACTGTGGGTGTACATCTGTGTACATCGATACTCCTCTGCCTAACCCTTAGGGGAGTACAGGCGTGATGGTACAATGGTGACCAAATAGTATGTTCGTCTGTACCTCCGCCTAGTTCTTACGCAACATAGTCTCACATTTCTCTTGAGCTTATTAGACCAGATGTGTAACTAAAGTCACGTTGAGCTGGAAAACTTACCAACATACTTGTACATATGTACATAGTTGACCAAGTTGTGCTGATCTTGCGCAAACTTAGCAAACAGTACCCACGCACTACTGAGCTTGCGAAACGGTCTAGTGGCTTACAATACGCGGGGAATTTGACAGAGAATAACGTCCATATTTTTGGCGTACAAGCCGACGACCCAACTGATGTTAAGTTTAGTGGTCACCGCTGCTTCTAGACATCTTGCAAATACGTTGCCATCCCAGAGACAAAGTTGTAATGTGTCATGTGCCTGTAATTACACCGGTACCCATATCATTCAAACCGGAACACAGCAACGCTGCTTTGCGGTAGAAATAGGTATGGTGGTAGTACGTCCCCGGGCGAGCTCCTTCACAAAGAGCTCTACTAAATTCGAAAGCAATTCTGTATGTCTGTCTGTTACGTTATCACAAGTAAATCACTAAACCGATTTTATTATAAACTAGCGGACCACCAGACGTTGTCCTGCCCTGAAAGCCGGTACAAAAATCCAGTTCTAGCCTACCCTACCCCACCTACCTACCCACCTAAATACTTACTCTACCTACCCTACCTTTACATACCAACCCTACCTACCTACCCCATCAAACTACCTACCCACATATTTACTCTACCTACCTATCTACCTACCCTACCCCTACATACCTACCCTACCCCTACGTACCTACCCTACCCCTACATACCTACCCTACCTACCTGCCAACGGGATAAAAGTATCCTATGTCCGTCTCCTGGTTCTAAGCTACCTCCCCACCAATTTTCAGTCAAATCGAATCAGCCGTTCTTGAATTATAAATAGTGTAACTAACACGACTTTCTTTTAAATATATAGATTATACAAGACTGTGAGACACTATTTGGTAATATTATATTATACATAATCGTCGTTGGGGACCTAAATAAATAAATAAATATTGATAGAGAGATAGGTGTAAGGTCACGTACGACATTTTGAATACTACGTGACCTATGAAGCTGAGATTTGGCACGTGTAGTTTTGTTATGTAGATTTTAAATAGGATATATTATTATCAGCTGAGAATGGATTTGATTTTGACTATGATTGTGACTTCCACCAGATGAAGTGGAAAAGCTAAAAGTTAGTCAGGTACCGTGGCAGCTATAGATTGTTCAATATTTAGAAGTGTTATTGTACACAACCTTATTCTCTTGAAAATTAAAACTACAAAGTAAAAAATAATTACGTAAACTAACAAGACACCACTTAAAGTGACAAGAAAGCAGAATAAACAATTTTGTTTACTTGGATGACATATTTTTTCAATTATTTTGATTTAGGTATAAATTTATATGAACAAACCAAACAAAAAAGAATTATTAAAATTAATTTATAATTGGCGGAATAATCGCGTAACAAACATACAAAAAACGTCAAATTGAGATCCTCCTTCTTATTTGACGTTGGTTAAAATCAATTTGTGTACGTTAATTAAATAATTCTATGAATGGGAACGTATAGTATAATTACATTATGTACATAGCGCTATAATTTAAGCAATGACAGGTAAACCAATTAGATTTATATAATAATTGTGTCAAATCACTTCAAAATACAATGAATCATCGTATGAGTCATAGTAATCAACAAAAAATTGAATTAACGTCAATTATAACAATTAAATAATAAAAGCAGACTTACTACAGTTTTGCATTCTTATCAAATTTCAGGAGGTTGTCATATATAAAGATATAAATCTATACTAAAGTTCTAATCTCGAGATTTACTGGATCGAATTGAAAAAATATTTTTGTGTTGGTTAGTCTGTTTATCAAGGAAGGTTATAGGCTATAAACCATCAAGCTACGACATTCGGTAGCGGAGCAGTAACTAAAGACGAAAATTAACACGGGTGATTAAAACCACGAGGGCGAAGTTGTGGTCGAGTCTAGCTAGTAATCAAATAAAATTACGACTAAATAATTGAATAACTGCTTTTTAGTTGTGTACGTTTGCCAGTATTTCATAATACACCTTTTTTAAAGTACAGAATAGCCCATTTGCGTGTACAGTAGGCAGTCTCGTGCATGATTGCTAGATCGAATGCAAAAATCACCTATTAAAAAAATAATGAAAATATTCCTATTTATTTTCTTATTGATTCGTGTTGAGAATCAGTCGCATAATTACCTCCTTGAATTCGACGAGCATGCAAATTGCTCCTTGTACAATTATAATTACATTAGCGACCAATTGATTTTACAAAAAGTGCATGTAAATGATTTTATTGAAATATTAGCGAACTACCAGCAACTTCGCCCGCGTGGCTTATTTCGCCCGCAGTTACGTCTTTGGTTACTGCTCCGCTCCCGTGTGTCGTAGCTTAATGTTATATAGTCTATGTTACTCAGGGATAATGTAGGTGAACATGTTTAATTTTACATAATTTATGCTAATCTTGAAATAAAATGAGTATTTCAGTAGCGTTACCTTGCGGCCTTAGCCCCCGAATCGAATGTCCACAAGGCAGTAACTGCACAGAATAATGCATTAGTAAATAATTAATTAAATTAACCTAAATTATATTACAGCATGTAGTATAACTGCCTCGTTAGCCTAGTGGTCTTGGTTTCGATTCCAAGGTAAGGCAAAAAGTGTTATTAGGGGTTTTCAATGAAATTTTCAGTAGCAGCTCAACTTTGTATCTGGGATGGCAACGCATTTGCCAGACCTCTGGTATTAGGTAGCAGTGACCACTTAACATCAGATGGGTCGTCGAGTCGGCTTGTATGTATGCCATCTAAAGATATAAAAACCCCGCCTTTAAGTAAGCTGATTTACCAATTACCAGTAACATAAATACAGCCACTTATTTATTTATTAATTTTATTTTATTAATTTTAAGAAAACTTACAGCTAATACGTAACTTAGTCAGAACTCAGAAGTAATGCGCAGAAGAAAGCCAATTACAAGTTTCCACGTATATAAACTTTTGTATGAAATAAACAAAACGGCATAAACAGCGCGAGAATTAAACATAGAAACAAAAAAAATAAAATCACACATCAAAGACTGAGTTACTTAACATTTTTTTTAATTTCTGGACACTATTTGTAAATAAATCAAGTTCAACATCCTGGCACACCTTATTAAACATTCGACATGCTTTTAATATGAATTTTGCCTGTAGACAGTTTTTACACTAGGTACATGAAGGAGATGAGGTCTCCGAAGAAACACAGACGGTACACGAAGTCCAATCATGGCCACCAGCTCAGGGACGTCAGTAGATCCGTTCATTATACTAAATAAGAAAGCAAGATCTGCAATTTTTCTTCGCTCGTGTAAAGGAAGAATATGGAATTTCTTACACCATCTGCATTATATTACGATCTCACTACAGATGACCCGTGTGTTTCAATTTCGCAACGATGATGAGCTAAAACATCAGTCAGATTAGTTCACAGACTTCTGACCTCTCAGTGCTGTTACCGAGAGTTACCGCAGACGTGTTAATTTACTGTAACTTATATTGCAGGATACATTGCTGTGTGCAATACTAGTATAAACTAGTACCGACATACAGATCGAGAAGTGAAAGTACTCTACACGATAAGTCCTTTTAAAATTACACGTACAACTTGCTGTGTACCTACTTAACTGTATCTAGAACTATTGCTATTTGCTAATCTGTGGTTTAGTTAACGTGATATAATTTGCGAATACGGTCGCTACCGCCTATCGGCGCGCGCGTGTTAAGGTCATTTTTTTCAATATCGTTGGATGGCAGACAGCCGACGGCCCACCATGTTAAGTACCTAGTCACCGCTGCCTATACACAGCTGCCATACACACATCTGCAATACCAGAGACTTTCTAGATGCGATGCCATCCCAGAAGTTGAAATGTGTCATATGCCTGTAACTACACCGGCACCCATACCTTTTAAACCGGAACACAGCAGTCAGCAACGCTGCTTTGCGGCAGAAATATGTTTGGTGGTAGTACTTCCCCGGAGCTCCTTCACATAGAGCTCTACTATCTACTCGTGGTACTAAATATTCATCTTTATGAAAAACTACTATTATCTATCTATGAGACCAAGACGCGAAAAAGAAATACACCTGTTCCATACTTTTATTTCCTCTCAATGTCATATTTATAATCAAATCAAATCAAATCAAAGCATTTATTTCAATT
This sequence comes from Caradrina clavipalpis, assembly GCA_932526535.1. Taxonomy (NCBI): domain Eukaryota; kingdom Metazoa; phylum Arthropoda; class Insecta; order Lepidoptera; family Noctuidae; genus Caradrina; species Caradrina clavipalpis. The sequence goes on from OW052116.1 coordinate 8,029,764, forward strand.
AGACCATTTACAGGCACTTTTGAATTGTCAAGAAGTTACAGTTTAATATTGAAGCTAGTTGCTCGTTCCAAAACGTAGGTCTCTATGGAGAAGAACGAGCAAGAAACTCCATGGACACTCTTTTCATTCAATTTGGTTTTTACAAAAACTTGGTTACATTATTCTTGTTGCTTCTATATGTGAAAACAATGAAGGTGAATATAAAAAAATAACAAAATTATAATAAAGATGTAAGCCATGGCAGTCAAGAGATGACCAATCCCAACTGACAGCACCCGTTCACGAATATGACGCGTGCATCAGCACCATTTAGCTCAACCATCTTGAAGGGAACCAAACGACCCAACCCATGCGCCACCGTCAGCGAGACATTAAAGTGAGCATGACGAAGCTCTCAACTGCCATGCTCAGTGTCCAACACATAGTAACTTATATTATATTATATCAACAAATGTTTTTGAATGATGAGTTCATTATGCATATCCTTACTATTTGACTCATTGGTTACTGCTCCGCTCTTCCATGTGTTGTAGCGTGATGTTATAATTATAGCCTATTTTAATGTAGCTATCTATTGGTCAAAAATTGTTAAAATCAGTACTGTAGTTTCGAAGCTTATTCGGTGCAGACAAACCAAATTACTTTTGTCTTTGTAATATTAGTATAGATGAAATTACGTCAAATCTAACTTTTGCTTCGTGTTCGTGGTAATTAGGTAACGGTTACATAAGTCATTCGGTTAGTTAATGAATTCTCGTCAAACACGGAATCTTGCATTAATTCGTTACTAAATACATAATTAGCGCGTTCGTTTCCAACATTTTGGCATTGACTTACACAGTTCGTCACGTGTGACGGGTCCTGACGAATCCGGTACGTCACGGAATGAGTTGAGAGCTAGGACGACAGCGTGCTTATAGAAGCAGGGGAGTAGCCTAGCAGCGAGGGAATTGGGTATAACCTGTAAATTTTACTCAATCTACAGGAAAATTTTTTAACCAGTGCGTAAATTTTGCCATAATAAACTTCAACACGTTTTATTAAACACGTATATTTTATTTTGATATGTCTTAGTACTAAAAAAAAAAGTTATCGCTTACGAAACATGTTTACTTAAAAACCATATTTCATTGTCACTCGGCGCTAGCGCATTCCCCACCCCCTCACCCCAGCCATGCGCCCGGGCGGCGGCGGCGGCCGCGAGTTTTCATTGATAGTATGACGAATAGATTATGTCCTGGATGTTTTGCTTATTTCAAACTCGGATAAGGATGAAATTTTTTTTTTTTTTTTTTTTTAACTATACACGGAAATATGTTCTATTACTGACACTGAACTACCAAAAAAAATTTACGCACTGGTTAAAAACTTATCCTGTATACAAATATTATAAAGAGGTAAAGTTTGTGAGGTTGTAGAGGTAATATCTGGATCTACTGAACCGATTTAGAAAATTCTTTTACCCGTAGAAAGCTACGTTATAAATTTGTGAGTGTCAAAGGCTATATAACATCACGCTACAACGCACGGGAGCGGAGCAGTAACCAACGACGTAACGTAAGGCAGGTGAAATTAGCCACCCGGAAGCTAGTTTTAGATGAAGTAAGATGAAGTGAGATCTCCATTCTACGGATTGACAAGTCAGCTCAAAATTACTTTTTCTTATTCCACCAAGAGAGACTTTTACAGAATACTACTGCTGGTCAATATTTAAACGAACAGTTTTACCTTATGAAAGAGTGTCCATGGAGTTTCTTGCTAGTTATTCTTCATAGAGACCTACATTTTGGAACGAGCAACTAGCTTCTTTATCTTCTTGACCATTCAAAAGTGCCCGTAGAAGGTCTAATTGAAATAAATGCTTTGACTTTGGCAATTCCACTGTTAGGCCTATATCCAGCAGTCGACGTCCTGCGGCTGATATGATGATGATGATTATGCAAATGTCATCTGTCATGTTGACTCACCCTGCTAAAGCTTATGGTAGGAGGCTCGGCGAATAGTGTGTACTATTCACTTATCACGTGATGTAAGGGCAGTGTTACAAGGTCGCGCGATTGCCCAACCTGCCCAACCGTGAGCAACCGCCGGCTGGTTGCTGCTGTAACCACGGATATTGCAACCAGTGTGCAATGTTGTGACGCTGTGAGTGCAAGTGTTTCATATAGATGTTTGTGCACTAGTGTGTGTTGCTGTGTATGTGTTGAGGGTTCGATCCCCATGTCGGGTATACCGTTATTAGACACAAGAATTTTAAACATCATCTGCTTACCATTTTCCCAATGTTGAGGTCGGCTTTCAGTCGAACCGGCTACAGCTGAATACCAGTGTTGTACATGGAGCGACTGCCTATCTGACCTCCATAACACAGTTACTGGGAAACACGATACCTCTACACAAGATTTTTAAACCTTCTGTAAATACAGGGTGTTTGGCGCATGGACCGACACAATTTTTTCAGGGATTTGGGAGGTCTGTGTGGGCAGTAAAGTCTGACGACCCCACACACCCTAGTGTCAGAGTTTCTAAACCGCCTCAAGGGCCTCTGTCATGGTTACCGGTGCCAGTGATGTCCAAGATTATAAACTTAGAAAGTACATATGAATTAGAAAAAGTCACATTGGTACTTGCCTGTGCCCGGTTGCGAACCCACAACCTCGTGCATGAGAGGTGGGCGCCTTAACCATTAGGCCATCACGACACGTCATTAGCTAGGGTTTACAAAAAAAAAGAAAAGTTAAATAAAAAGAAAGTTAAAAACGAACCAATCCACGTCAAAACTGACATTTAAAGCTTATCATTCCAAGCATAAGTTTTGAATAAACATTCACCAGTTACTTATATCTAATGTAACACTTGTAGCATACGAATATTGAATTAGTTTGACGTAATATTGGAGTGGTTGTGAGAGAGTAGCCTTGTCTAACAGAACTAGCGTGGAGTGTTGCAGTGTGGTGTGACGACAGACAAGCTGATATACTAGCAAACTTGTTTCAAATGCCACTACTTAAGTATTGGTAGCAATCCAATCTGAACTATGTGGAACAGCGAATATGGTTTATTCTTAACTAGCAAGCCGCCTGCGACTCCGTCCGTGTGGCTTGTTTCACCCGCGTTAAGTGACGTCTTCGGTTACTGCTACGCTCCCGTGGGTCATAGCCTATAACACTCACAAATAACGTGGCGTTGGGTAAAAGATTTTTTAAAACCTGTTCAGAGATCCAGAGATTACCCCTTACAACCTCACAAAGTTTACCTTTTTATAATATATAAATAAATATATAAATATACCATCACGCCTGTATTCCCCGAAGGGTTAGGCAGAGGTGTACCAATGTACACGAGCAGTTCGCCGGTATATTTAGGTCCCATGTAATAGGGGGCGAGCCTATTGCCATTAACCGGGCACAAATCCAAACTCCGAGCTGCTACTGAGAATTTCATAGAAAAACCCAATAACACTTTTTGCTCGACCTGGGAATCGAACCCGGGACCCCTTGCACAGCAGTCGCACTTGCGACCACGAGACCAACGGGGCATCGTTTATAATATTAGTGTAGATAATCTTCTTTTACAACATAGTACAGTCGGTGTTCTCATTAAACCGTTAAAGTCACTTAATGTTACTTCAGCATTATTGCATCATGACGATTTGTACAAAATAAATCATTTGTACCATCTACCAAGTAAATTAGATTCGTATAAAGATGAAGGGTGCATCATCTGCATAGCGGTTTCCTGACTATGTATGTTTTATCTATGTTTGTTTTGAGTCGTTACTGTTAGTCAGAAGCTCGAAAGTCTGACAACCAGTCTTACCAAGAGTATCGTATTACCCATTACTGGGTTGTGGAGGTCTGATAGGCAGTCGCTCCATGTAAAATACTGATATTCAGCTGCATCCGGTTCGACTGGAAGCCGACCCCGACATAGTTGGGAAAAGGCTAGCCAGATGATGATGATGATGATGTATGTTGGGATCGGCTTCTATTCTAACTTATTCTTGAATACCAAAACCCAGTTACTGGGTGACACGATACCACTTGGTAAGCCTGGTTGTCAGATTTCCTGGCTCCTAAGTTCCTTTCGACGATGAGTGAAAGGCGACTAACAAAAGGGATTTATGAGGCAGATGTGAGTGGCAATGCCGGGAGGGGACGCCCTAGAAAGACCTACCCTGACCTTATTGGTGAGGTTCTTCAGAAAGGTCACATATAAACTCCTTTTGTAAGAATATGACACCTAAATATATGAAGTATGAGGTCGGAAGACTGATAGCACCCCTTCCATTCTCCGCAGTATCACGATGTCGACGGAGAGCAAACGGAGCCCGGACGTGGACGCGCTGCCCGACCGCATCGCGGACACCTTCTCCGGGCTGAGGGTCCTCATCACCGGGGGGACTGGCTTCATGGGGAAGGTGCTGGTGGAGAAGCTGCTCAGGTAAACATGACGAAGATTAAGTAACTAATATCTATCTATCAGTACTAATATAGTAAGCCAGAATCAACAGTGGCGACCACAAGAAAAGCGCCGAGGCAATGAAGCTCGACGAGTCCCGGAGAAACGATTCAACTGTCTTGGTTCAACTGTTGATTCTGGCTTACAGAAGTTGCAGTGGTTTGGAAACAGTGTGGCGGGCTTGTCCCAATTAAGTACTAATATAGTCCTGTAAGTGTGCTTGCCTGCCGGGGCTGCGGGTTGATCGAAAGAGATACCGCGCCCCCGGCACGCAAAGTGCACAAGAAGGAACATGGATGGGTTTTAGTCAGTAAACGTCTGACACTAAGTGTGGGGGAAGTCATTTGATGATTTCCCATCCAAAAGAAAAGTGTGATTTTTCATCCCAAAGAAATGAAAAAAGAAAGTGTTTTATGTCATTCTTCAGCCCATGAACTATCTGCATGCAAATATCTCTTTGGTCTGTTGTTCTGTAGACGTTTATTACATTAAATAACACCAGCTTATTATTGTCCCACTGCAGAGTAAAGACCTCTTCTCATTACAATAATAATATGAATAGAGTAAATCGAATATAGCTGAAGAGATGCCGTGCGTCTAGAGTTCTCGCCTCCAGGCGCCGGGGACCACTTACGAGGACAATTATTGTTTTGCTTTTGTTAATGTAGATGCTTCTCCTCTTTCAGGAAATGCCCGGACATCGGTCAAATCCTGCTGTTCGTGAGGACCAAGAAGGGCAAGAACCCCAAGCAGAGGCTGGAGGAGATCTTCAATGGAGTGGTGAGTCACATCATTAACTGGATTTAATAGTTTTAATTATTTGACGTTCAAAAGTGGCTTTTAATGGTCTAATCGGAATAAATGATTTGACTTTGACTGATTTGACATCTGAATATTATACCTTTATTTAAATCTTAGAATATCTACGGTACATAAATAATTTTTAAGTCCACTAAAAAACCGTAGCAGGTAAACATAGTACATGCAAATAAATTCAATTGAAGTATCCTTGTAATGTCAAAATAACAGTGTTTTACTAAATGCACATCATTATGAATGTTTACAAAGCACTCACAAAAGTTATATTTTTTGTCTGTCTGTCCGTTTCTTCCTGCTTATCTTCGACGAATTTGGACTGATTGACTGATTTCAGAGAAACTAATTTTAACAAAATCTCTGTACGTGGAATTTTTGTATGTATACCTAACTACAGTCCTGGGTCATAATGCCATATTAGGACATTACATCGTGCTTTAGAAAGAGACACAATTTCAGTGACAGTCTATCTATCAGGTATGTCTATCTTTAAACTGAAACCATGAATTCTCTATTCTGGATTGAATATCAGACAACAAGATTTTTTTATAGGAAAATCTATAAGTGTAAATTAGCGCTCTTATTCCTCTGTATTGTCCTCAGCGGCTGGTACAAAAATTATTTGGTCCTATTTGTGGGTCAACAAATATAGTAGTTAGTTTTAACATTAGGGACGACAAAAAAAGCAACAGGCCAATTTTTCAAACTTGATCTGCTGAAAAAATGGTTTTCTTTTACAAAATTTTCCTGCAAGACATTGTTCTTAAATCAGAATAGTCATCTGAGTGCACTGGCGAAGTTTACGAATAGATGTCCCTTACATACACCCCGATTCAGCAATAAAATTCGTCACGCAACACAAACAAAGTTCGCTAGTTCAAACTAAGCATACAATGTCAACATTTGAACTTTAGCCGTTGCACAAACAATCGGGACTCATCCAGCAGTTTCTGAGAACGCGCACGCAAACGTACACACAGTTCAGTGACAATAACGAGGTTAACATGCCAAGGTTGGTTAACTTGTTGTAATTATCCGACCGTGTGCCACGGAGATGGCTGTGCGATATTTACTTATGTCATATATATACCATCACGCCTGTATTCCTCAAAGGGTTAGGCAGAGGTGTATTAATGTACACCCACAGTTCGCCGGTATGTTTAGGTCCCATGTAATAGGGGGCGAGCTTATTGCCATTAATCGAGCATACATTCTGACTCTGAGCTGCTACTGAGAATTTCATAGAAAACCCCAGTAACACTTTGTTCGACCTACGAATCGAACTTAAGACCTCTAGCGTAGCAGTCGTGCCACTGAACACCACCACTAAACTAATGAGGCAGTCTCAACTAAATATTTGTAAGTAAAAAGAAAACAGTATTCCTTCGGTATCCGGAATAGACGCTGGATGCAGGCCGCTTCCAACCGGTCCTTTTGGAAATCTATGGGGGAGGCCTATGTCCAGTAGTGGACGTCCTGCGGTTGGTATGATGATGATAGTGACCCGGAGTAGAATCTTACCTACCGATTATCAGGGCTCCCGACTCAGGAACCTCCTAACAAAACATGTCGTGTGCAAGAGTACCGCTCTCTGAATCAAGCCCTTGATCCAACCGCCCAACGAGAGCCTCCTCAGGTCGAGGCTCTTGCCTATTGTGTCAGCTGTCGCCAAATTATTGATTGAACAGCATTCTTACTAGAGGATTACTCAAAGAGTATTGTTAGCACAGCGCTGTGTGTGTCCCAATAGTGTGGCAAGTCCTGCCCTCTGTGCAATGTTGTACAAACTACTCGGTGCGGCGCAGTCAGCCGTACACTTACTACTTTAATTACTCTTTATCGGTAGTTTTTAGGCAGAAACAAGAGGATGGTTGTTAAGTATGTAATTATAGGTTGTACTAGCGTTTGCACGCGATTTTGTTTGTGTCGAAATTGAGTACTACAAAACATGGCTTACGAAACTCGGCAATATATTAAGCTCTATGAATAAAAGATGTTTTGTAATCGCATGAGGGCCTATGCCACTATCTCTTAAAACATTACAATGTTAATATTACTTTGTAATTTCAGTCGTTAGATTTTCAACGCTCGGTGCTGAGCTGAGCGTTGAAAATTCAACAATGCGCGAGGCACACTACTTAATCCTACTAATATTATAAATGCGAAAGTTTGTGAGGATGTTTGTTACTCTTTCACGCTTAAACGGCTAAACGGATCTCAATGAAATTTGGCACTGAGATAGATTGTAGTGTGGAATAACACATAGGGTACTTTTTATTCCGGAAAAATGTACGGTTCCCGTGGGATAATATATCAAATTTGACGCAGAGGAAGTCGAGGGTAGAAGCTAGTGTTAAAATAATACTGTGTTTAGAGAGACGATAGACAAAAAACAATCTATTTATTTATAATATTAGGCTAGTAAATACAAAGCTTTTAAAGTTCGCCAAGTCAAAGAAGAAGAAGAAGAAATCCAAGAGCGCCTTAGTTCGGCACTATTGCAAAATCCTTTTCTAGCCGAGTCAAGCAGTTTTCGAGATATCGTGTTTAGTAAGTGAACTAGTGACCTTTGGCTTTTATATAATAGATGTGCTAGCCAAAGATATTTTATGGTGTAAGACCACTTATCATACACACCGGTTGTTGATAAAGCTAGACAGGGCGCGACTGTTTTGTAATAACTAATTTGTACGCAGATGATAATAGATGGCACCACGTGTCTTTCAAATATATTAACTGTGACACGGCCAAAGTCGCGGGCGAAGGCTAGTTTAAAAATGAAGTCCGAAACTATGTGACTATCATCTACATATGTCCTAACAACTAATAACTATGTGAGTGTCATGAGTGGCTGATGTAGAATGCTTCTGTTAAACTCCTCCTTTATTTCCAGCTGTTCGAGAAGGTCCGCGCCATGAGGGGGGGCGTGGAGCCCCTGATAGCCAAGGTGACGCTCATCAGCGGGGACGTGTCGGAGGCAGACCTGGGGCTGAGCGGCCAGGACCGGCAGATGATCATCGATGACGTGGACATCATCATTCATGCTGCTGCCACTATCAGGTAACGTTTCTGGGGCATTCTCCCAAAAGCCGTTTGGAAACCAGCTTTCCTAGGTTCGATCCTCAGGTCGAGCAAACCGGTCACACTATGCCTATTCACTACAGATCCTGAAAGCCAGTTTATGTCGCAATCGCGCAAAACTGCGGTTGGAAACCAGTGTACCTGGGTTCGATCCTCAGGTCGGGCAAGGACGCTCCGCTATTTCCATCCACTCCAACTCCTGAAAGTCAGCATCAACAGGCGAGACCGCTCGAAAAGCGCCGAGACAATGAAGCTCGACGAGTCCCGGAGATACAATGCAACTGTCTTGGGTACAATTAGTGGAGGAGTGAGAAAAACTTATTTTCTACTTCTGAAGCGTTCTTGGGATGTCCATCAGTAATTTCTCCAGAACTAATACATAATTAGCTTTATAAGAGTGTACTGCACACCTCTACCTGCCTATCTCTTTATGGAATACAGGCGTGATGTTAAGTGTACGGTTGCAGGTTCGACGAAGAGCTGAAGAAGGCTGTTCTGCTAAACGTGAGAGGCACCAAGCTGATGGTGGAACTGGGGAAAGAGTGCAAGAACTTGAAGGTGAGCTTGTTCATCATTTTATATCTTTGGATGGCAATCAAGCCGGCCCACCTGATGTTCAGTGGTCACCGCTGCCTATACACATCTGCAATACCAGAGACCTTGCAAATGCGTTGCCATCACAGAGACAAAGTTGAAATGTGTCATGAGCCTGTAATTACACAACCTATACCCTTCAAACCGAAACACTGCAACGCTGCTTTGTAGCAATAGGTATGATGGTATATTACTTCACAAAAAGCTCTACTGCTATTAGATTCTCTGGGGTCCTGTGGCCCCGATTTTTGGCAAATGTCAGGTCGTCTATTAAATTATTATGATTACACACACATTTGTAAAAATAAATAAAATTTAAGTGTCTGTTGTTAAATGTCAGAAATAACAACTATTTACGAAATCAATATGAACGTCTATATAAATAATAATAAATATAAAAATAAAAAAAATAAAATAAATATACCATCACGCCTGTATTCCCCGAAGGGTTAGGCAGAGGTGTACCAAAGTACACCCACAGTTCGCCGGTATATTTAGGTCCCATGTAATAGGGGGCGAGCCTATTGCCATTAACCGGGCACAAATCCAAACTCCGAGCTGCTACTGGCCCCGTTGGTCTCGTAGTCGCACTTGCGACCACGAGGCCAACGGGGCAGTTAATAATAAATATGTTTAAATAATAAACAAAAAAACATTTGTAGAATGTTTGCCGGTCAGTTTAATTGTTTCGGCTAACTCTCGAAACGGCGGGACCAATTTTGACGGGATTTCATTTTCACTTTCATTGACAGATAACTGATTTTATAAGGCGAAAAATGAGTCGCGCTCAATTTCATGAATAATGTGGATAAATCCTGGCTTTTCAAACCAAATTTTCTTTTGCAAGCCATATTACCTTGTTTACCTTATCCATAACACGTACTCTTCTGCCTTCCCTTATCGGCAACCCTGGCGTGATGTTACCCTCTCTGTGCTTGCCCGCAGCTGTTCATCCACGTGTCCACCGCCTACTGCCACCTGCACGAGAAGCTGCTGGAGGAGAAGGCGTACCCCCCGCCCACCGACCCGCACCAGATCATCCAGGCCATCGAGTGGATGGATGAGGAGACCGTCGCCGCACTCACGCCCAAGTAAGTGTGGCTTATCTGTAGCTGGGTTACCGCCCCTCAGTCTAGGAGCGTCGCTGACGTACATCCACACAACATCCATTATTCATGACACATCAGTTAGTTTCGCCTCTTTAGGGCAGTATTTAGTAGTGGACCGAGATGCCATAACCGCCACACCTACGTCAATGATAACATGACGTAGATCTGGCGACTACGGGAGGTTAGCCTTTAGATAATTGGCCTGTTAGAGCTAGTGCCTGGTTGCGGAATCTATGGCGAAGAACGAGCAAGAAACTCCAACAAATACACGGTTCTAGTATGTAGTATTAAATATTGTACTGTGATACGATGTATTGTACGGTTTGCATTAAAAGCTATTTATATTTTCTTTGAGTTCTTTTCTTTTAATGACAAAATTTGTTGTTTTCTGTCGAAATTTATTTTGCACCTGCCATGTTGTCTCTTCAGCACCTTTTTTTGACTGGTAGAGAATGCCTAAGACATTAAATCCGCCTTTTTACTTTTTGATGCATAAAGTTTAAATAAATAAATACGGAGCCAATAATGAGCGCGTCCTACTCTCACTTGACCGGTTTTGTGTTATTACGATCTGATACAAAGCCACAATTGCAAAATACTTAAGAAACTTCGAATTCCGCGGGCGATAGACCTTCAGCATCAATCATACATTCATACAACCCCACTACCGCGCCACAGCCGCGCCACAGCCGCAGCGTGTGTGGGTCAAGGCTTCGCCAGTTACCGCCGCGCAAGAGTGATGGCGGGGCGGTCGACGACCCACATCTCAAGGCCGCAGTGTTAGCTAATAGCTAAGTGTTACAGGCGGGGCCGCGCGGCACGCCGGTAGGCTCAGCTTACGACAGCGCTGTTGCAGTAACAACATGTCTAGGCTATTTTGGTCATAAGTTGTTCAATTTGATGTTTTCTAGGCAGGAGAAAGGTATCTAGGCTTGTGGTTAGTTAGTTTTCTGTCTAATAATATCATTTCACAATAATACATGGTAAGTCAGACTGTAGTTTTCGCGTGAATTGAGTAACACTCTCTCTTTTGAAATTAAGTTATTTAGATGCAGGCGCGCATACGCTTCCAATCGGTCCTTTTGGAAATGTTTGGAAGAGGCTTATGTCCAGCAGTGAACGTCCTGCGACTGATATGATGATGATGATGATGAAGTTATTTGACAGAAAGTTAAATAAGCACAAAAGTCTGTATGCAATAACTAGGTATTCCCGCGGTTTTACCTGCGTTAAGTTATTTCTTTTTACTGCTTTACTCCGGTGGGTTGTAGGCTCGTAACGTGATTTTATATAGCCTATAACTTTCTTCGATAAATGGCGTATACCTTTATCTATAAAGCAAAAGGATTTTATCAAATAGGACCAGCAGTTTCTTTAGACAAACGAACTCTTCACCTTTCTAATATTAGTATACCTGATATCTACATAATTAGGAGCCTAAGTGTTGTAACAATCTAGGACAGTAGAACCTCGATTATCCAAACTAATTGGGACCTTGAAATGTGGGTTTTTTGGGATAAGATCAAACATAAACAACATCTTGGCACATAAAAACAGTAGGTACAGTCTAATAAAATTTTACAATTATATTATTATATTAACGTTGAAATATAAAACACCTAAAAAATACGTAAGTCTTTCAGCCGTTTGAGAAGAAGCGAGCAACAAATTTGCGCCAACGTTCGGATAATTAAGCGTTCGGATAAATTAAAATAACGTTCGGATAAATTAAGACTCGGATTCGGATTATTAATTGTATTTGTAAGACTCGAGATCGGATTATTAAGTATTTGTGTTTGTAAGACATTCGGATAATTGAGGGTTCGGAACTTCGGATAATCTAGGTACGGATAATGTAGGTTCGGATAATTGAGGTTTTACTGCGTATTCATAACTTGACGTGTGCTTGCAGGTTGCTGAACAAACTGCCCAACTCGTACGCGTTCACGAAGGCGCTGGGCGAGGCGCTGGTGGTGGAGGCCATGGAACACATCCCCGCCATGGTGCTGCGACCCTCCATAGGTAAGCTGGATAGCAGGAGAACAGGCTAGACCAGTCCTCACTCCTCGTGAGCCTAGGGGTCCTAAGCGCGACTACTACGCTAGAGGTCTTGGGCTCGCCTACTATTATATGGTACTTAAAAACATACCGGTGGACTGAGTATTTTGAGTGTTTTAAAAACCTGATGGACAGCTGACTCGTCCATTCAATTAAGTGTTGACCCACATTGCGTGTGGCGCCATCTATCACGCCACATGCGAACTACAACTGATTTTGTTTGTGTGTATGTTTCCTATACAAACCGAGAAACATCATCGGGCAGTAGTCTACCAGACAACACTCGTCTGGTCGGAGGATCCTCCCTTTACTATGGAGGATGAGGAACTTTCCACTCTGTTCCTTATACCTCTTAGTAAAAGTAGATTCATCTTACAGTTGCCAACCAATATTAAACCATGTTTGTATGTTTCAGTGATACCAATCTGGCAGGAGCCTGTCCCCGGCTGGACCGACAACATTAATGGACCTACTGGATTACTTATTGGTAAGAAGCATACACATACACACATAGACATATGGATGACCACGCCAGACCACCAGACCAGGAACAACTACCTGTAGACCATACAAGTATTTGTTCAGTGCGGGAATCGAACACGCAGTTTTATTTATTTCAATTAGACCACGTACTATTTCAATTAGACCATGTACTATTTCAATTAGACCATGTACTTTTGATACCCTAGAAAGACCTACCTTGACCTTATCGGTGAGGTTCTTCAGAAAGGTCAGGTGCGCAGTACTCGTAACCGGCGTGCTTGTATGACCAGATGTATGAATGTGGACGAGGCGAAAGGAGTGTGTAAGGATCGTAGCAGGTGGCGGTCCGTAGTTTCTGCCTACCCCCATGGGAAAAAGGCGTGAGTTTATGTATGTATGTACTTTTGAATTATCAAGTCAGAAAGTTGAAACTAATTGCTCGTTCCAAGCAGTATATTTCTATGGAAAAGAACAAGCAAGAAACTTCATGAACATTCTTTCAAAACATATACACACGATTATTACGCAAGAAAATTACGCAGATGTCGGCTAAGCGCAAACTACGATAAAAAATCGTTGCGAAAAAATATCGTAAGTCTGTTAATGTAAGAAATACACCAAAATCAGCGAACGATTTATTTTCGCAGTGCGCGCTTTGCTCTATTTGAGTGGCTTACTGAGTTCTCTTACTTGCAGGTGCCGGCAAGGGCGTGATCAGGTCGATGTACTGCAAGAGCAACAGCTACGCGGACTACCTGCCGGTGGACGTGTTCATCAACGGCATCATGATCGTCGTGTGGAACTACCTCGGCAACAAGTATGCTGTCTTCTTCATCATCATCATCATTATTATCATCAGCCGCAGGACGTCCACTGCTGGACATAGGCCTCCCCCATTGTCAGGAGGGATAGTCATAGAAGGCTTATGTCGGACTCTTACTGATAAAAAGGCCACGGTTCTTCTTGCTACCATGAGTCGGGAGTCCAATATTCGCTTGACGCATGACCCGCGCCACACGCGCTGTCTTGCGTTCGAATCCCAGGTCGAGCAAAATGGTGTTTGGTTTTACTATGAAATTCTCAGTAACAGCTCGGAGTTAGGATTTGTGCCCGGTTAATGGCAATAGGCTCGCCCTCTAATTCATGGGACTAAAATATACTGGCGGACTGTGGGTGTACATTAATACACCTCTGCCTAACCCTTTGGGGAATACAGGCGTGATGGTATGTATAAATGCATGCATGACCCGCGCCTGGACTAGTATTGATCCGCTATTTTGACAAGAATGAATGGTTATTTAAGATTAATTGTTTTTATATTCTTAGCTGCTATAAACTGTGATGATCATATTCATTAGCTCGCGAATCGTAAAGAATAAGGAATTTGTTCCGAAACAATACGAATCTGTTTTAAAATCATGAACAGTGAGTGTCTGCACATATATACACGATTATATTCTGAGAAACGACCAATATGGCTTTTAAATTTAATGGGTTTCAAAATCCATGCAGATTTCTAAATATATTACTGAATCTTCAATGACGCGTGTTGAGTAGTTATGAATCGTGTTATATAACGAGTTCACCACGAAACACCGATTAGCCAATCAAAATATTTATGAATCAATATTCGTCAAAACTAGGGTCTACCACCATATATTATAACAGTATTATTTTATTATTTCTTTGCGTTACGCACTGTTGGATTTTCAACGCTCTTCTTACCTCCTAGAGATGAAAATCCAACAACTAAAAATTAAACTACCTCGTTCGCCTAGCTAGTAGTCTTAAACGCGACTGCTACGTTGGAGGTTTTGGGTTCGATTCCGAAGTCGAGCAAATTCTTATTGGGATTTTCGATGAAATTCTCAGTACCAGATCGGAGTTAGGATTTGTCCCCGGTTAATAGCATTATGCTCGCTCTTTATTACATGGGACCTAAACATAGTGGCGAACTGTGGGCGTACATTCGTACACCTCCGCCTAAGCCTTTAGGGAATACAGGCGTGGCGATGGTATGTGTGAGAATTAAAATGGTGCTGTTTTAAGAGATGGTGTTAGTCCCCCTGATCCATAACTAACTTGTGCCCAACCGCCATGTTCCAGAGATACGGAGCGCAACATAGTGAACTTCACGTCGTCGGCAGAGATCAAGGTGACCTGGTCGGAGATGATCGACGCGGGCAGGGAGATCATCATGAACCGGGTACCGCTCAACGGAGTCGTGTGGTGAGTTACAAGCTGCATATAAATCGGTTAAGCGATGGTGGACGTCTGATGGTTAAAGTGGCTGCCTCTTAGGTTCGATATCGAGAAAAGCAAGTAGGTACCAATGTGACTTTTACAAACATTGTCACTTCCACCAATGATGCCGTGGAAGTAGCAATGTTTTGGGCCACCTAAACTTTAAAAAAAAACCACTAAGAGGAAGAATTCCAATTCAGATGTCCTTTGTAGGGGGCATCACTAATTGGTGATGGAAAACCTCGTGAGGTAATCTGGACTTGTAAAAGGCCAATCTGTATTGAGAAAGAGTGATTGCTTCACTGTTTAAAAAGAGGCTTTTGCCCTGCAGTGGGATAAGTCTGGTATTCATAGCTGGATAAAATGCTGAAGACATAATACTCTCATTATGGGAAAGCTGGGTTACTGAGTGTTTCCGGTACCGCCTGGCGTGTTAAAGTCTAATTTGAGTAGTGCTGTCATTTATCGCGTCACATGCTAACTACACCTAAAGTTTTTTTACATTGCGATATCAAAGTTTCCAGTGAGATTAGCATATACAAAACCCACCAGAGAACACCCGTCTGATCAGACAATGCTCCCTTTATTAGGTAGGATGAGGATGTTTTCATCCTTTTCCTTGTACTTCTAAATACAAGTAGATACAAAATACATTACAGTTGCGAATCAATATAAAAAAAAACATGTTTATATTAACATCTAAACAATCCTTGAGTAGTACCCCACCAGACACAACACTCGCCCTGTTCCTCCTATCTCTAACCACACAGACTCACGTGACACCTCCCCTCTCCCCGCAGGTACCCCGGCGGCTCCATGAAGCACTCGCGGCTGTACCACAACATCTGCGTCTTCTTCTTCCACTGGATCCCCGCCATCATCATCGACACGCTGCTCTTCTGTCTCGGATACAAGCCTGTGTAAGTACTCACAGCTCGTTTCCTCCAAGTCTGTGCTGGATATGCTTTACTCCGCCTTTGTCATCCAGTCGCTCTGACATCGCCATCTTTTGCTGCTCGCATGGCAAGGTGCAGATCCCACATTGGCTTCTGATTAAATTGAACGTAACAAAAAGGATAGCAGATTGATCGCATGGTATGCATACGTGCATACCATGCGATCAAGCGATCGAATCGATGGTAGCAGATATGTGTGGTTTGGGAGTTAAAGCAGTTTAACATTAGGATGAAGATTGGACTGAAGATACATTAATTTTGGGTGCTAAAGAACTCCTAAATACTTGAAACCCGAGGTACTCTTAAAACCTTGTTATCTTATCTAACTAATTCAACATCCATGTCCCCCAGACTGTGCCGCGTCCAGCGCCGCATCACGAAAGGGTTCGAGGTGTTCGAGTACTACACTAACAACCAGTGGGACTTCAAGTCCGACCACGCGCAGACTGTGCGGCAGCAGCTCAACGCCAAAGAGAGACGGGACTATAAGGTCGACGCTGTGGGTGAGTGGGACAAAATACTTCTAGCTTCATCTAATATTTTGTATTGAATGTAACAAGACAAACTGTCTGTCTTGTTGGTCTATTGGTAGGTCATAGGTTTCCAAAAGAATCGGTGGGAAATTGCCTGCATCTAAGATTTTCCTGCGGTCGTCCGTCCACCTGGGTCAAATAGTTGATTGCCATAGACGCCTCTATCACAAATGTGTCTTCAATATCATTATCATCTGCTTAGCCTTTTCCAACTAAGTCGGCATCGGCTTCCAGTCTAACCGGATGCAGCTGAATACCAGTGTTTTACATGGAGCGACTGCCTATCTGACCTCCACAAACCAGTTACTGGGCAACACGACAGCCCGACGGCTATCTTCAAAATATTCTGATGAAATGTGGACCGTTGTGCTTAACACACCAGTCCTCTGCTTACCCCTGTGACAGTACAGGCGTGATGTTCATGTAATGTCTGCAGGTCTGGATATCTCCAACTACTTCGAGGACTGCATCAGAGCTGCTCGCGTGTTGATCCTTAAGGAGTACGATGACACGCTGCCCGCTGCCAGGAGGCATATGAGAGTGTGAGTGTTACCTGAATTCATTAATACATCTGGTTACTTTAATCCTAGCAGATTTTAACAAGTAGTCTCTTCTTCTTCTTTCTACAATGTGCACCAAACCGACTTCTAAGTTTGTTACCTGGGTCGGTTAAGCTATATCATCGGGAATTTCTCAGTAACAGCCCGGAGTTAGGAAAGGCATGGTGTGCTTATCGCGTTCCTTTGGGTATTGCCGGGTTGCCGTCCCATCGGACTATAAAAGTCACGGAAGAGACACACAAGTGCAGTCTCTTTTCCTAAAGTCCCGGTAGAAATTCAAGCTAGACATACATACATATTATCACGCCTGTATTCCTCGAAGGGTTAGGCAGAGGTGTACCAAAGTGCACCCACAGTTCACCGGTATGTTTAGGCCCCATGTAACAGGGGGCGAGCCTATTGCCATTAATCGGGCACAAATTCAAACTCCGAGCTGCTACTGAGAGAATTTCATAGAAAAACCCAATAAAACTTTTTGCTCGACCTGGAAATCGAACCCAAGATCTCCAGCGTAGCAGTCGCGCTTAGGACCACTAGGCCAACGGGGCAGTTAAAGCTAGAGCAAGCTAGAGCTATTTAAAATAACAACTTATTCGTAAATATTCATAGCTATTGTCTGTTGCAGCATGTACTGGGTGGACCTGATCGTCCGCTGCCTGTTCTGGGGGCTCATCATCTACTGGATGAGCGGCTGGTTCTCCTCCTCCAAGGCCATCGTGGCGGGCCACAACGCCGCGCCCACCGTCATCGCCATGGACGCCTAGGGACGCCATCTTGTTAGTGACCCGAGTTGTGACGTCACTACTATGTCAACTTTTAAATTCCTTTTTAATCAGGGATACTGATTATTTTGTAAGAATTTAAAATTGTAAATAGGTAATTAGGATATAGATAGTATGAAAGGTGTTAGCCGATTTCTCGATTAAATATCAAATAATGAAATGTAGTATGTGAATAAAGTTCACAATATTATTCATTATTTCATATATTTAGTTAACAATTAGTAGACTGCTGTTTATTTTTAACAGCGCCGGAATAAAAGTAAATAATTATGAAATTATTGACCCGCTTTTGTTGCGAACCTTTTATGATAGTTCTATGAGGGTTTATGACCTCCGACTTTTATCAGACTGCAATCTATAACTTTAGTGTAGCTCGTAGTAGTCTGATCTCTGATGTAGATCTTGTGTAGATAGCTCAATATTACTCTTGGATAACTCTTACTATAATACGATTAAAGTATATTAGGGGAAGATTTGCAAACTTGCCTATTTGTGTCATTACGATATAAATAATACATTTCTAGTAATTGTAGTCACCACGAGGACAATTTGACATTGACATTGTCATTCTTTGGCTTTATGTAACAAGGTTATTGTGTACAATTATAATAAGCATAGGATTCACTCGAAAAGCGTGCCGATCCTAAACAAAAGAAGCTCAGATAAACTTCTGAAGGGATTAGCGTTTGGTATTTGGTGCGATAAAATAATAATTGAATTGAGTTAAACAATTGGGATGCATTGAATAAAACCGTGGCATAATTAGGGTTCACTAAATAAAACTGTGTTACGAATAACACTGCCGGTTCTGTAACAGAATATTTATAGCAATAGCCCAAATAATTATAAAATTTATCAAACTGTTCCTGTTTTCGTTGTGGTTCTATAAAAATCTTAAGGTGTAGGCTTGTTCTATTAATTTGCTTACAGTGTATAGTATTATTATAGACTAGAAATAAATACTGAAATTTGCAATAAGAACGGAATATTCCGATGTAGCATCCCTCTTGTCCCTTAATGGGGACAGATCAACGAGGAGACAGTCAACGAGGGGACAGTTCTAACTTTATTCACTTCTATAGTAGTGAATATATCCCCCTCCCCCCTGAGTACCCGAGTTGCTACAGTGGGACAAATCAAACTTTGTCCGATCTGTCCCCATAAGGGGACAAAACAGGGTGACAGATTGGAATATTCCATAAAAACGCTCAAAAGACTTAGTGTAAGTGAAACATGTGCATGCGCGGGAGTGTCGTAGCTACAGATGCTTGTATTTTGTACCTAAATATGTTTTTATACAATAAAAAGTGTTAAATAATTCGTTTCGTTTAATTTTATATCTATATCTGCCTAGCCTTTTCTCAACTATGTTGGGATCGGTTTCCAGTCTAATCGCATGCAGCTGAATACCAGTGTTTTACATGCAGTGACAGTCTATCTGATCTCCACAACACAGTTACTGGGCAACACGATACCTCTTGGTCTTGGTTGGTTGTTGTTTTTCTAGGAACAACTTTATTGTTTTGGGGTCATCCTGTAAGATAGTGTGTGTTAATTAAATAAATAAGACTGGTTGTCAGACTTTCCGGCTTCTGACTATCCGTAACGACTGTCAAGTATCTACGAATGACAGCCGGGACCAACGGCGACACGTACTTTCACGTACTTTTTTCGGGATGTCACACCACCAACTTCCAAACTCCGGGCTGCTACTGAGAAATCCCTAATGGAAAAACTCAATAAGGGTCTCCCCACATTTATCGACGCGAAATCGGCTTAAGCCGAGTGCGTATCACCACACTACTCGTACGGATGTGATCAGTTAATTGGCAAACGGCTCGTTTCGCCGTCGGCCGGCGTCGCGACGCGTCGTCCGAGCCGAGCCGATGCGAATGGTATTAGTAACACCCTTATTATGTAGACATAAAAGCTTTTTTGACTGGTGTTAGCCGATTCCGCGTCGATAAATGTGGGGAGACCCTAATACTCTTGGCCCGACCGGGCAATCGAACTCAGAACCCACATTCATCAGTCGCTCTTGTGGTCAGGAGGCAAACGGGGCAGTTAATAGTAATTTAGTTAATTCGTACCTTTTTTGTATGTAGTGGAATATCAATGTGTTGTTGTATGCCTAGAACTGACTCGTTAGCTTAGTGGTTCTAAGCGTTACTTAGGAGGTCTTGGGTTCGATTCCCAGGTCGAGCAAAGTTTTATTGGGTCTTTCTAGGGCCTCACGCCACACGCTAATGAAATTCTCAGTGGCAGCTGGAGTTAGGATTTGTGCCCGGTTAATAGCAATAGGCTCGCCCCCTATTACATGGGACCACGGAGTAAAGAAAGAAGAGGGACCTAAACATACCAGCGAACTGTGGATGTACATTGGTATACCTCTGCGTAACCCTTCGGGGAAAACAGGCGTTATGGTATGTATGTACAGGCCCATAATTTGATTACAGATCTCCGGTCTAAAAAAAAAACATTTAAAGGAATAAAAAAACACAATACTCTTACTGTCATTGGTTTATATTTACAGAATTGTTATAATATTTATTCTCTTAGCCTAGCTACTTCAGTAACGATATTTAAAGTCGAGATGCTACAGAGAGTCGTAGACAATATAGTGCATCCTATTCCAAATACTTTTGTTGATAATATACCAAAACTTTTCTTAAATACATCTACTTTTAGTTCAATAAAAATAATCTAAGAAATTACAAGATAGCCTTGAACATAACATAAAAGATACAGTTATTCTTATTGCCAGTTAGCTAACTTGTTATACAGTTAAAATGGAATATTCCAATCTGTCCCCCTGTTTTGGCCCCATATGGGGACAGATCAACGAGGGGACAGTATTTACTCATAAAGGAGTGAATAAACGTCCTCGAGTCCCCGAGTTGTTAACAGGGGGGCAGATCAAGCTTTTTCTGATCTGTCCCCATATGGGGACAAAACAGGGGGACAGATTGGAATATTCTGTTAAAATGAACCGACACAGATATAAAACAAATTACGGGCTGCAAAAACAATTGCACAGCTAAAATAATTATTATGAATGTTTATGTATAAAAAACAATGTGTTGTGTGAATGTATCGATATTATTATTTTACATTAATTAATGAATATTCAATATGAATGTAAGTAAAAAATAATAACTTAAAAATGTTCTGATTTTTAATCATTCCTTTTGTAAATCAACATGTTTTTATTTAAAAAAATAATGCGATACAAAAAGTGATAATTATGCAAAAAATACAATAAAAAAAGTGATTTAAAAATTACATCATTTGGTAAATATTCTGAATAATTACAATTACAGAATTTTATTCCACTGTCACTGGTACTTACAACTATCTTTTCTTAAAATTATGAAATGAGGTTGTATACAGGACGGATTATTGTCACATCCTCCTTTTTCCGGATATTAGACTCTTTACACTTCAATGGGATAAGTCAGGCCCGGAGTTAAAAAAACCTTTGCATTTTCTGTAAGTGCCAATCAAATAATATTTAAGATGCGTTTCAGATGTTAATGTCTATATAGAGCAAGTTGTGGGATGAGTGCCGTGGAGTGCTGTCCTGCAAATAATTTGAGCTTAAGATAAGTAGACCGTGGAGTTGTTCCAGCAAGAGCTGATGTTCTACCGCGCGCGGCCCGCCAGGAACCTGAACAGGTAGTAGCCGGTGGCCGCCTGGAACAGCTTGTGCACCCAGTACAGTCTGGAACAGGGAACAAAGGTATAATGTTATCATCATTGTGACTGCAAAGTTCCACGCACCGGCGAGCGCAGCGTAGGACGTCCACCCACAAGGTGGACGGACGACCTGATTAAGACCGCAGGAAGGCGCTGGATGCAGACCGCTTCCAACCGGTCGTTTTGGAAATCTATGGGGGAGGCCTATGTCCAGAAGTGGACGTCCTGCGGCTGATATGATGATGATGATTTAGGTACTCCATTTGATTAGTTTCCGAATTCCGTCACTAACTTCTTATACCCTTAATCGTGTAAAGCACACCCAATCGTAATCGGCTTTAAATATCATTGGATGGCAAACAAGCCGACGACCCACCTGATGTTAATTGGTCACCGCTGTCTATACACATCTGCAATACCAGAGACCTTGCAAATGTGTTGCCATCACAGAGACTAAGTTGAAATGTGTCGTGTGCCTGTAATTACACCGGCGCAATATTGTCAAACCTCAAAATGAAAGCGAGTGTGTACCTAACGCGACCAGGGCGCAGTACCTAGTAGCAAGATACATTGACGTTCTCAATGTTAATGAATATTAATGTTATTCAAATATTTAAATATTAAGGAGTTAAGAAACTAAGCCGAAAGGTAATAGAAAGTTGGAACAAAAAAATATATACCTTCTGACTTACATAACATAACCGATACGTAACGTCAAAGTTATACGTAGCGAGGTCACCGTAACACTCAGATAGGTGGTCAACATTACACGACAAGCCAAGAGTCAAGCGATGTTGTACCATGTTAAAAAGACGTTGCCCTACTCTAGGATTTTCTCCTGTATTGTGGGTGCGTTTACTTCCATTTCAACTCGCTTATATAAACTATTAGCTACTGCCCGCGATTTTTTCCGCGTCAAATTTGATTATTCCACGGGAACCCTATCTTTTTCCGGAACAAAAAGTAGGTATCCTATGTGTTATTTCACACAAGAGCACGCATACCATGCATACCATGCATCCTCGCAAACTTTCAGATTAATAATATTAGTTGGATTCGATCCGGAATTCGAATTCCGTGCGGGGACAGAACTGGGAACTGCCATGCACGCTAATCAATATAGAAGGTGACAAGAAGGGTGTAATTAATGCCCGTTTACTGGCAAAAAGCTCGCCCCCTATTCCATGGGACCTTAACATGTTTAGGTCCCATGCTGCGATGCATGCTGTGATGTGCTGTTTGCTGTGCGAGCTGTCGGTGTACATTGGTACACCTCTGCCTAACCCTTCGGGGAATACAGGCGTAATAGTATGTGTAAGCTGGGTCTGGGTGTAAGTATACAAAGCAGAAGCGAAACCAACCCACCTCTTTAGCTTAGTCCTGGCGCCGGGCAGCGAGTCCGCCGTGTCCTTGAGGATGTAGCGTCGGATGCCGAACATGTAGGCGCCGATGTACGAGTCCCAGTCGAAGTCGGCGGGCCAGTGCGGGAAGGCGCCGGCGTCGCGCGCGCCCGCCGCCGCGCCGCGCAGCGCCGACAGCTCGCTCACGCCGAACTGCCACTCGTGGTTTGCGAAGTACTCGCCCGTCGCCGCCGCCATCTTGAAGCGGCGCGCCAGCTTCATCATGCTGGGGGAGATTAGAAGGATAAAAATGTGTATTATCATCTACACACCAAACATACAATACTTCTATTTCTCGTTTGGATTTTTCACTACTATCACACCACGCTTGTCGTGACGACTTTCCCTTTACAAGAACTAAGTTCTATAGGGTAAACATCAATACGTCTTACGTGCTAATTCAGTTTAGAAATCCTTCAGGTCTTTAGCTGGTTACTTAGGCCCTTACTTGTCCAGTTGCTCTACTTTGTCGTTGGCTGTCCTTGCCCAGTAGACCTTTGTTCTCTCTATACGTTATAGGACAACCTGCCTAATGCTAAACGGTCCTCGCCGCATATAGACGTCTGCCAGAAGTGCCAGAGGCTGATGCGTTACTGCCCAGAGACAAAGCTGGAATCTCTCATGTGCTTGTAATTAAACCGGCACCCTTCAAACCGGATCATGGCTACAATGGTTGGTAAGAGAAAAAGATATACTGGTAGTACTCCTAAGGATGAGCTCCTTCACTCCAAAGCTCTACTATAACTGGTTCCTCATCATCATCAGTAACGCTAGCTGGTGGTGCACTCACATGGCCTTCCGTCCCTGCGCGCGCAGCAGCAGGTCGTACATGAAGGCCGGCAGGAAGTGGCACGTGATCTCCCAGAACGTGTTCATGAAGCGGGACTCCGTGAACGAGAAGTTCGGGTACCACATCACGTATCTGTAACAGACGACAATCTACGATCAAAACTAATACAATATAACTAATATATAAAGCCTAGTAAGTCAAGAAAGTAGTCGCGGCTCTGGTCGGCGTCACCACCAGCCTTTTTTTTGTAAGCGAAGAAAATACCTAACGCAAGCCACGGCATTCGGAGATGATGTGGCTATGTGGGACTTGCATCCATTAAAATACCGCGAGAACTGCTACACATGACGTTTGCGATCCATCCAGGGTGGCCCACATCTGGGCTCCCGCTTCTTTGCGCGCCTCCGCTCTCCTCCTTCAGCGATGTCTGGGTGCACTGAGACATCACTACTCCAGGGACCGTGCAGCGTAAGCGATAGAGTCCCCGATCTATCGTCCGCTTGGCCCTCTTGTCTTACTGCGCCGTCCAACCCTCCTGCGACGAATCAGGTCAGCGAGAGAGTCTGCCTCCCTGACCCGCTCCGCCGCTTCTTTCTGTGAGATAACGTCCTCACAGAAAGATGCAACCGCCTCACCAGCCTCCAGCAGTACACTGCAGGATATAGGCCCCTCTCCCGGCACTCTGCACCTGCATGAGATCATCCTGCCTCACGTTTGTCGACACCACTTCAATTTGCTTGTTCTGTGCGCTGTGTGGACAACTTTACTTACTCATGAATGCGAGCCCTCAAATGAAGAACAGGTTATAAGCTAGATAAGCAAGAGTTAATTAAACACATACTTGGTGGGATTCTCGAGAGCCCATTTGATGCAGAGCTTGGTGAACTGTCCCCACTGCAGCGGGTTGATGGAGCCCGACGTCACGTTGTACACCGGGCAGCGACCGGGCCTGCAATAATGTGATCATGATAATGATAATGACCTTTAAATAACCTTTTTCTTTTTTACTTCCTATGTAACCTTGGTTATTTACATTTTATTATAATTTCATCTCCTGAATAATGATGAAATTACAATACAATGTATGTTATTTAGGATATGAACTACTGAAAATAAGCACGACAGTAATCTCGCAGGGATGACGCAGATGTAGGCACACCATAGCAAACAAGCACTGTACAATGTACCCAAAAACACGTTATCCAATCTGGAGATTGAACCCAGAATGCTCAGTAGTCGTCTTCTTTTTCGTGTGGGCAGTAAGGTCTAACGAAACTACACACCATAGTGTGTAGAGAGAGAGAGTTTCTAAACCGCCTCAAGGGCCTCTGACATGCTTACCGATGTCAGTGATATCCAAGATAAGTACGTATGAATTAGAAAAAGTCACATTGGTAGGGTCAGCTTTACAGACAAGGAACCCCTTTGGTAATGACATCAAACCGCAGTCTTGGGGAATTCCTTTTCTCTGAAGCTGACTGTACTTGTCCGTACCCGGTTGTGAACCCACAACCTCGTGCATGAGAGGCGGGCGCCTCACCACTGGGCCACCACGACACTAGTCAGTAGTCGTGAGATCACTAGACTAAAGAGTATATCATGCTATACTAACTTCTTAACGCCCTGCCGCCACGCCGCTACGATGCAGGAGTTGACGACCAGGTCCACGGGCACCAGGTCCACCACGTACCGCTCGCGGCAGTACCCGGAGCGGTAGGTGCCGCGCGAGATCTCCATGATGAGCCCTGCAGCAGGCAAGAGTTACAGCACGTTTGTACAGGGAATTATCGTGACGGTTGATGCTCGTTTAGATTAAATCACTCGTCAATGGCAGATGATGAAGAGTTCAGGAGAGGGTCTGTGAAAGACCCTCTCCTGAACTCTTCACCTTGACCTACCTGGGTTAAGCATTCGAATTCTATCACACACATTTATAATTCGTTTCAAACTTATTGGCGGAAGTTAGCAGCGAGTACAGGTTCGTGCAGGTTTATTCGAGTTAATGATAATTTCGGCTCCTTTTAATGGTTTCTTATGCTATAGAAGTAGTTAAATGGAGCTCAAATTAATATTGAATTGGATAAACGTGCGCGAACCTGCACTCGCAGCTAACTTCAAAGCCGCCATTACGTTTGAATCGTACATGATATTCACGATCCAATGGATTTTAAAGGGAATCCATTGCTTCATACGATCAAAGATTCATCTTCTGCTGATAATAGAAAACGCAATGTAAGTGTGCAATGCAATTAGTGTGCAGAGTGTTGACTACACAAGTGCAGGAGGATGATGGTGACGCTTGTAGGAACCAGCTGGTACTCACCGGTGACGCCGTAGATGTTGTCGATCCAGCCGGGGAAGGGCTCCTGCAAGGCCGCGGTCACTGCAAGCAACAGGGAAGTATTACTACCCGTACTTATCCATGCACGCATGTACTCCCGATGGTGGTGGTACATCCACAATGCGCCAGTTATGAATATGCAATATTTCGCAACAATTGCGAAACTTTTGCCAGTAAGTAACATTTAAAAGTATCGGGATGTTTTTTGTTTTCATGTTGCGACCACTGCAACATGTTACTGAAACATTGTTGCACAACATTGTTTCCCAGTGTATACGGAGCGGTTTCCAGATGATAAACCGCGGTGAGTCACGTAGTACACTCACGAACATAAACATGTTACACTTGGCTATATTTAAAAGCGATTTTCTCTATACTGAACGATTGAATTCATAACACACTATCACGCCTGTATTCCCCAAAGGGTTAGGCAGAGGTGTACCAATGTACACCCATAGTTCGATGAAATGTTTAGTCCCATGTAATAGGGGGCGAGCCTATTGCCATTAACTGGGCACAAATCCTAACTCCGAGCTGCTACTAAGAATTTTATAGGAAAACCGAATAACACTTTGCTGGACCCGGGAATCGAACCCAAGACCGCACACAAGGCTAACGTGGCAGTTGGGAGGTAATATGATATTCGTAACACTATTACATTATAATCAATTCTTTGGGAGGAAATGGCTTTAGAACGTTGCTAAGCGACATTGCTAAGGGAAAATTAAATCATCAAATGACTTCCTCCACCCTGAGTGGGGCGGGAAGGAGTGTCAGACTTTGACTGTCTAAAACCCAATCATGTTCCTTCTTGTGCCCTTTGCGTTCCGGGGGCGCGGTATCTCTGTCCAACAACCCGCAGCATGTCGATGCTGGCGGCTGTACAGAGTTACACAACGCTCGTCTATTTCGCAACGCCATAACCGCCGGGTCAGCGTTACGTGCCGCGAACAGGTCTCGTCGAGAAAGCGGACAGCATTCTGAGATTACGCACAAAAGCGGTGTGCGTACTACGTAGCTAGTACGTACCCAGTACGACAGAGAACTCATATCGTACACCATCCCGCCTGTATTCCCCGAAGGGTTAGGCAGAGGTGTACTAATGTACACCCATAGTTGGCCACGAGAACACGGAACGAGAACTCCTTCGAAGTTATTCGACTTTCCCTCTAGCGACAATATTTTGATTAATTTAACATGTATAATGTGTAGCAAAGGCATAAGGCAGTTATCGCAGCTGTTAGTTTTATCAAAAAAGTTCAATTGCCCGTACTGCCCCTTGGTCTCGTGGTCGCAAGTGCGACTGCTGTGCAAGGGGTCCCGGGTTCGATTCCCAGGTCGAGCAAAAAGTGTTATTGGATTTTTCTATGAAATTCTCAGTAGCAGCTCGGAGTTTGGATTTGTGCCCGGTTAATGGCAATAGGCTCGCCCCTATTACATGGGACCTAAATATACCGGCGAACTGTGGGTGTCTGCCTAACCCTTCGGGGAATACAGACGTGATGGATGGTTCAATTCAAAAATATTATAAAACGAGTAATTAGGGAACGATGGGATTAACATGAACTGGTGGGACAAAAACCCCAATTTTTTTTAAAAAAAACCTATTTATGTTATATACATACTAGCGAATAGCCCCAGCTTCACACGGGTGCAAATGTTCAACTGTTCAAAAAATCATTTTTCATGTAAACCTTGTAAGGGAAATAACGAACTTAACAAAAAAAGAATCAGCCAAATCGGTACAACCGTTCTCAAGATAAGCGCTCAGCAACACATCTAGCCATTCATTCCTCTTATTGAAGAGATAGATATG
The DNA here is from genome assembly GCA_932526535.1 of Caradrina clavipalpis. NCBI lineage: Eukaryota > Metazoa > Arthropoda > Insecta > Lepidoptera > Noctuidae > Caradrina > Caradrina clavipalpis. The sequence continues at coordinate 8,057,484 of OW052116.1, forward strand.
TAAAAACTATAAAATATGTAGGTATTACAACATTATAAGATCAATTTAATCAATTTAGATTGATATTTATATTTTAGCAAATATTTATAATAAATTGAGATCTGTGTCAGATGTAGTTATGTAATGTTACCGTTACAAATTAATATGCAGTAGATGGCATGTTTCTTTTTTATTTTATTTGCATGTTTAGTGATTATTATAAGTGGGTATATTATTTTTTATATATTTTTGTTGTAATTATATTCATCCTAAATTCCTAACTTTAATATTATAAATGCGAAAGTAAGTATGTTTGTTTGTTACCTTTCCACGTCTAAACCACTAAGCCGATTATAATGAAATTGCATACGTTGTCAGATGTACAGAAACAAAACACTACAGTTCCCGAGGAAAACAACAATATCGTTCTTATGACAATAGATGGCGCCACGTGTCTTTCGAATCATGATTGAATTGGAAATTTTATTATGTGCTTCGTATGTGTTCGTTCGTATAACCGTTTATACACAGACGTAGCTGCAGGGAAAAGCTAGTAATTAATATTGGGAACGTAACTTTGGTATTTGCTCAGTATCGAACCCGTCACCTCTTTTAAAAGAGACGCTGGCGTTAACCGCTGGGCCGCCAACCATTGTAAAATATAGAATATATTCTCCAGACCGATTCCGGCCACGGCAGCTAATCTCAATGTACACTAGCTAAGTACGCAGGAGATATTATAGTGCACAACCGTGTGCGCAAACACAGGTGCACTCCCTCTTCCTCATAGTCCGATGGGACAGCAAACCGACACGACCGGGGAGAGATCAGGCGCAGGACTAACAGTTTACATGCTTTCCGAGGCGCGGGGGTGTCACACCACCAACTTACAAACTCGAGAAATTCCTAAAGGAAAACCTAATAACACTTTTTGCTCGAGCTGCTTTTTGCTAGGACCCACCACTTGCCACCACGAGACCAACGGAGTAGTCGACCAACCAACTATTACTTTACGATCACAATATTGGCGTTAAATATTATAATTAATTTAGCTTTTATTTCTAATTTGTAGCACTGAGTACGTATTGTAGTACTTTGAGTGACTTTTTTATTTTTGTTAGATCGTTTTGACATTTATATATATTTTTTATGGAATGAATGTACTATACAACTAATTGTAATACATTGTTTTTTAAAAGAGTATGTATGGAGTTTCTTGCCCGTTCTTCTCCATACGAAACTACCTTTCGGAATGGGCAACTAGGTTCAATATAAATGATTTTTTTATGTAAGTAATGACGTTCAAAAGTGCCTTTTAATGGCCTAAGTAATTGAAATAAATGATTTGACTTTGACTTTTGACATCGAGCTAAAGACGCATTGTCCCATCAAAGAGACAGTGGAATCGATACCTCATCGTGTGACACTCATGCATGTTTAATAGAAGCGGCCGGAGCAGCTGCGGCCTGCCTCCATACACAATCGATATGATTGCTGTACCACCACACACCACACACCACACCACCACACACGGCCATGAATTTATAATAAACCCATTTTTTAAACTAATACCTAGTAAATGTTTTTTTTTATGTCGTGCAAAAAGTGTTATTGGGTTTTTCTATGAAATTCTCAGTAGCAGCTCGGAGTTTGGATTTGTGCCCGGTAAATGGCAATAGGCTCGCCCCCTATTACATGGGACCTAAATATACCGGCGAACTGTGGGTGTACATTGGTACACCTCTGCCTAACTCTTCGGGGAATACAGGCGTGATGGTATATTTATTTGTAGTATACGCAGACAAAGTCAGGGTAGAAGCTAGTACAATAAGAGTCCCATTAGCACTTACTAGCCAGACCATAAATATATGAACAATCTTGATACACAACCATTTAAAACTATTACGCATAATAATACAAGATTATTTAAATACATTCATTGTATGTATGTATGTTTGTACGCTTATATGGGCGTTCCTCTAGAAGGAGTCGTGTGGTGTCCTTCGGACAGGTCAGCAGTCGCCGACTGTTGAAACAAGTACACTAGAGTGCTTAACTACTAGGTACTGCTAAACATAGGAGATTACATGTTTGGATGGCAAACAAGCCGACGACGGCCCGCCTGATGTTAAGTGGTCACCGCTGCCTATACACATCTGCAATACCAGAGGCCTTGCTAATGCGTTGCCATCCCAGAGACAAAGTTGAAATGTGTCATGTGCCTGTAATTACACCGGCACCCATGCCCTTCACACCGGAACACAGCAACGCTGCTTTGCGGCAGTAATAGGTATGGTGTTAGTACTTCCCCGGACGAGCTCCTTCACAAAGAGCTCTACTACTACTGCTAGCTACATCCTTACTAATCCTTACTAATATTATAAATGCGAAAGTAACTCTGTCTGTCTGTCTGTCTGTCTCTTCTTCACGCCTAAACCACTGAACCGATTTCAATGAAATTTGGTACAGATATAGTCTGGGACCCGAGAAAGGACATAGGATAGTTTTCATCCCGGAAATCCCCCGGGAACGGGAACTATTAATCCACGCGGACGAAGTCGCGGGCAAAAGCTAGTTATAAATATATATTCAAATATTTTCCTGATCGAATGTCGACCACGCACCGGAAGGTGCAGTGTGGGCAGGCTCCCCACGAGGTGGACTGAAGATCTGGTGAAGGTCGCGGGATATCCTGGATGCGGGCAGCTCAGGACCACGCATTGTGGTGACTGTCTATAGGGGAGGCCTATGTCCAGCAGTGGACGTCCTCCGGCTGATAATGATGATAACATACATACATAAAATAAATAAAAATAAATATCTTGGGACAACTCACACACGGCTATCTGATCCCACGCTAAGCAGGGCTTGTGTTATGGTAACCAGACAACTGATATACATACTTATATAATTTATAAATACATACATATTATAGATAAATCACACCCAGTCACAGAACAAACAATCATGCTCATCACACAAAGTTTGTCCTGGGTGGGAATCGAACCCACGACCTCCGGCTTAGCAGTCAGGGCCACTAACCACTAGACCAACAGGCCCGTCAAACACACACACATACAACATACATAAACTCACGCCTTTTTCCCGTGGGGGTAGGCAGAAACCACGGACCGCCACCTGCTACGAACCTTACACACAAACCCCCTCCTCCTCCTCCTTGATATGATGATAATTATGATCGAATTTCAGGTCAAACCCAATGGAGACTAGCTTACTCGTACACAGATGCACTACCTTTTCCGTAATCGCCAGACACTTTCCATGCGCCATAACTTCTGCCAGACGCTTCGAAGGTCGGAACTTTATAGTATCTTTAAATACCTGAGGGCTATCCCTGCCCTGCCCTGCCCTGGGCCCTGTAGTCCCCAGATCTACGTCAGGTTATCATTGACGTAGGTGTGGCGGTTATGGCATCTCGGTCCACTACTAAATACTGCCCTAAAGAGGCGAAACTAACTGATGTGTCATGAATAATGGATGTTGTGTGTATGTATGTCTCACCACGCTCCTAAACTGATAAGCTGGTATTGTAATTTATGATCTTGATAGTAGTATTCATGTTCGTAAGATTATCACAAAGTCATATACCACCACGCCTGTATTCCCTGAAGGGGTAGGCAGAAGTGTACCAATGTAGACCAATTACAGTCCACTAGTTTATTAAGGTCCCATGTAATAGGGGGTGAGCCTATTGTCATTAACCGGGCACAAATCCTAACTCTGAGCAGCTACTGAGAATTTCATAGAAAAACCCAATAACATTTTGCTCAACCTGAGAATCTAACCCAAGACCTCTAGCGTTACAGTCGCGCTTAGGACCGCTGGGCTAACGGGGCAGTTTACACAGACATATGATGATGTAGGTAATTATTTATTTGGGACAAGCCCTCCACTCAATTCCTAGACCACTGCAACTCCTGTAAGCCAGAATCAACAGTGGCGACCGCTCGAACAGCGCCGAAACAATGAAGCTCAACGAGTCCCGAAGAAACGATACAACTGTCTTGGATCATCATCATCTGCTTAACCTTTTCCCAACTGTGTTGGGGTCGGCTTTCCAGTCTAACCGGATGCAGCTGAATACCAGTGTTTTACATGGAGCGACTGCCTATCAGACCTCCACAACCCAGTAACTGGGCAACACGATACCCCCTAGTTACACTGGTTGTCAGACTTCTTGGCTTCTGACTATCCGTAACGACTGTCAAAGATCTACAAATGATAGCCGGGACCAACGGCTTTACGTGCTTGCCGAGGCACGGAGGAAACTCGCTATGGTAAATGGTCACCCATCCACAGACCAACCTCGGCAAGCGTGGCTTAACCCGGAAGATCGGTCTTTTGCGGCTGTAATTATTTAGCCACCATCGCGCAACGAAAATAATCAGAAAAGGGGATGAGTAAGTAGGTACGTATATTGACTTTACCGACATTGGTTGGCATCGATGCATCATACCAGCGATCGATTGAACTATTAATATTGGATGAATGTCATGAGAAATAGGGTAAGACGACGGCTTGTGGGAAATTATACACCGTGGTGGTACGTAATTATAGTTCCGCGGAACCCCGCGCCCGCCCCCGCGCCCCCGCGCCCTTCTACACTTTTCGAAGAATTTTTTGTAATCGCATGTTTCAGTACACCACTTAAAATATCAGTTTCTTATATCTATTCTTCTGTAGCTATGTATTATAAAGAGGTAAAGTTTGTCTTTTTTTTAATGATTTCCTCTGGAATTACCGGTTCCGAACACATGAATTTGTTCACTGATGGCTAGCTACACTGTTGCCTAGGCTGTGTTTAAGGCTATATTTGCAGAAGCTAGTATTTAATTTAATATACCACCGTCTTTTAAAACATCGCTTCGTATTTTTCTTGGGTTAGATTTTTTATTCGTCAGATAATTTCTGAAGCGAACATGACTGTGCTGCTTTGGCGGCTTTGATAAAAACTAGCGAACTTCATCCGCGTTAAGTTACATTTACGGTTACTGCTCCGCTCCCGTGTGTCGTAGCGTGATGTTACATAGCCTGATACTCTGATAAAGTAGTTTTCTAACGGCAAAAGAATTTTTGATACCGGTCCAGTACTTTTTTATGTTTTTTCGTTATATTCAAAAATATAAATCTTTCTTATTTATTAATATTAGTGTAAATAAAGCTCAACTTTCTTGTGCGAGAAGAAATGTAGTCTTTCTTCCATTGTCGAGCGGTTGTCTGAAGGTTGACAGTCGCTTGTCTGTACAATGAGATAATAATGAGTGCTAGTTACCTATTGAGGGTCGCACGATGCAGACGGGGAGGTTGGAGTGGCTGTACACGATGGACTCCGCCAGCGCCTTCGTCAGCGTGTAGGGGTTGGGGTGCTCGCCCTGCAACCACACCACTCGTTACCATCACCATACAGAACGAGGAGGAGGAAACTGAAGTCCCTCACAGTAGGACATTGAAAAATAAGAACATTTTAGGACATAAGAACTTCCCTTGTAATTTGCATGTATTTTCTTGCAAATAAACATTTTTGATTTGATTTGATTTGAACTTCTTCGTGTAAGAAGTCTAATGTCCAGCAAAGAATGTTTCGAATAAATGTCGATGATAATAAGGATATCTATTTTTTATATTAAGAATGCGCGGATGGACTTTGTGTGTCCAGAACCGGTTTTTTTTTAAAGGGTCAAGCCCGCCACACTTTTCCCAAACCACTGCAACTCCTGTAAGTCACAATCAACAGTGGCGACCACAAGAAAAGCGCCGAGACAATGAAGCTCGACGAGTCCCGGAGAAACGGTACAACTGTCTTGGATCCCGCAACGAAATTAATCAGAAAAGATTAGCGGAGAACTTAGAAAGATATAATTTCCACTTCCCTCTCAACAAGCAGGAGACAGAATAGAATTAGGTCAGTAGACACAAAGGGATGTTTACAACTGGGAGAAGCCCAGACTGCCAAGCACCACGGATTGCAATTATCATTAACTTAATGGGTTCTAATGTGAACTGTTGCATTTGATTACAGCACCGGGATGCTGGTGGCGGTCTTCGTACAGGACGGCTACAAGCTGATATGATGGGACTAACCTGTAGAGTCTCGGAGATGACCTCCACGGTCTCCGGCGGCAGCATCTTGGTGCAGCGCACGATGCTGTCGGGGTCGTACGGCGGCGGGTACACGCGCTCCTCGATGAGGGCACGCGGCGCGTTGCTGTACGCCGTGGACACGTGCACCAGCGCCTGGTGGTAGCCGGGTTAGTATCACACATCCAGGTACGACAAGGGAGACTGACAATCATGCTAAAGAATAAGATGACGAACTATAAAGATGAAGTTTTTCTAAAACATGTCGTGTGCCTGTATTCTCCAGTTCTGGCTACGGCGGCTAATCTTAAATCTTAATGCAGACTAGCCGAGTTCGCAGGAGTTGTTATAGTGTACAAGTGCGTGCCCAAACACAGGTGCTCTCTCTCTCTTTCCTCACTCTCATAGTCCGATGGGACGGTAACCCGACACGACAGCGTGAAATCAGGCGCAGGACCAACGGTTTCACGTGCTTTCCGGGGCACGGGGGTATCACACCACCAACTTGCAAACTCCGGGCTGCTACTGAGAAATACTTAGCGGAAGAACCTAATAACACTTTTTGCTCGACCCGGGAATCGAACCCAGGACCACACGATCAACAGCCGTGCTTGTCACCACGAGGCCAACGGGGCAGGTCATGTGCCTATAACTACACCAGCACCCAAACTGTGCTCTTGAAGAGCATAGCAACGATACTTGTTCTAGAAGTACGCATGTGGTGGTAGTAGCTCTGCCGACGAGGAATTTTGTCCCGGAGACACGAAAATAGAAGCAAGAACAGAATTATTCTCAGTTATAAAGGTACAAAGTACCAAGATCCATGATCTGAAAGACAACTAACCATTACACAAGTAGATACCAACCTTCAACCTGTGCATATCCTCAGCCAGCTTGAGCAGCGAGGCAGTTCCCTGCACGTTGAGGGTGGCGGCAGCATGGAGCGGCTCCGTGAACCGGACGGTGGCCGCCGAGTGGAACAGGATGGTCACCTTGCCGAGCAGCTGCCTCTGCTCCGGGCTCACTCCGAGGTTCGGGGCGGAGACGTCGCCGGTGATGGGGTACAGCTTGCCCAGGCGGTCGGGCCAGCGGGCTCTGATGCGGTCGAACACCTGGGGAGAGGAACCTCTTTACATCTTTGTTTAAACTTCAACTTCCTCGTTGGTGTAGTGGTCGTTGACGTTGATTTCTCGGTTCGATTCTCAGACCGTACACAGTGCTATTGGTTTTTTTTTTATTTATTTTTTAATCTATCATGATTTTTTCCATAGCAGCTTGAAGTATGGATTTCTGGCCAGATATGATGACTAGGGAGAAAGTGAACTCCAGGATGATAGCTAAAAGAGATCATTGAAGAAACACATACGCAGCGCTGGTGTTCTTGCTACTATGGCACTGGTAAATAAACAAAGTCTTACGATGACTTGTAACACGTACCTCCCCAAATATAACTAAAAGCATGACACCTACCTGATGCTTGAGCAGTTCCTTATACCTTTGCTCCACCGTCAGACCTCTCTTCGGCCTCATCAACACGTAGATGGTCTTAATCCCCGGACAGCTTCTCAGGAGTTTCTCCAGTAAAGCCTTGCCGACGAAGCCTGTTCCACCGGTGACGAGGACCACGGAGTCCTCGTAGAAGTCTGCGATGGCTTCCGAGGAGTTGTCTGGTCTCTCCATGTTGACATGCCCGTTGACGTGACCGTTAACATGGCCATTTTCATAGTTCAGGTTAGGCGTGTTCAAATTATTTCCGTTAAGCATCTCCACGTGTTTGCTACAATGAAGGGCGGGTATTAAACAAAATATTGTTTTATGAATGGTTCTAATAGTGCACGAGTGTGTGCGGGAGCACAGGGGCACGCCCTCTTCCCTCACGCTCGCTCGCTAGGACGGCAATCCGACTTGACAGGAGAGAGGTCACAAGACGCTTCAACCGACTTGTCAAGCTCGCGTTCTCAGATAAATAAATACTTAAATAAAAAAGGTCAACTGCTCTATAGACAAGTGCACACGTTCAGGTCAGCATGTGTGGAATAGCCATTGATTTATGAAATTGGGAAAAATATTTTTCAGTTATACACCTAACGGTTTTCACTCACGACCGACTTTTTTATCGATTTTTGTCAAATTTCTTCTCACCTACTGAGAAATCCGACGGAAATCGGTCAAATCGAGCATGGAGAGCTTTTCAGATTTGTGTTATCTCATTCAAAAAATTCAACTTACTCATAGTCTTCAATTTTGCCGGTTGACACATAATTCGCGTCCATTTTGATCAGAAGTCGTTTCCAAAATATGATTATATCTGTAACAAAACATATCGTTTCTTGTAATTATTTGAAAACTATCAACAGTCACCACTAGCTTCTGCCCGCGACTTCCTCCGCGTCAAATTTGATATAATAGGTATTATCTCACGGGAACCGTACATTTTTTCGGGATTATTCTACACCACAATCTATCGCAATCCAAAATTTCATCCAGATCCGTTCAGCCGTTTAGGCGTGAAAAAGTAACAAACATCCATCCATCCTCACGAACTTTCGCATTTATAATATTAGTAGGATTTTGCTAGGTTTATAAAGAATATACAAAATTGCAGTGTCATGGAAACAAATCATAAATGTCAGTAGTGTCTCACTCACTCACTCACTATACGGAGCGAGTGAAACAGCAAGATCAGCCGCTTTATTTGCCCGCTGTTTCGCTATATTGACTTCAATTTAAACGTTTTCGAACAGCACAGTTGTACCGCGACATTATGCGCTGCTATACGATAAGCGTTATGTAAAATGAACATCATTCGCTCACACATTGCTTCATATTACAAATGAGGTTTTTGGAACTTATTAACATATAATTTCACATGGTTTCACTCGCACTAGTGACACATTTTACGGTAAACTTAGGCAAGCTTGCGGTAAGTGGACTCGCTGTAATGTTGTCGAGTGTCGGTAGAGCTTTAGAAAGTCAATGAGGCGTACCTTACCTAGTGTACCTAGGTAGTGTCTAGTGTGCCTGCTTGCTGGCAGGGCCGGGATGTGCTAGCGCATGGCGTGATGATATTATATCACTTTAATTATGCCACTACATTATAGAGCCGGGTGTACACGAGGAAGTAATGCACTTCGCTCACGCCATCATGCGTACTCCTTTGTGTGTGAAGAAAAGAAGTTTTATGTTCTTTTTGACATGTGATGGATTTGACATTTGACTTGTAATAATTAGGTACACTATGGTTTAAAATTCGTTTCATCAAAATAATAATATTTAAATATTTTTTTAAGTCAGGTTGAATATAATATATTTTTTTTATATTTGAGATTATCATTGCACGTACACAGTTTTCTTTGCATTAGAAAAGTATTTATGTACATAATTATATAAATTATTGTGATCATAATATTCCCTGAATTAACTAGTGTTGTGTTTATTTATTCATAGTGTAATCAGAAGAAACAATTTATGAAGAAATTATTTTAATTTATTAAGAAAGTACCTTCGTTGGTACCTTCTTAGACGAAGGTACTTTCTTTATATATTTAAAATAATAAATTAAAATTAAACAATTAGGTAAACTACGTAGTCAGGTGCCCTCGTATTTATTTTCTAATTACAATTTTATGATTACTTAGATTGATGATTCGGAAAATAAATCTTAGTAAATCTTAATTATACTAACAAAAAAAACATTAACCTAAGTATAAAAATAATGATTTACAGAAGGAGAATAGGTGCTTAATGCAAAAAAAAGCAATTAGGAAACAATCAGCGACAATGTAGCGACGCGACATTTTTTGGGGATACAGTCAAAATAGTTTTAAAAACTAAGTTGCCATTTTTAGGATTCCTTACCTCAAAAGGAAAAAGAAACCCTTAGGATCATTTCGCGTGGATATATCTCACACTTTGAAATTGATACAAACATTATCAGTTTGACATAAGATAATTAAAATCACAAAAAAAAATATTATTAATTTTTGCGATGACAAACTTACATTTGCGGCCAGATCCTCAACAGTGGCGAAGAACTATGTATCGGACAACATTTTTTTCGACAGCAAACTTAAGTTGGTATCCAATCCGGAATCGGAAACTTGTGAACTGTACACTGGAGCGCGGCCGGGAGACGGAACCCTCAGGCTGGTCGTACACTTGTCCGGAGACCGACAGCAACTGGCTCGCTCCGCGGCCCGGCTTTCACTGGCGAAGCACTCACGTAACGCTCGCTGTAACGACGTGGCGACACACGGGCCGGACTTGCGGACGGGCCCGACGAGACTGACGGTTTTATAATTTACAAAAAATGACATGAGGATGTCGTGGATGTCGCGTGGTTGAGGCACCCGCCTCTCATGCACGAGGTTGTGGGTTCGCAACTTTGCACGGGCAAGAACTAATGTGACTTAAGATTTACTTAGAAAGTACATATTATGTACTTTCTAAGTTTATCTTGGACATCACTGACATCGGTAACCATGTCAGAGGCCTTTGAGGCGGTTGAGAAACTGACACACTAGGGTGTGTGGGGTCGTTAGAGCTTACTGCCCACACGGTAAAGAAAGACATGAAAATTTTGCTGTTTTGTACATCATACAATCCGTCGGTATGTTTAGGTCCCAGGAGGAGTCTATTGCCTTTAACCGGCCACAAATGCAATGTGCAGCAAATCGCACATTTTGCTGTTTGTGTTATTTCTTTGTGTTTCTGTATTTATTCTGTCTTGTTTTCCTGTATACGTGTGTGTGTTTAACTGCCCCGTTGGTCTCGTGATCGCAAGTGCGACTGTTGTGCAAGGGGTCCCGGGTTCGATTCCCAGGTCGAGCAAAAAGTGTTATTGGGTTTTTCTATGAAATTCTCAGTAGCAGCTCGGAGTTTAGATTTGTGCCCGGTTAATGGCAATAGGCTCGCCCCCTATTACATGGGACCTAAATAAACCGGCGAACTGTGGGTGTATATTGATACGCCTCTGCCTAACCCTTCGGGGAATACAGGCGTGATGGTTTTCCTGTATACTAATGACTCGAGGAGTAGAACTCTCTACCTGCGTCTGTATTTCCGAACGTATTCAACCCTAATCTCTTCGAAGTGAGAGCGAACAGGCTTCTTTTGGGTAAGCTCACTCCATCATAAACTAGAGTCTAGATCAAACCTATCCCAAATAAAAAGATCTATTACATATGGAACTAGAAGAAGAAGAAGCAGACAAGAACACAAGAAGACAAGAAGTCTGACAACCAGTCCAACCAAGAGGTATCGTGTTGCCCAGTTACTGGGTTGTGGAGGTCAGATAGGCAGTCGCTCCATGTAAAATACTGGTATTCAGCTGCATCCGGTTAGACTGGAAGCCGACCCCAACGCAGTTTGGAAAAGGCTAAGCAGATGATGACATATGGAACTAGCGATCTGCCCGCGACTTCGTTATATCGCGGGTGAAGTAAGTCACGCGGATTTTTTCACTCGCGTTAAGTTACGTCTTTGGTTACTGCTCCGCTCCCGTGTGTCGTAGCGTGATGTTATATAGCCTATGTTACTCAGTGATAATGTAACTACTAATTGGTAAAAAAATGGTTAACATCGGTCCAGTAGTTTTTGAGCCTTTTGGTTACAAACAAACATAAAAATCGAACCTCTTTATAATATTATTATTAGCATGGAATAGGAACGTTTTATTATGTTTTCACCGGTTATAATCTAAGTGTCTTTCCTATTCCTAATCGGAGTCATCAAAAGCGAGGTGCAGCCTCTGGAGTGAAGGTGTCCTCCTTCCAAAGCCATATATAACACCTGCGGAGAGTCCCCCGCCTGGACATAAATTACCATGGCCGATCTGGAAGTCTTTAAATAGACTCCGAACTCAGGTCGGTCGGAGCAAAGATAATATGGTCAGGTGGGGATTCAGTGATGGTAGCGACTTGAGCTGTCTGTGCGGTACAGCACATACGATGGCCCATCTTACATCGTGCCCTGCGTGCCCTAACAGCTGCACGCAGGAAGATTTAATGGCTGCCACGGAAAACGTAGTCAAAGTGGCCAAATTATGGGCCGCATCAATATAATTTATAATCTTAATCTATACTAATATTATAAAGCTGAAGAGTTTGTTTGTTTGTTTGTTTGTTTGTTTGAACGCGCTAATCTCAGGGACTACTGGTTGGAATTGGAAAATTCTTTTAGTGTTGGATAGTCCATTTCTTGAGGAAGGCTATAGGCTATGTAACATCACGCTACGACCAACAGGTGCTGAGCAGCGAGGGTGAAACCGCGAGGAACAGCTAGTAGTATATATTATCTATTTATTTATTTATCATAATATAGTTTGTCATCGAAACGCTAAGAAAAAGAAGTGCCTGACGTGTCGCACACTAGAACAGTCTCACGCTCGTGCGCGCACACAATGCTCGCTCGTGTGTTTCCCCGTTACGCGCAGCTTACGTTCTGCCGAACCATTCATTAACGATGTGCCAATACATAGGGCTTTTCTAATTTGGACATAATCTTACGTCACTACCACGGTATCCGGTTTGTGGGCATCCAGTAGCCCAGCGCTGGACATGGCAGACGCAGTACTAAGTACTCCATGTCATCAAATCAAATCAATTTATTTTTAAATAAATATGGTTACAAAAGTTCTTACATTGTATTACAATAGTAGCTTAATATAATTAATTCATCATCTGCTTAACCTTTTCCCAACTATGTCGGGGTCGGCTTCCAGTCTAACCGGATGCAGCTGAATACCAGTGTTTTACATGGAGTGACTGCCTATTTGACCTCCACAACCCAGTAACTGGGCAACACGATACCTCTTGGTTTAACTGGTTGTCAGACTTCTTGGCTTCTGACTATCCGTAACGGCTGTCAAAGATCTACGAATGACAGCCGGGACCAACAGCTTTACGTGCTTTCCGAGGCACGGGGGTGTCACACCACCAACTTCCAACTTACGGTGCCAGCGGGTAGTGGGTACTAATATTATAAAGACGCAGTTTCTGATAGAAACTTACTTTATTGCTAATAAGCAGTTATTGTTGTATGCTTATTTAATGTATTGTACTTATTTTATGGGCCTTAGTTGCTTGAAATAAAAGATTATTATTGTTACATGCTGTGTATTATGGTACGCTGGTCCTCCAGTAAAATTGAGTATGTATTTTATATGTCCATCATTTGTTTCATCATCGTATTTATGTCGTGATGGCTCAGTTGTTAGGCGTAATGCATATTATGTAGTTTCTAAGTTTATCTTGCAGTTGTCAGACTTCTTGGCTTCTGACTATTCGTTACGACTAGGGATTGCAAAATCCGGAGTTTTTTCAAATCCGGATTTCTGATTTCTCGTCCGATTAAAATCCGGATTATCCGGAGTTTTCGAAGTTTTTGGTGTTTTAAGTTATTTTGATAAAATTTATATAAAATAGTATAAATTAATTAAAATCTGCATCAATTGGCTCAATTCACAGCTCGACAGAATAAAAACAACTAAAATAATCAATAAATTTTGGGTATCAGTAATTTTTCTCGTTATAAATTTACATAATCATTACATAATATAAACTGTACTTAAACATTGATACCCCAGCACTCCAAAGGGGAGGAGCTGGAAAAGCACTTTTATTTAAATCGAAAGAGCTCAAAGAGCTGTTATCAAAGTGATGCGTAAAAAGCTTTTCAGCTTTTTATTCTCAGTGCATGTTCACAAATCCATAAAAAATAGAGTTAACTACCATAACCTACTCTCGAAACGTATTCTACATGTCCCTCTTCATAATGCAAACAGACCAGACGATGCCCCTTTTATTTACTCACACATATCTACAATAAAGCAAGTAAGTACTGTGATATCAAAGATCTCACCTCCCATTCATGTAGCAGAACCACAAAAAGCTGGCTTCTTTCACTGTCATACAATTAAACCGAAAATTGCTAAATTATCAACAAAAAATTTCATACATGTGGTCCTACACAACTTCCTACTCAAAATAATCCTAATCTCAATATTACACACATACACCATTTCACCAGCACACATCTCATCTCCCCATTACAATATTTATAATCACATTTCATATCACCATCACACCCACACACCTCATTACACGTATTCCCCGCGCTATTAAACACCTTAACATTGTAAAACAACTTTTTTTTGTTTTGTTATTTATTCCATATTTTATTCTAACTTATAAAAAGTTTAAAATTAGATTGCCTTGTTCAATCTCATATAAAATCTTGATTTAAAAATTAATTTAAGCAACTCTAGCCCTCAAGGTACGGGCGCTGCCTATTATGGGGACTGCCATATATTTTATAACACATTTATTTTATAAATAAATTGCCACACCATATCTATACTAATTACTAATAATATTATAAAGAGGTAAGATTTGTTTGTTTTTTTTGTAAAGAATAAGCTTCGAATTACTGGACCGATTTTACCAATTTTTTCACCAATACATAGCTACATTATTCCCGAGTAACATAGGCTATATAACATCACGCTACAACCCACGGGAGCGGAGCATTAACCAAAGACGTAACTTATGGCGGGTGAAATAAGCAACGCGTACGAAGTCGCATGCAGTTCGCTATAACTTAGAATACCATACCATAATATGAAGTACTTTTAAGTTTATTTTGTCTTGTAACAATGCACCAATATTTTTTCATTTAATTTATTATTATTATTTTCGCATTAAAGTAGGTAATATCAATATACCGATTAATTACATTCAAAATTATTATTATAATCAAAATTAATTACAAATATTATGCGTTATCAGTTTTGACTGAAATCCGAAAAAATCGAATTTGAGTCTTAAAATCCGGATTTAAAAAAGGCAAGAAAATCCGGATTTTTCAGTTGTTTTCGGATTTCGAAGTATCCGGATTGCAATCCCTAGTTACGACTGTCACAGATCTACGAATGACAGCCGGGACCAACAGCTTTACGTGCTTTCTTAGCCACGGGGGGGTCACACCACCAACTTCCAATCTCCGAGCTGCTACTGAGCAATTCTCAATGGGAAAACCAAATAAAAGGTTTTGCCCGACCTGGAAATCGAACACAGGACCACAAGCTCTTCAGTCGCGCTTGCGACCACGAGACCAACGGGGCAGTGAAATACACATGGTATATCTATGTCAAATAAATACTGTCTCTATTACTTGGCTAGCAGAGTCCCAAATACAATCGGTTTCGAGCGCCCGAGTGCAAGCGGCAAGTACCGTCTAACCCGGACACTGGTCGCGATCTGTTTGCTGCAACTAATGAAACCCGTTCGTATCGAAATAATGCAACTCAAGCGACAACTGGTGCACATCCATGCATAGGTACATGAAACATCACTAGCTGCGGCCCGCTACTCTGTCCGCGTACTATTTGATTTAAATTATCCCACGGGAACTGTAGGTACATATTTCTGGGATAACAAGTTTAAAGTCTATGTGTTATTTCACACTATAATCTATTTCAGTGCCAATTTTCATTCAGATTCATTCAGCCGGTTAAGCGAGAAAAAGGACCTAACAAACATCCATCGATTCATTCATCCATCCATCCATACATACTCACAAACTTTCTCAGTTATATTATAAGTAAGTATTTAGGATTGAGTCAGAACCACCCCTTGCCCTCACGCACTCTGTGGCTAGGACAGAAGGTATAGAACTTTTGCCTGTATACCATCTATTGGGTACTTGACAGGTTGAAAGTTGACTCTACTAACCAAACATTCCAAAACAACTTCTTTATCAAAAAACCTTTCTATGTAGTTCCCATATTGAGTAGCCCTAAAACCCGATTAATTTTCAATTAACAGTAAATTAATAAATAGTTTATCAATTGAGTTGGTATAATTATGGTTCACGTACAGTTTATTAAACAACATCTATTGGGGCATCGCGTTTTGACAGCTTATAAAAAAGTATGTCAATAATGTGGTGTCTGCTATCCGAGAAAATGGAATTGACCTATTCATTTGCCGACTTTCGTGCTGTTTAAGTTACCCCCTTTAGGTACGAAAATAAAGTATAAGGGACCAACTGCGCTGCCGCACGCATCCGTGCACTTACAATAGACCCAAGTGTCCCCTCAGTCCAGGTGTCTCCAGGCGGCCAGAACTCACCATGCGCCGTGTGTCCACCTGTTTGCCAACATGTTATCACACAGTGATCTTACGTCCGCAGCTGCGACTGGTTCATCCGCGTGTGCCACTGACCTCGCAACCTTATGTAATGACAGCTGGTAGGCAGTTTGATATCACTGCCAAAACCGAGCCGTCTGCGCTGTCGCTATAACATTACGTAACATCACGCCGGTGACTTCCGCAGAGGCAGGCGTAGGCAGAGCATTGACGTATTTTTACAACTTATTACTAAATGTATGCGGTACTAATATTAAAACAAACTATTTTTTCTGTCTGTCTGTTTGTTCCGGCAAGTCTCCGAAACGGCTGGATCGATTTTGATGTCACTGTCACTAGCAGATATCTGATGGATAAGGGATAACTTGGCCCGCTTTTAGTATGAGGTTTCGCTAAAAAAAAAAACTGTGCATTTAACCAATATTTATACGGACGAGTGGCGCTCATATCCTAGCTGTACATATATCTAGTACACACACTATAAGGGTCTTTTTTTTGAAAGATGGGAAATCATCAAATAACTTCCCCCACCCTGGGCGGGACGGGAGGCAGTGTCAGACTTTTACTGACTAAAACCCATCTATGTTCCTTCATGTGCCCTTTGCGTTCCGGGGGCGCGGTATCTCTTTCGAACAACCCGCAGCCCCGGACTATAAGGGTCTGCCCCCACGACCGATAATCGGACCGTTTCTTCTCGCCCACGAAGAAATCTGTCAAAAAAAAAAATCTTTTTTACAAAAAAGAATTGAAGGCGGTTGTCTTTTTTTTGTAAAAAAGTTTTTTATTTCTCGCTTTTTAGTATCAATTTTTCTATCCAAATCCATGAAGGAACTGTCATGTCATCGGTCGTGTGGGCAGACGCTAATCTCGTCTGCAATAGAGCGTCAATCTTCTGCAATCAACCGCACTCATAGTCTTTCGACAGAGCTCTATTACTAACTGCAGTTAATAACTAATTCCTTGTGGAAAAACTCAATAACACCGCTCGGGGTCTGCTCAGAATTGGTACAAGTAGGTACTAGGTATTTGGTAAACAAGATATTGTGTAAACGAACTTGCCAAACATGAGGTTTGCGTTACAATTATTTGTGAAGAGATTTTTTGCTTAGTACCTAATAATTTGGCAAATGTAACTATGCGGAAAATTGTTTGGGAAGTGATATTTTGGCAACTTTTTTTCGATGAAACAAGGGGACCCACCTTCGAGACAGTTAATAACATGTAGTTTGGTTTTTTGACAACTTTTTCTAACTTCGTGACAATTCAAACATGCCTGTAAATGGTGTAATTGATATAAATAATCTCTAACTTAGCTGTGCCCGCGGCTTCGCCCCCGAGACCGTGGTATTCTTCTGTCGTTGCTGATCAATGCGTATGTTATATCAGAAATCAAAATATTTGTAAGAATACAAATTATTAGCCAACTGCCTGTGACTTTGGTCATGTAGCTAATTGTAACCGCGTAAAGTATGTTTTAGCCACTCAAGAGTGGGTACGCCCATTATTGGAATGGCTGCACGGGGTGGAGGGATCCGCTAAGGTACAGCGGGTCGAGGCCTGTCGGGGGAGCGGTGAATGCTTATGCGAATCCCGCACCCTCGGCCATGGGCAGAGGTGGAACACCGCGGTGGTTTTAGCCGGTAAGAGTCCGGCATGCCCCTCCGTCACTCCCCATGACGGAGGAAGTCCATGAGGATTTCCACCGCGTACCAAAAAAAAAAAAAGAAGGTTACTGCTCCGCCCCCATGGCTCATAACGTAATGTTATATAACCTATGTTACTCAGGAATAATGTAGCTATCTATTAGTGAAAAAATGGTTGAAATCGGTCCAGTAGTTACGGAGCCTATTCGATATAAACAAACAAACAAAAATAGTTTTCTTCGCTATAATATTATTATACATTAATATTACTAATATATTTTTATAAATGCGAAAGTATCTCTATCTGTTACGCTTTCACAACAAAACCACTGAACCGATTTCGATGAAATCTGGTACGGGGTACCTAAGTTTGAACCCCAAGAAAGGACATAAAACTAATGTTTATTCCGCGATATTGTCTGATGATAATATAATGGACATTTACACGGACGAAGTGGTGGGGAAAAGCTAGTATATCATAAAGCATTTAGCAATAAGCCTCTAATCTGCTGTGTCGCTGTGTTGTAGAGTTTTTGGATGACTCTAAAAAACTACACTGCCTTTGCTAGCAACTGCCTCGTTGGCCTAGTCGTCATAAGCGCGACTGCTACGCTACCTCTAGCGTAGCAGTCGCGCTTATGACGACAAGACCTCTCTTGGGTTCGATTCACGGGTCGAGCAAAAAGTGTTATTGGGTTTTTCTATGAAATTCTCAGTAACAGCTCAGAATTAGGATTTGGTTAATGGAAATAGGTTGTCCCCTATTACATGGGTCCAAAAAAAAAACATATCGTTGAACTGTGTTAGGTAGGGTGGTAAGGGTTAGGTAGAGGTGTACCAATGTACACCATTGGTACACCTCTACCTAACCCTTTGGGGAGTACAGGCTTGATGGTATGTCTAAAAAAACAATAACGAGTGTCCGAGTCCGAGACTCGCGGGTCAGGTGAAGTCGGTCAAGCGAACAGTGGTGCGTAAGGTTGCCAGGCGTGCGGGTAAAGCCGGACATAGTCAAAGTGAGAAAGTAAGTTTGTTTGTTGCCTTTTCTCACCTAAACCATTGAACCGATTGTCCTGAAATTTTGCACATAATGTTGCCAGGTGTACAGAAACGGAAACAGTTGTTTTTTTTCGGGATGAAAGGTACCCTACCTTTCATCCCGAAAAAACAGTACTGTTCCCGAGGAAAACAACAATAACGTTCTTATAATAATAGATGGCGCCACGTGTCTTTAGAATCATGATTGAATTTAAATTTGAAGTACTTCCTCTACGTCCGTGAGAACCCACATTTACGCGGACGAAATTGCGGGGAAAAAATAGTACAGACATAAAATTCGCCTTTTTTTATCCACTTTTGTCCAAAACTCAGTGTGGTTCAGCTTTCCAGATTTATGATCTAGCAACCCTACCTTCATCGTCTGCCACGGCAGCACATAATACGTCACATTATTTGCTACTGCTTAGTACTCAACTACAAGAGCGTGTGGTTTCAGACCACCACGCCTGTATCCCCCGAAGGGTTAGGCAGAGGTGCACCAATGTAGACTACAGCATAGGGTTCTTCAAGAAAGGAGTATTGAGGTTTATACGGGGTCGGCAGCGCACGAGTGGTGCCTCTGGTGTTGCAAGTGTCCATAGGCAGCGGTGACCGCTTAACATCAGGCGGGCCGCTAGCTTGTTTACCACCATGTACGCCCACAGTTCGCCGGTATGTTTAGGTCCCATGTAATAGGGGGCGAGCAGCAGTCGCAGCTGACGTCAGACCTACTTCTGAAGCCGGTCTGAACGCAACACAACAGTAACTGGTTCCGTCGCCACAAGCGTGTTGTGATGGCGTAACTGACAATTGTGGTTTTTTCATTCAGTGATTGCCGGCTGCAAGTGGTAACTAGTATATACATACCATCACGCCTGTATTCTCCGAAGGGTTAGGCAGAGGTGTACCAATGTACACCCACAGTACGCCGGTATGTTTAGGTCCCATGTAATGGGGGGCGAGTCTATTGCCATTAACCGGGCACAAATACAAACTCCGAGCTGCTACTGAGATTTTAATTAAAAAAACCCAATAACACTTTTTGTCCGACCTGGGAATCGAACCCAGGAGCCCTCCCACGAGACCAACGGGACAGGTAACGAGTGGTAGCAAGTGGCAGTGTGGTACGCTTGCCAACGTGACCGGTGCGTCGTGGTGGCGGGGCACTGGTGGAACAAACTGGTTCATCTATATCTATACTAATAAATAACGTTGAAGTGTCTGTTTGTAATGTAAAATTAACTAAATGCATATGAATGAATTAACCCTCTCGGGCCATTTGATCCATCTGCCCATAGCCTTTTTAAGGATTTATCGAAACAGTTGGTTGACTCGTGACCCAAAGGCTGGCTTTTACCTCGGCCAGAGAATTGGCATTGCCATCAAATGTGGCATTGCCACGTTAGATGGCAATGTCGCCAGTCTTTTAGGCACTTTTCCGCTTGAGGGCGATGCGGAGGAATTTTTTGATGCCTTGTAGTTTTAGTTTCTTTTTTTTGTGATCAATATCATTAGGGTTTTTTTTTAACTAAATATATATGAACGTATATAGCAAAACGTTATATTTTTTAATTTTGACTTTCTGTCCGTCTGTCTGTCTGTTCCGGCTAATCTCTGAAACGGCTGGACCAATTTGACGAGACTTTTACTCGCAGATAGCTAATGTTATAAGGAGTAACTAAGGCTGCTTTTATTTTAATAAAATATTAAAATTAATAAAAAGAGCAACGCGCACGAAGTCGCGGGCACCAGCTAGTTTCAAATAATTTCTGCTATTGTTTCGACAATATTACCTGCTTTCTAGTTCAGTCAGTTGCTCCATCGCCATTCTTTATCAGGACGACACGGTTGGTGGAGTGGCTGGGCGGTCGGCTGCTGCGCTTCGTATCGCGGGTTCAATTCCCGCATCGAACAAATATTTGTATGGCCTACAGATAGTTTTGTTCCGGGTCTGGCTGTTTATGTATTTCGTAATGTGGAGCAAGGATAAAAAATATGATTGTATAAGCCTTCTCATGCAGAGAAGGCACGAGCATTGATCGCTTGCTCAAGGCGGATTGGCGAATTTATTAATGATATTAATTATAAGACTAAATACTGATATTCAGCTGCATCCGGTTCGACTGGAAGCCGACCCCAACATA
Source organism: Caradrina clavipalpis (assembly GCA_932526535.1). Taxonomy (NCBI): domain Eukaryota; kingdom Metazoa; phylum Arthropoda; class Insecta; order Lepidoptera; family Noctuidae; genus Caradrina; species Caradrina clavipalpis. Next base: position 8,078,535 of record OW052116.1, read on the forward strand.
GTTGGGAAAAGGCTAGGCAGATGATATTAATTATAAGACTTGATTGTGTATAAATATTATATTTAGAAAAAAAAAACTTCAAGGTAAAACAGTTATAGGCCCTAAGTAAGGCACAACAAGATCTTATTTAAATAAGAAAAAAATAATTAAAAATAACTACATACTCCTATTTATGTTAAACATGTACAGTCATCAAAGCTATTAGCTTACTTGCGATTACTTTTAAACAATGTTGTGAGTATGCTGAGCAGTCCATTCTTTTAAATAACTCTCTTAAGTGTGACATAAGCTTGAAAAGTCATCATCATCTGCTTAGCCTTTTCCCAACTATGTCGGGGTCGGCTTCCAGTCTAACCGGATGCAGCTGAATACCAGTGTTTTTTATGGAGCGACTGCCTATCTGACCTCCACAACCCAGTTACTGGGCAACACGATACCTCTTGGTTAGACTGGTTGTCAGACTTCCCGGGTTCAGACTGTCCAAGATCTACGAATGACAGCCGGGACCAACGACTTTACGTGCTTTCCGAGGCACGGGGGTGTCACTCCACCAACTTCCAAACTCCGGGCTGTTACTGAGAAATTCCTAATGGAAAAACCCAATAACACTTTTTGCCCGACCTGGGAATCGAACCCAGGACCCCACGGTCAGCCGTCGTACTTGCCGCCACGAGACCAACGGGGCAGTTGCGTAAGCTTAAAAAGTAATTATGATGAAAAAAAAAAAAATTGGTAGTAGTAGTAGCCGTTGGTCCCGGCTTTCATTTGTAGATCTTTGACAGTCGTTACTGTTAGTCAGAAGCCAGAAAGTCTGACAACCAGTCTTACCAAGAGTATCGTATTACCCATTACTGGGTTGTGGAGGTCTGATAGGTAGTCGCTCCATGAAGAAGAAGCAAGAATATTGTAACCAAGACTTTGTAAAAACCAAATGGAAGGAAAAGAGTGTCCATGGAGTTTCTTGCTCGTTCTTCTCCATAGAGTACCTACGTTTTGGAACGAGCAACTAGCTTCAATATTAACTGTAACTTCTTGACAATTCAAAAGTGCCTGTAAATGGTCTAATTGAAATAAATGCTTTGATTTGATTTGACATGTAAAATACTGATATTCAGCTGCATCCGGTTCGACTGAAAGCCGACCCCAACATAGTTGGGAAAAGGCTAGGCAGATGATGATTGGTAGTAGTAGTAGAAAGATGAATAATTTAGCCTGTATACCAAATAGTTTTGTTGACTGTACATACGTCATACTTGATTATAAATTACGTATACAGTACACAGTAATAGTTAGTGAGAACAGCTTTATTATAAATATAATTATATTTTATTACAACACTAATAGTTACTGAGAACTGTTTTATATAATTTAATTAATATTTATAATTACTTTAACAGCTATTTTATAGTTTAGTTTTTATTATTAGCAGGAATTTTATTTTATATTTAGTCTCTTTGTAAGTAATATTATTGAAGTGTTCGTTAATATTACTTATAGTTGTTTTTGCTCAATACAGATAGTTTAGTTAGGATGTGTGGAAGGTATGTACTAAGTAAGCGAATACATGCTAAGGTGCACATTATTTATTTAGTGCTATTTTATTTTTGATTTTGACATTTAAAATATTTGAACAGGGTATTGCATATATTTTACTTTTTAATTAATTGATTTGTTCGTGGTATAATAATGATTAATTTATATTGTAACTAGCTTTTGCCCGCGACTTCGTCCGCGTGGATTAATAGTTCCCGTTCCCGAGGGATTTCCGGGATGAAAACTATCCTATGTCCTTTCTCGGGTCCCAGACTATATCTGTACCAAATTTCATTGAAAGCGGTTCAATGACAGACAGAGTTACTTTCGGATTTATAATATTAGTAAGGATTATTTTATTATTTTATGGTTTTTCAGTGAATGGCTCGGAGTTAGGATTTGTGCCCGATTAAGGGCCTACCCCCACGACCGATTATCGGGCCGATTCTCGGCCGTTTCTTCTAGCCGGCGAAGAAATCCCTCAAAAAACGGCCCGATAATCGGGCCGATTATCGGTCGTGGGGGCAGACCCTAATGGCAATAGGGTTATAAGGGGTATGTGTGCAAACAGAATCAATGGCGCCGTCATTCAAAGCTAAAGTTGTTTTTCACTTTTTGCTCAATATAAACAGTTTAGTCAGAATGTTTGAAGGGTACTAAGTAAGTAAATACAAGTGTAGCTGGCACACGCGGGTAACCCGGCTCCTGCACAGCCGGTGGGTGGCTCAGTGGCTCGTTAACATACCCGGCGTCAGATCACTTCCGCGAGTGCGCGCGCGCCGCTCGCCTTACTAATGTCAGCTCAATACCAACGACGCCTAATAATATACTCCAGTCAAACTAGTCCTTAAAATTAGTATAAGATTACATTCATTCCCATAGAGCTAAAAATTGGTATAAATATTCCGAATCACACTTAATGTTGCACTTGTTTTTCTATGAAATTCTCAGTAGCAGCTCGGAGTTTGGATTTGTACCCGGTTGATGGCAATAGACTCGCCCCCTATTACATGGGACCTAAATATACCGGCGAACTGTGGGTGTACCTTGGTACACCTCTGCCTAACCCTTCGGGGAATACAGGCGTGATGGTATATTTATTTTTGATGGTCACACTTAATATTATAAAGGCGAAAGTTTGTGTGTTTGTCTCTTCTTCACACTTAAACGGCTGGACGAATCGGGATTAAGGCATTGAGATCGATAGTAGTGTGGAATAACACATAGGATACTTTTTATCCCAGAAAAATGTATGGTTCCCGTGGGATAATATATCGACTTTGACGCGGACGAAGTCGCGGGCAAAAGCCAGTACAATATGAATGAGCCACGTTCTTTGTGAGGGTCATAAGCTATATTATATCATCACGCTACGTCTTTCAGGAGCAGAGCAGTAACCAAGGACGTAACTTCGGGTAAAATAAGCCACGCGAAGGCAGTGTCGGCTAGTTTGCTAGTTATGAATAAAATATTTTTTACCCGACTGCGACAGAAGGATTCAAATTCAAATTCAAATTCAAATTCATTTATTGTTTGTCACAGGTAATTGTCAGTTCGTATGATTATTATATAAAGGATCGCTGTAACATACCTATAAGGTGTACAATATTTACTGCTGGTTCAATATTTGTTTAACATTTATTCATTATTCGTCCTAGGTTAACGGAGGAGGGTTATGTATTTCGAGAGTATGTATGTATGTATGTATGTATAATTGTTTGGCACGCTCGGAGCCTGAACGGCTCAATGGATTTTAGCTTGAGAGGTGTCGTTAGATTCGTATTTACTGTGAAAGTGACACTGGGTATATCAAAATAAAAAAAAACGGTAATTTAAAAAACAAAAAAACCCGACTGCTTTTCTAAGTATTTATGAAAAAGCCCAAAAACAAGAAATTCGTTGTACCCGATTGCACTTAAAATTGTAGCAGTCGGGACCCATTCTAAAAATGGAGGCTTAGTGTATTGAGAGCACAAACCTACTTATATTACATTGCAGATGGTCTCAGTTTAGCTGTAAGACGTGAAAAGCCCATTGTTGGAAAGTTTTACCATCAATAAAAAAAAATGCACATGGGGGGATCGATGGGGACTTTTCATTTATAATAGTACTATAGCTTCAGCCCGCGTCTTCGTTCGCGTCATTGGTTATCCACGGGAACCGTACATTTTTCCGAGATAAAAAGTATCCTATGTGTGTATTGACTACAATCTATTTCAGTGCCAAACATCCAGATTCGTTCAGCCTTTTAAGAGTGAAAAAGTAACAACCGTCCATCCATCTATCCATTCTAACAAACTCGCATTTAATAATATTAGTAGTACCTACTCTGAACATTCACACCAATGTTCAGCTTTCTGGGAACTAATGTCGTCCTTCAATGTCTATATTGACTGGACTATACGTAACGTATTACCATAATGATGAATAAACAACACTACGACTATGTAATCGACTTTGATTGACTTAGATTCTTGGATAATAATGCAATATTTAACGTGTCTATTACATGGGACCTAAATATACCGGCGAACTGTGGGTGTACAATGGTACACCTCTGCCTAACCCTTCGGGGAATACAGGCGTGATGGTATTTAACGTGTAATCATAGACATGCATACTGTTTTAAGAAAGTGTATCCACCTACTCCGAATTTGCACGCCATTATATGGCAGGATATGCTGTGACACTATTATTTAAATTAAGACCACATTTCTGACGTATTTACCATATTCTGACAAATAAATGATTATGATTATGATTACGATGAATAAAACATTATTATCAATTAAAACACAGCACTGTATCGTAGAGGTGTAGTGGTCGAGAGCGCTACTGTCCAGTGGGAGATCCGGGGTTCTATTCGCAGTTCAGTCAAAGTTTGATCAGTAGTAGTAGTACAGCTCTTTGTGAAGGAGCTCGTCTGGATTCTCCACCATACCTATTTCTGCCGCAAAGCAGCGTTGCTGTGTTCCAGTTTGAAGGGTATGGGTGCGGCGGTTGGTCTGTGGATGGGTGACCATTTACCATAGCGAGTTTCCTCCGTGCCTCGGGAAGCACGTAAAGCCGTTGGTCCCGGCTGTCAGTTGTAGATCTTTGACAGTCGTTACTGTTAGTTAGAAGCCTGAAAGTCTGACAACCAGTCTTACCAAGAGTATCGTATTACCCATTACTGGGTTGTGGAGGTCTGATAGTCAGTCACCCCATGTAAAATACTGATATTCAGCTGCATTCGGTTCGACTGGAAGCCGACCCCAACATAGTTGGGAAAAGGCTAGGCAGATGGGTGCCGGCGTAATTACAGGCACATGACACATTACAACTACGTCTCTGGGATGACAACGCATTTGCAAGGCCTCAGGCATTGCAGATGTGTTTAAGTAGTCACCGCTTCCAGGTGACCACTTAACTTCAGGTGGGCCATCGGCTTGTTTGCCATCCAAGCGTTGGCTAGCTCGCGTCCTACGTGACATGGCCACGGTCAGCAGTGCCACACTTCCGCGCTACACATCACTACTGATGCCCAAAGGCGGCAAGTCACGGTGATACTGTCAGCACATACTAATCACTTCATTGACGCACTTTCAGGAATGACGCGAGTTACGTAATGTTCTGGAAACAATAGCACGTCACACACGAGGGAGCTAAGTTTGGCATTACACGTGCTCTGTATAATTGGTAGGAAGTTCAAATAGAAAAATTTTAGGTCTCAGAATTTCCTGCCGGGGGTGCAAGTTGTTCGGAACGCAAAGGGCACAAGAAGGAACATGGATGGGTTTTAGTCAGTAAAAGACTGACACTAAAATAATAAAAAAAGGTCTCAAAATTTTAATAAGTAGTATAATTAACTGTGCAATATATGATCGACTGCCATCATTTTTGTGTTATTTTGTATAGAATGTAATGAACGTGCTTGCATTTGTTTATTTATCATTAACTACGACGGCTTGCGCAATAACAGTGATTAATAGGTAAAGTAAACATAATTACTTAAACAAAACAAATTTCAAAAACCAATAACAAGTCAGAGGTAAAACATGCCTGCCTCGTTGGCCGAGCGCAGGTGATCTGGATTGAGTCCGGGTGGTGGGCACGGGCGCGCGGCGAGGTGTAACACACCATCACGCCTGTATTCCCCGAAGGGCTAGGCAGGGGTGTACCACAGTTGCCGGTATATGTAGATCTCATGTAATAGGGGGCGAGCCTATTGCCATTAACCGGGTACAAATCCTAACTCCGAGCTGCTACTGAGAACACACACTGATACACACTATTACATAACTGTCGCGTAGCAGTCGCGCTTAGACCACTAGGTTACCGAGGCAGTACTAATATTATAAAACATTTGTATTTTTGTTTATAATAAATGCTGCACCTGCTCCATACTGACTGTACACCTTTTCAAATAAAATAAAAACCATCCAATTCTGTTTAGATATAAAACTTCTCCTTTTTCCGAAGTCGGTTAATCCTTTCAGTGCAACGCGCATGCGCGTTACCCGCACTGAATGGATTAAAGTGTACATACATACATAAACTCACGCCTTTTTCTCATGGGGGTAGGCAGAAACCATAGAACGCCACCTGCTACGATCCTTACATACTACTTACGCCTCGTCCACGTTCATACATCTGGTCTAGGGATTGCAAAATCCGGAGTTTTTTCAAATCCGGATTTATGATTTCTCGTCCGATTAAAATCCGGATTATCCGGAGTTTCCGAAGTTTTTGGTGTTTTAAGTTATTTTGATAAAATTTATATAAAATAGTATAAATTAATTAAAATCTGGCTCAATTGGCTCAATTCACAGCTCGACAGAATAAAATCAACTAAAATAATCAATAAATTTTGGGTATCAGTAATTTTTCTCGTTATAAATTTACATAATCATTACATAACATAAACTGTACTTGAACATTGATACTCCAGCACTCTAGTGGGGAGGAGCTGGAAAATCACTTTTATTGAAATCGAAAGAGCTCAAAGAGCTGTTATCAAAGTGATGCGTAAAAAGCTTTTCAGCTTTTTATTCTCAGTGCATGTTCACAAATCCATAAAAAATAGAGTTAACTACCATAACCTACTCTCGAAACGTATTCTACATGTCCCTCTTCGTAATGCAAACAGATCAGACGATGCCCCTTTTATTTACTCACACATGTCTACAATAAAGCAAGTAAGTACTGTGATATCAAAGATCTCACCTCCCATTCATGTAGAAGAACCACAAAAAGCTGGCTTCTTTCACTGTCATACAATTAAACCGAAAATCGCTAAATTATCAACAAAAAATTTCATACATGTGCTCCTACACAAGTTCCTACTCACAATAATCCTAATCTCAATATTACACACATACACCATTTCACCAGCACACATCTCATCTCACTATTACAATATTTACAATCACATTTCATATTACCATCACACCCACACACCTCATTACACGTATTCCCCGCGCTATTAAACACCTTAACATTGTAAAACAACCTTTTTTTTTGTTTTGTTATTTATTCCATATTTTATTCTAACTTATAAAAAGTTGTAAATTAGATTGCCTTGTTCAATCTCATATAAAGTCTTGATTTAAAAATTAAGTTAAGCAACTCTAGCCCTTAAGGTCCGGGCACTGCTGCCTATTATGGGGACTGCCATATATTTTATAAGACATTTATTTTATAAATAAATTGTCACAACATATCTATACTAATAATATTATGAAGAGGTAAGATTTGTTTGTTTTTTTTTTGTAAAGAATAAGCTTCAAATTACTGAACCGATTTTAAAAATTTTTTCACCAATACATAGCTACATTATTCCCAAGTAACATAGGCTATATAACATCATGCTACAACCCACGGGAGCGGAGCATTAACCAAAGACGTAACTTATGGCGGGTAATAAGTAACGCGTACGAATTCGCATGCAGTTCGCTATAACTTAGAATAGCATACCATAATAATAATATGAAGTACTTTTAAGTTTATTTTGTCTTGTAACAATGGACCAATATTTTTTTATTTAATTTTTATTCTTATTTTCGCATTAAAGCAGGTAATATCGATATACCAATTAATTACAATCAATATTATTATTATAATCAAAATTAATTACAAATATTATGCGTTATAATCAGTTTTGACTGAAATCCGAAAAAATCGAATTTGAGTCTTAAAATCCGGATTTAAAAAAGGCAAGAAAATCCGGATTTTTCAGTTGTTTTCGAATTTCGAAGAATCCGGATTGCATTCCCTATCTGGTCATACAAACACGCCGGTTACGATTACTGCACACCCGACCGTTCTAAAGCGTACAGTCATTTGTTATTAGCGATAGCGCGATAGGTACAATGTGTTTATAGACCCACTGCTGACCCCATCGGTGTTGTTGTCGACAGCAGCGCACCACGCGGCGCTTAGGTGAGCTCATCTGTTACTTACTCAGCCCTCATTTATTTATAAAGTAGTGGTGGCTAGAAAAAAGCAAGACAAAAAAATATCCAGGGGCCACGGCCAAATAAATTAGGGCTGAATAAGTAGCAGATGAGACCACCTATCCACCATTTTCGTATGTTGAACGTTCTGCCAAACACCATGTAGAAAACACGCGTAGTCCAACACACAGAAAACGCGTTCACGCGCAGTGTTGCAGATCACCAGAACTCCGTCGCCGCGCACCACGCAGCGTGATGCGGCAGTGTGTGAGTCGCCTAAGGCGCTGCACAAACACTTTTTGATCGTCATGAGTATGTGTTAAGTGGAAGCAACTGGACACAAAAAATGTTTACGTATGCGCTGGGAGTGGATGGTTTCATACTGGTTCTATAGAAATCAAATATTCATCGGTAGCTTGTATTTGACACAAGACAAAAAAGTGTCCACGTTTGCGCCTTGCCTTAGCTAAGTAGAACTAGTTGTTTCAATGTGTCACGCCATTTTTAAACAACTTAAAAAAGGAGGAAGTTTTCAATTCGACTGTTTTCTTATTTTTTTGTATGTTGGTTACGCCATCATTCCGCACATTAATATATATTGATATACCTAATTATAATAATATTATAAAGATAATTTTTTTGGTTGTTTGTAATGAATAGGCTCCGAAATTACTGGACCGATTTTAGCAATTTTTAGGGCTCCGTACCCAAAGGGTAAAACGGGACCCTATTATTGAGACTTCGCCACCGCCGTCCGTCTGTCTGTCTGCTTGTCAGTCTGTCTGTCCGTCTGTCACCAGGCTGTATCTCATGAACTGTGATAGCTAGGCAGTTGAAATTTTCACAGATGGTGTATTTCTGTTGACGCTATAACAACCAATAGAAAACCTGAATAAAACAAATATTTAATAAAGAGGGGCTCCCATACAACAAACGTGATATTTTGCCGTTTTTATAGATAACGGTACGGGACCATTCGCGCGCGAGTCCGACTCTCGGTTTTTTCACTAATTGATAGCTAAATTATTCCTGAGTAACATAGTCTACGGCTATATATAACATCACGCTACGGCTCAAGGGAGCGGAGCATTAATTAACCAAAGACGTAACTTATGACGCATGAAGTCGCGGCCAGAAGATACAATACTAATATTTTGAAGACATCGAGACAAGCCCGCCTTCTTCTTTCTTCTTCTTCTTTATCGTGTGGGCAGTAAGGTCTAACGCCCCCACACACCCTAGTGTCAGAGTTTCTAAACCGCCTCAAGGGCCTCTGACATGGTTACCGATGTAAGTGATGTCCAAGATAAACTTAGAAAGTACATATGAATTAGAAAAAGCCACATTGGTACTTGCCCGTGGCCGGTTGCAAACCCACAACCTCGTGGTTGACAGGCGGGCGCCTTAACCACTGGGCCATCACGACATAATAACCACCTTCTAAAACTACAATGTGGAAAATAACTGTAGCTTCGCAAGTCGGCGGCCATACAAGACAACAAACTGAAGTTATTTTCCAGTTTGTAGTATTATATTGATATGTATTCGCGCCCCTCTAAACTTTTCCGTTTGTTTTTAAAATCACCTGTAGTAGATAGTTCTGATTTCTTTTGTTTTGTTATTGTAATGATAGGTAACTAATTATGTAATAGTGTGTATTAGTAAAACGTAGCAGTGTTTTATTGTAAACAGAATCATTTTTAATTGAATTGATATAATTATTGAACTGCCTCGTTTGCCTAGTGGTTCTAAGCGCGACTGCTACGCTAGAGTTTTTGGATTCGATTCCCTGGTTGAAGAAAGTGTTATTGAGCTTTTTTTTTAAAATTCTCAGTAGCAGCTCGGAGTTAGGATTTGCCCGGTTAATGGCAATTGGTCGCCCCCTATTACATGGGACCTAAACGTACTGTCTAACCGTTCGGCGAATACAGCCGTGATAGCAGTTATGTGTATTTTCTTTGAGTAGGTCTTTTGAGAAAATAAATATCTAAGGAACCTCGCCGTTTGTACAATGCCGAAGTACCCAGCGTGCCTGCGACATCACCGGTCAAATATTAGCATGTTATTGTGGTCAGTCGTTACCTCACGCGTCGTGATTTCGTCTTGAACCTGACATTATTGTAACAATTCCGCGTTCGCTCGCCCGCCGGCGCGGCTCACCTTATTGCTTCCTTTACTTGTTAATTATTAATAGTGCGCTACACTCACTGCGCCCTCAGTGTCCAGCTGTCCACTACGGAGGAGGGGCCCATCTCGCTCCCACGTTATAATGTGCTCTAATTGACGTGGAATTAGGAACATATTTGATTGGCATCCTTTTATCTCTATCCAATCTGAGTACTCTTTAGTTGCATACCTATCGTTTCTTAGCACATAACACGCAATACTTACTGTTTATGGTCGGTTAGTTACATTTTAACGTATAGTGCGCTGTCGAGAGTAAGCAGTGTCCAAAATATATAAAGTTTATAACTTTTAGTATTACAAAAATTACAATCGGAGAGTGGCTAAGGATCACAATATGGGTAAGTTCTTTTATTTGTTATATATTTGACATAGCTGTGTGTTTCGAACTGACAATTAATAACTGTAGGTGTGAAAGTTGGGGGAATTTAACTAATTAATTTGGTACCTAATGTTAATGTAATACCACTGCAACCTTGCTTGACTAGCAAATAAATGATTTATGATTATGATTACAAAACTGAAGTACATCGTGACGACACTTGTATAACAAAATACAAATATGCACGATTATGTTACGATAATAGAATAGAATAACAAAATAAGTTACAATGATTAGTTTCACAAATAAAGTAACAGCTTAGTTGGATATTAAAGTAAGACAATAATAATTCAAAGAAAGGGTTATTTATTAATTGTGAAAATGGGTTTCCAGCTGTCTGTAGCTTTTTAATTAAGTAAGTATTCATTTTTCTGAGGCAGTATTTTCGGACTTTAAACAAACACACAGTCGAATTCAAAACCTCCTCCTTTTTGAAATTGGTTAGTTTCAGTAATACTTTCTCTCACACAATAATTGCCCCCAAATATGAAACCAAATGTCAACATGGAATCCACCAAGCCATGGCAAGCAACTCGTATGGTGTTGCTGTGTTCCTTTGTTGACAAATTATGAAGCAGATAATAAGCAGATGAGCCGGCTTTATAATATCTTGTCTTTTTATATATTAATTAATAGAACAATTAAATAGCTATTAGCAATTTAATTTAATAATGAAAGTTATATGGTTATGGGTTTTATGGGGTGTTAATTATGGGTATAAAAGTTATGTGGCAATAAAATAAATGGAAATAAATTGTATGTGACTGTCACTAATAACTACACTACCTAATCGGGAAACTGTACCTAATTGTAGATCATAGATGTAAGGTTAAAAAAAAAAAAGTCCAACTTCCAACTGGAAATATGCCCAAGAGATTGGTGGCATTGCCATGTTGCCTGATAATGTCAATACTACTAGTATTATTGAGTCAGTTCATTATAATAATAATTCATTTATTTCAAACATAATCCATATTATACATAAGAAATTAAATTCATACAAAACAAAACACACGGTACATTAAATAATTAACAATCAAAAATTACACGTACGCATTTGACTTATATAATGTCAAGTAAATTAAATTAAATTAATTAATTGAACAATTAAATCAAAATAATACCTACACATTGAAACAGTCAATATCAATACTTATAATCCAAGACAACCAACCGGTCACGGGCAAGTACCAATATGATTTTTTCTAATTCATATGTACTTTCTGAGTTTATCTTGGACATCACTGACATCGGTAACCATGTCAGAGGCCCTTGAGGCGGTTTAGAAACTCTGACACTAGGGTGTGTGGGGTCGTTAGACCTTACTGCCCACACGATAAGGAGAAGATCCAAGACACATGTGAAATGACACGAGGAGAAGCGTTAACGTTAACATGACTGATTATAATTCTGCTTTAATATTAACATTGTGTGAGTGCTGTGCTGTCGTCAGCAAGTACCTGATGATACCGCTGAGTTAGCAGTGGACGTTGTAGGCAGCTAGTGTATAATGTAGTGTAATAAATACAGCTTAAATAACTTACAATCACACCTGTATTCCCCAAAGGGTTATAGGCAGAGGTGTACCAATGTACACCCATAGTTTGCTATTGCCATCGGGCACAAATCCTAACTCCAAACTGCTATTGAGAAATTCATAGAAAAACCCAATAACAGTTTCTGCTCGACCTGGGAATCGAACCTCTAGCGTAGCAGTCGCGCTTAGGAACACTAGGCCGACGTGGCAGTTAAATACCGATAACCACGATAACGTTCTCTATTACTCGACCTCGCTCCCTCTCTTCCTCACTCTTAGAGTTGTGTGAGACGGCAATCCGACTGCACCCAGGGGGATCAGACGCAGGGCAAATAGCTCAGATGCACGGTAGTGTCAAGCCACCCATTCCGGGCTGCTATTGAGAAACTAGAGGAAAAACTCAATAATACATAAATAAATAAAAAAATAAAAAAAAATACTTTGCCATATCTAGGATTCGAACGAAGTACCCCATGCTCAGCAGACGCCCATGCCACAACGAGATCAAAGGGGGCAGTCAATTATAATACAATAATAATACCTACATGCGTAAATACATTTTTAATGTACGCGAGGTCACAGTCAGGAAAATTGCTTTTTTACATAATTAACGTCCAGAGTGACGCACTATGACTTTTAATTTTAGGGCATCGTGATTGCTAATCTGTAAACAACATTAATTTATTTATTTTACTTACGCCTGTATTCCCGGAAGGGTTAGGCAGAGATGTACCTACCAATGTATATGTCACCGTAAAATTGTAAATACCGTTAGATTATAAACTATCTCGCGAGTTTGTAAACTGTCGAAAGATTGTGAACCTCAAAGTACTGCTTACAATTTAACGTATTATTATTCGGTAGATTGTAATCTATCGAAATGAAACCGTCAAATTACAATCTTAAAATTGTGAAATTGTCAACTGTCCAAAGGCTGTCCCTGATTGGTCGGCTTTATAGTAGACCGTTCTGTGTCCATAGAGTTAGGAATGAAACACAGGTATCAGTCAAATAAAATGAATGCACTTCAAGAATTGTGACATCAAGTATTTTATCATTTTTATTGGTGCAATTTACTTTCATATTTTTTATCTAATAGAAAATTTTGTTACATTTTCGAAAACGTTAATATGTTTTTGATTTGCTTTTTAAATTTTGATTTAATTTTGTTATCGTTTTTTTCTAATAGAAAAATTCATTATTTTTTCAATTTTAATTTGTGTTTGAGAAGAAAATATTTAATAATTTAATAATAATTTATTTATTTGCATTAAACATGGTATACAAGGGTGATAAATATACAAACTGAGGCACAAGCATGTTTAGCTAGGATAAAACATAGCATGCAAAATTTTAAAGATACGTTTAGGCAACAACAATCGTTTTTTTTTTAAACATCAACATTTATTATCCATAAATTCTTTTAGACTGTAAAAACTACACTCGAGTATCCATTTACGAAATTTAATTTTAAATAATTTTGTATTTAAAGCTTTCAAATGCCTAGGTATTTTATTATAAATGCGTACACACATTGCCAAGCAGTTACTATTATATTTAGCCAGTCTAGGCAAATCATTTAACACTAGTCTGTATGGATCTCGTCGGTTCCGAGGATTGACATCATTTGCAGTCTTAAATAGTTACCGTATTGTTACCTTTCTGTTTTTTTTTATTTTGATACAACTTTTTCTTACCATGTGATGTCAGAATTATTGATTCCCTACTAAGTAATGAATAAATACTTGATGTCACAATTCTTGAAGTGCATTCATTTTATTTGACTGATACCTGTGTTTCATTCCTAACTCTATGGACACAGAACGGTCTACTATAAAGCCGACCAATCAGGGAGCGCCTTCGGACAGTTTTGTAATTTGACGGTTTCACTTCGATAGATTACAATCTACCGAATAATAATACGTTAAATTGTAAGCAGTACTTTGAGGTTCACAATCTTTCGACAGTTTACAAACTCGCGAGATAGTTTATAATCTAACGGTATTTACAATTTTACGGTGACATATACACCCACAGTTCGCCGGTATGTTTAGGTCCCATGTAATAAGGGGCGAGCCTTTTGTCATTAGCCGGGCACAAATTCAAAATCCGAGCTGCTACTGAGAATTGAATAGAAAAACCCAATAACACAGCTCGACCTGGGAATCGAACGCAAGACCTTAAGCAGTCGCGCTTAGGACCACTAGGCTACCGAGGCAGTCGAGGAAGCCTACAACCTTCCTCGATAAACGGGTTATATTACGCAAAAGGATATTTTTAGATCGGTGCAGCAGTTCTCGATGTTAGCGCGATCAAACAAACAAACTGTTTAGCTTTATAATTTATTACTAGCTTCTGCATGCGACTTTGCTCGCGTGTTTATTTTTACCTGAGTTAAGTTACGGTTTTGGTTAGTGCTCCGCTCCTATTGCTCATGGCGTGATGTTATACAGCATATAGCCTTCCACGTTAAATGGACTAACCAACACAAAAAGATCTTCTCAATACGGAATAGTAGTTCCTGAGATAAACGCGTTCAACCAAACAAACAAACTCTTCAGCATCATTATAGATAGTGGCTACAGATTATTGTTCGTGGTGTAAGTAAGACTTGTTCTGACACTAGCCTCGCACGCGGTTGCGCCTGCCTCGTGCCCTGTCGCCCCCTGTGACTTGCCAAAATATAGACTTTACCTAATTTAGTCTAAATTGTTAATGTCTAGTAAAAGCGCCTTGACCGCTGACTTGATGACGAGCAAGTACGCATGTCGCTATTTGCATATTTATTATTTTTTGTAATTGTACACAAGTTAATTATTTGCTGTAGTGAAATGTCAATGAACATAATACATGAGCGCGGGGCTCGCGCGTCACGCCGGGCGGGGCGGGGCGGCGGCGGGGCGGGGCGGGGCGGCCGCGCGGCAGCGGTCACATTGAACTGCGGACATCACCCTTATTTTTTTTTTAAACACGATAAAAAAAATGTTTATCTCATACAAAAACGTAATATTGTGGAGATTTTTATAAAATACTAATAGCCCTTTTTTTGGTCTGTCTGTTTGTTCCGGCTAATCCAAAATACGGCTAGACGAATTGTACCCTCCATCACGCCTGTATTCCCCGAAGGGTTAGGCAGAGGTGCACCCACAGTTCGCCGGTATAAACGACGGTGGGTGGACGGTTCGGTGTAGACGAATTGTGTTGATGTTAAAATAAGTACTTACTTAACTTACGCTACTTTCATTTTAGAAAAAGAATTAGGGTTCAACGCTAAAAAGATTAAAGCCTGAACAAATTAAAAATAGCAGTCACGCGAATTAAGTCAGTTTTTACAATAAATACGTATGTACCTATAGGTACCAATGTATACCTTAATACGTCTCCATCCATCCAAATTTATATTCATTACTCTTTTGGTCACATGTGTGTCATCCCTCCTCTTCACATGCCCCTATCAAGACAAACGGTTACCTTTCATCTTCTCTGTCCCTGACGCTACTTTCAAACTTCCTCTTTCTTCTTCTTCTTTATTTTTGGTGTCGTGACGGCCCAGTGATTAAGGCGCCCGCCTCTCATGCACGATGTTGTGGGTTCGCCTGCGGGCACGGGCAAGTACCAATGTTACTTTTTATTTTATGTGGGGTCATTAGACCTTACTGCCCATACGATAAAGAAAGAACATCCATTCTGGTCACAGCACACATCCCCCTCTTCCACCATGCAGAGCCTACTAACATGCCGCCTGTTGGTCCCGCAGCCATGGACATCGCGCAGCAGGTGGAGCTGTCGATCCTGGAGCGGCAGCGGCCGATGAACGCCGCCATGGAGCGCGGGGACTCCGCCGTGCAGCAGTTCTACCGCGAAACCGTGCTGTTCGTCACCGGGGGCTCCGGCTTCCTCGGCAAGCAGCTTGTGGAGAAGCTCTTCAGGTGAGGAGGGCATGTGATAGTGGAGAACGCCGAGCGACTGCAGCGCTTCTGAGCTGTCAGAGGCTTTCATTACGTTTGATGAAGCATTTTTTTAAGCAAAATGCAAGCGCAAGCTCTGGTTCCGCAGTTCTTCTCTAATTAATTTCGTTGCAGAATCGAAAACGCGGAGACTCGTCGAGCTTTATTGCCTCGGGGGCTGTTCTGGCGGACTTGCCGCATTAAAAGAAAGCTTAACCTCTGAGGACCATTCACTAATTATCATTAATTATTAGCAGTTTACATCACTTTCAACCTATGTCTCCTGGATATTCTCGCTGAACATACTTCAGCAGAACTTCACGCTACGGGAATGTTTTCATGTTTCTTTATTTTCAGTTCTACTTTCCTCGTAGTGGGGTTTCAGTTTGAAACTTATTGATATGAACTTATATATTTTTTATCCTACTACTATTATAAAGGCGAAAGTTTGTATGTATGGATGTATGGATGTTTGTTACTCTTTCACGCTTAAACGGCTGAATGGATCTGGATGAAATTTGGCACAAAGATAGATTATAGTCTGGAATAACACATAGGCTACTTTTTATCCCGGGAAAATGTATGGTACCCGTAGGATAACACATCAACTGTGACGCGGACGAAGTCGCGGGCAGAAGCTAGTTTACAATATTTTTGGAATAAGTGGTTTTCAATTTCACTTCACGGATAAAATAATATCTGACTTTGGTAAAATAAGTTCTTAGAGACTTAATATTCTCATTATGATAATGTGACATAGTTATCATTAAAAATAATTTGTTTCAGATCTTGTGAAATCAAGAGAGTATACTTGTTACTCAGACCAAAGAAGGGGAAAACCATTCAACAGAGATTAACCTACATCCTTAAGGATCCGGTAAGTAATGCTTGCCACCACTCGTATGTCTGACCAATCTTACCGAGGAGTGTCGTTATATCCAGTAACTGGGTCGTGGAAGTCAGATAGGCAGTCGTTCCATTGTAGTATGTGTGTAAAAACCGTATGCATATACCTAAAGGAAATGTAATTAGGTCATGTCGCAACTACGTATTATGCATTGTTAGCAGCAAAGCAATATTTGGTGTAAAACATTACTTTAATTGACTCGATTTAATTCACTCAATAAATGGGCTTCAACTCGTAAACTATGTTCTTATTTACCTCTCAAGAAGCAACATATTACATGGCGACCCTTGCCATTAGAACCAACTGAATGCAACACAACTGAAGAACTGCCAAACTCAACATTAATCAAGACAGAAAAATCAATTGTTCAAGAAACGAGTATCAAGACCATGGGCAAATCTGCATCCAAAGAACAAGTTGTAATCGCACAGAATGCCAATGGAGTGGCTTCCGCTACGGCAACACAATACCACCAGGAGAAATTGGAACTGATCGAAACATTGGTTGGTTGGAAACAATACTACATGATCAACCTGGGACAGTAGAAATTCTAAAAAAGCCTAGTAACATGATAGAATTAATTATCACTAGTGATGAACAATTTAAGAAACTATGCGACAGTACGGTCTGTCACTATATTAATAGAAAATATTGCATATATGTACCTTCGCATTATGTTATATACCTGAATGCTCGATCGTTATCGGCCCCACAGGAGTTAGCGAGAGATTTAGGATCGTTATGTGAAAGAGAAAGTATTAAAGAAATTATAATAATAGAAAATAAGCAAAATGCAACAAATATAAAAATACTTTCAAGTTATTTAAAGAAATTGCACCAAAAGATACCGAAAATCTTAATTACTAAAGATGTCATAAGAATTAGTGGACATGAAGATAAAAGGGTTATACTAAATGATTTTCACTTGTTACCCACTAGTGGTCATGCAGGGGTGAACAGGATGACTAATAATTTAAAAAAATATTATTTCTGGCCAGGAATGGCCAATGACGTCATAGAATATGTGAAAAAGTGCCAACAATGTCAACTTAATAAGTTTTCTAATCGTGTTCTAAAAGAACCCATGACAATAACAAATACTGCGAGTTCAGCAATGGAACGGATAGCGCTAGATATAATGGGCCCGTTACCAACTGACACAAACAATAACAAATATATTCTCACATTACAATGTGATTTATCAAAGTTTGTCGAGGCGTATCCTTTGCATAGTAAAGATTCAGAGTCAGTAGCACGAGTTTTCGTATCTAATTTTATTTTAAGATATGGAGTCCCTAAGGAAATAATTACCGACAAAGGAACAGAGTTTATGTCAAATATTATGGCTAATGTATGCAATATATTAAAAATAAAAAAAATAAATTCCACGGCTTACCACCACCAAACGCTTGGCTCTTTAGAAAATAGCCATAGATCATTAGGATCATATCTCCGCATCCAATGTGATAGGAATACTATTGACTGGAGTGATTGGTTACCTTTCTGGACTTTCTCCTACAATACTACAGTGCATACAGAAACAAAATACACCCCATTCGAACTTGTATTTGGAAAGTGTTGTAACTTACCCTCAGACTTTGGATTGTCAGTTGAACCACTGTATAATTATAATGATTACCCGAAAGAAATGAAATATCGTTTACAGAGAGCACAATATGATGCTAAACAGAATTTATTAAATAGTAAGATAAAAAGAAAACTATTATATGATAACAAAACTTACTCCATAACTTACAAAAAGGGAGACCTTGTTCTTATAAAAAATCAAACAGGAGATAAACTACAAAATATCTACAATGGCCCCTTTGAAGTTATTGAGGAAGTTTCACCTAATGTTAAGATTTTAAAGAATGGTAAGGAATACGTAATACATAAGAATAATACCAAGTTGTATTTTAGTTGAATAAAATAATATACTGTATTGTCTTACGTTATTTGAGATAATGTTTTGAGTAGTAGTATCTTAATTTTAGTATTTTATTTTTAGATTTTCGCTAATATAGATAATAAAAAAAAAAAACATTGTGAACGTGACATGACTTCATTATATATATGTCGGAGAAACAGCATCCTTCTCGACGCCATTGTTAGTTGTCAGGATTTGGTGGGCGTCATTGGGTGAAATGCGAGCACAAAACAAAGTCCGTATTCACTTTTAGTACAATTTAATAACAGTTTTACAACATTTAGTCACTGAACGAATAAGTACTTCACAACTAGTTTGTAAACACGTTAATTAACCAATTCTATTTGAGCAGCGGGTTCGGGACACCAATTCAACTTTACCGTCCAACAAAATCATAAAGCTTCCCATGTCTCCAGGATCCGACCCGATCCACTCTTCAATACTAACATAATCACACTTGACAATCGTCCTGATTGGTCCTGTGTATTTCAACCATTCTAATATTCCCGCTCAAACGCGCGGGAACACGCATGCGCGCGCCATTGGTCAAATATAGCACCTCGACCCCGCTCGAGGCGTATGCTCTGCTCTGATTGGTCGTGAATTAGAATACAAAACAATAACTTTAATTAAATTCATGAGATATTAAATCGTAGCAGAATGTAACTAATCAAATTAAATAATATTACGATTTTACAAAGCATTTTTGGTAAACAATAGTCATCCCGCGTTTATTATCAACAATCAGTACCATTTCGTGTACTTCCTCCGACACGGCCATTCTGACATCTCACACGTCCTCGTGTGACGTTGAGGGACGAGCATCGTTCTATCTACTCCATTCCGTCTACTTCCTCCGACACGGCAGTCCTGGCATTTGACACGTCTTCGTGTTATCTTGAGACTAGCAACACCAGTACCTAAAAAAAACAAACAAAGGCAATACAAAAATAACCAAAGGCAATACAAAAGGACATAGTTCGGCCACTCCTGACCAAATAGAAAGTGTTCGTTATAATATCTCCTTCTCCACAATGTCACCATTCAAAATATGCTCTACGAGTAATATATCTCCACAACCATAGAGTTAACCTCCAACGTCAAATGTTTCTTTTACTCATAAAATCTAAATTTTAATAGCCTCCACGTCTCCGTACTATTAAAACAGCCACCTCTTCGTGTATCGTCTTAATGACCATCTGAATCCAAAGCAACATCGTCTGAACGAAAACCTTGCCGTTCCAAACATGACAACACAGTCTAATAGCCACCTCGCCTTATTAGACAACCATATCCACACTGTCTAAATGGCCACCACGCCGTATTAAACAAACCACCAAGGCAACAGTCTAAGAGCCACCCCGCTCCATTAGACTACCATATCACACTGTCTAAGAGCCACCTCGCTCCATTAGACACACCACACATGGCCAGTCTAAGAGCCGCCTCGCTCCATTAGACTACCATGTCACTGTCTAAGAGCCACCTCGCTCCATTAGACACACCACACATGGCCAGTCTAAGAGCCGCCTCGCTCCATTAGACTACCATGTCACTGTCTAAGAGCCACCTCGCTCCATTAGACACACCACACATGGCCAGTCTAAGAGCCGCCTCGCTCCATTAGACTACCATGTCACTGTCTAAGAGCCGCCTCGCTCCATTAGACACACCACACATGGCCAGTCTAAGAGCCGCCTCGCTCCATTAGACTACCATGTCACTGTCTAAGAGCCACCTCGCTCCATTAGACACACCCCTTATGGGTCCGTTATAAGTCAAGTTGGGCTGACGACGAAGCACGTAAGGCGTGCCAGTCATCAAACCTAGGTGCCACGACATAATCAGCCCTACGCCGCAAGTCTACGTCAGCAATGGTTAGCTGGAGCTCTACAACTGAGACTGATTTCGGCCGTGCAACACCACAAACTACTACCACAGGCTAGTGAACAAATCACGTTAAGATGCTTCAATCAACAACAACATCAGCCTATCACTAGCACTATCACTTTACTCTCGGTTATGAAACACTAATAAGACTCGGCTGCTCGGCAGCGTAGTCTCCTTGAGACCCAAACAGTAGTCTCATTCAGATCCAGTACCTAGTCTCTCAGAGACCCATTACTCTTTTTGAGACTAAAGTTATAATCATATAGACTCAGCCACTATACATCTAACCGCGCATTGCACCCTAAACGAGTCATAAAATCACAGTTACAACTACGACCAGACTACAGTTTGATTAACAAAGGTTAATTAGTCATTTTAGTGTACGTCATATTCAAACAATAGCGGAAGTACTTTCGTTATTACTATCTACTCTGGATTCTTTCTATCACTGTCTTATTCTAAACTAATTCAAAATTTAAGGGCTTAATCACACAACGCTGCCTTTGATTAAATTTGAACAATACTCAACATCACCGATACCAAGCATCATTGAACAGTCATTATTCACAAATAAAAGTGACAACGCGCGTAAGTAATTCAATAAGACTTTGCATGATCAACTTTCTAACGTTGGTAAAAGCTAACATTATCTCATCATTATTAAACACTAGCTTTTACCCTCAGCTTCGTTTGCGTAAAAGTTGACATATTACCCCACGGGAACTGTACGTTTTTTCGGTATAAGTAACTAGTATTCTATGTGTTATTCCACACTACAATCCATCCCAGTGCCCAATTTCATCCAGATCCGTTTAGCCTTTTGAGCGTGAAGAAGAGACAAACATACAAACTTTCGACAGGCCTCCGTCACTCGTTCAAAGTTACTCTCTTTAAGTGCCTACGGCTCGCATGCGCCGGGGCGCATCTAATCCAGTCGGCGGCTGTCACGCGCTCGCTTGAGTGTACATACCTACCCCGCAACAAAATAAACGATACTCGCGTCGTCAATAATGTCTAAAACCTCGCAATGCAATTTGTAGTGTACAGAAAATACATATTTCAGTACATACAATAATACTACGCCATAATATTTTATAGTCACCTATTCTTTTGTGTAATCATTTCTCAGCATAGATAGCCCTAGTGCTGTGTTGTGTATGTGACGCGCGTTATTGCTATCTCTCTCTCTCACGCACGAGCCTTTTGTAGGTAATTATAACGTTAAGAAGTGTTGAGTTTTCTCTATAGAGTGAAGTATCTGTACTTATTTAATCTGTGCTTTCGCCTTTGTGTGAATAAAGTCATGAAATCCGACTCTCATAGCTATGAAAATGTATCCGGATTATTAAGCTAACTTTAGTTACCTATTTCGATTAGCTTAGTAGGTACAATTTAGATCAAGCTTTACGAGTCGCACTAACGAATATATCATCACCATCACGCCCATACTCCCCGAAGGGTTAGGCAGAGGTGCACCAATGCAAACCCACAGTTCGCCGGAACATTTTAGGTCCCATTCAATAGGGGGGGGGAGCGAGCCCATCGCCACCAACCGGGCACAAATCCAAACTCACACACACCGACAGCCAGACCCAACAGAACAACGGTGAACAACTATTGGCAGATCATACAACTATTCGTTCCGTGCAGGAATCGAACCCGCAACACGCAGCGCCGTAGCCCATCGCTCAGCCACCAACCGTGTCGTGAAACTCTTACAACACATTACATTTTCTACCTTAGAGGAACTTCATTAGTTACGAAGTTGATACTATCACATACGACGCGATGCGCTGTTTGTTATTACGAAGAAAACCTATATGGCTGACGTTGCCTTATCTCTACTCGCTAGATTATCATTACGTATAACATAAAATAAAACTTGTAAAAATAATCATTCGTACAACATGCTAAAATTTTCATATCAA
Organism: Caradrina clavipalpis; assembly: GCA_932526535.1. Lineage (NCBI taxonomy): Eukaryota > Metazoa > Arthropoda > Insecta > Lepidoptera > Noctuidae > Caradrina > Caradrina clavipalpis. The sequence continues at coordinate 8,101,204 of OW052116.1, forward strand.
AGAAAGAGTCGCATATTGTAACTAACTGACAAGTTTACAATTTCAAATACGAATACAAACATTTTATTTGTTAAATACAACCAACACCTGTGTTATTCTTAAAATGAGCACTATGCCTCGTCATCGGCGGACAAAATACTCGTATTATTTTCGATTATCAAAACACGATTTTAAATCGATTATCAAACAAAAGAAAACGAACAAAATGATTACGCAATAATAAATAATTTAAATTAAGATTGTCAACATAACAAAAAAAAACATTTCAATAAAATTTTAATTCCAATTTTAAATTTTAAGAAACACCAAATAATAAATTTTATTATTAGAAAAGGTACCTAATTCATAATTCGATTTTATCATTCATTCACCATGAAATAGGCGTCTTTTTCAATCAATATTTTAAGGAAATTCTTTTTCGTAAATCGTGTAGGTATGTCAGTTGTTTCTTTAATTCGTCTCAAAAATGTGCAGTAAAGTATGTAGAAGTATGGGATACCGCTTTCAGTCAGTTTCAATTTAAGCACACCACACAAACTGAGATGCTCTTTTAACCAGGGAACAATCACCACCAGAATCATAACAAAATGAAAACTCCTCACCAAATTGAGTGGTCACAGGTTTCAACAGGTTGCGACAGGTTTCAAACCACTCGCTGCACTGCGCGCTGTGGCGGTAGATTCTGTGCTGCCGCCTGCAGCCGGCGCCCTCATGCATCGCGATGCCACGTGACCTTCAGTACGCCACGCCAGGTTTTGTTATAGCCACGTCCACGTTGTTGAGGCCTTCGGAAGTCAGAATTATTTGCTGCTTTTCATGTGAATGGCTGAAACAGTTAAAAGACCTCAGACAAAGATTTCACAATAATCACATTTTGTAAGAGCAAGACTCAACCTAGGACGTTTGCCGTCCTGTATAGTGTCTGGACCGGCCTTTGTAATCGCTTCAGGACTCCGCTTACGATATGAAATGCCATAACTTTACGTTGCAATTTACTGCGTGTAGATACATAGTTCTTTAGGAATGATATTGCATTGCAACCGAGGCTCAATCTGACCCACGCAGCAAAACATTCACAATAAATTACGGTTCATTACGGTTTAACACTAATCCTTTTTTTTGAAAAATAAAAATTCTATAGTTACACTTCATACAAGAAAAGCTATCAGCTGAACCTCATAAGAACTTACTAAGATTATAAAAAAAAAACATTACTTCCCTGTATAATTATCATAACCAACAAGCGGACAACCACAATTGCAAGCCAAGCCGGGCATCAGTGTCATCATCATCATCGTCCGGTAGAAATCCGCAACATGTCGTCCTTGTCTTCAGACGCCGACGCGGCGACGGGTTTATTAGCGTTTCCACAAGAAGACGCATACTATTTTGTTGCGCCTCACATAAAACGCGCCAACCGTGATTCGCGTCAATAAATCCATAAACCTGTTTTGTGCCTGCACCGATCCCACTTCTGATGTCGGAGAAACAGCATCCTTCTCGACGCCATTGTTAGTTGTCAGGATTTGGTGGGCGTCATTGGGTGAAATGCGAGCACAAAACAAAGTCCGTATTCACTTTTAGTACAATTTAATAACAGTTTTACAACATTTAGTCACTGAACGAATAAGTACTTCACAACTAGTTTGTAAACACGTTAATTAACCAATTCTATTTGAGCAGCGGGTTCGGGACACCAATTCAACTTTACCGTCCAACAAAATCATAAAGCTTCCCATGTCTCCAGGATCCGACCCGATCCACTCTTCAATACTAACATAATCACACTTGACAATCGTCCTGATTGGTCCTGTGTATTTCAACCATTCTAATATTCCCGCTCAAACGCGCGGGAACACGCATGCGCGCGCCATTGGTCAAATATAGCACCTCGACCCCGCTCGAGGCGTATGCTCTGCTCTGATTGGTCGTGAATTAGAATACAAAACAATAACTTTAATTAAATTCATGAGATATTAAATCGTAGCAGAATGTAACTAATCAAATTAAATAATATTACGATTTTACAAAGCATTTTTGGTAAACAATAGTCATCCCGCGTTTATTATCAACAATCAGTACCATTTCGTGTACTTCCTCCGACACGGCCATTCTGACATCTCACACGTCCTCGTGTGACGTTGAGGGACGAGCATCGTTCTATCTACTCCATTCCGTCTACTTCCTCCGACATATATATAGCCTATTGCTAGCATTTTTCCCATGAGGGGAGGGAGAGTAGTCCTTTTTCCGGGGAGTTGTAGTATGTGTGTAAAAACCGTATGCATATACCTAAAGGAAATGTAATTAGGTCATGTCGCAACTACGTATTATGCATTGTTAGCAGCAAAGCAATATTTGGTGTAAAACATTACTTTAATTGACTCGATTTAATTCACTCAATAAATGGGCTTCAACTCGTAAACTATGTTCTTATTTACCTCTCAAGAAGCAACATATTACACCATGTAAAACACTGGTATTCAGGAATTGGGAAGATGCAGGTTTTTATGAAAACACGATATATAGAAGTTATAAAAGGAAGCTCATAGGGCATCAAAAAACTCATCCGCATCACTGTCTATGGGACAAGTGCCCATAAGGCTGACAGCATTGCCACGGTGTATAGCAATACTGATTCTTTTGCCCAAAAAAATGCCAGCCCTACGACTCTTTTTGATTAAATGCAATAAAAATATAATTAAATAATACGTCTCATGCACTTGCGAGACTTGCCTGGACTTAGGGTAAGGCTTTACCCTGCAGTGAGACACTAGGATCACCCTGCTATCGCTCCTGTCCACGAGTGGTCGTGCACAGGCGCGCGCTACTCACACGTAACAGCATCTCCTCTCTTGCAGCTGTACGACACGCTGCGCAGCAAGAAGCCGGACTTCGCGGACAGCATCGTGCCGGTGGAGGGCGACGTGGCCGAGCTGAGGGTCGGCCTCAGCGACAAGGACTGGGACAGGATCACCGATGAGGTACCCACGGAACTACTTCTGTTCTGCACCATATCATCATATCAGCTGCTGGACATAGGCCTCCCCATACATTTTTCAAAGGACCGGTTGGAAACAACCTGCGTCCAGCGTCTCCCTGTGTTGTTATGTCTTTACGTTTACTGTGCTTAACTGTCCAGACGAAGTCGCGGGCAGAAGCTAGTGAGCTTGAACTAGCTACAGCTGCTGAATTTAGTTTCATAGGTCAAGAAGTTTCCGAGATTCATGTTTAGTCAGCGAGTAACCTTTAAGTTTTACAAGATTTGGGAGCTCATCTGCATCATTGCTGATAAGGCCTCGCACAGTCAGGGTCGCAACGCTGCTTTGCGGCGGTATGGTAGCTCCTTCACAAAGAGCTGTACTACTACTTGATAGTGAAGTAAGCTTCTCATACGCTTAAGATGACACAGGCCAGGGTGTAATCATGAGTCGTGTGCTTCCCTCCAGGTGAACGTGATCATCCACCTGGCGGCCACAGTGAACTTCGACGAGCCGCTGCGCAAGGCGGGACTCATCAACGTGCGCGGCCCGCGGGAGATGCTGGCGCTCGCCAGGAACTGCCCACACCTCAGGTGAGTGACCACCCGCTGGCAGGCGACCTTGTGGCTTGTAGTAGGAGCCTCGGGATTCTCAGGAGAGGACCATCGGAAACATGTATGGAAGTTAGCCTAGGAACCAAAACCAAATATACACAAAAAAATATACGAACTAGCCCAAATATGGTGCTAACTCATCATCTGCTTAGCCTTTTCCCAACTATGTTGAGGTCGGCTTCCAGTCTAACCGGATACAGCTAAATACCAGTGTTTTACGTGGAGTGACTGCTTATCTGACCTCCACAACACAATAACTGGGTAACACGGTACCTCTTGGATAGACTGGTTGTCAGACTTCTTGGTTTCTGACTATCCGTAACGACTGTCAAAGAATATGGTGCTAACTAGTTTGATAACAGACAATCATATAACATTATGTAAGCGTGGTCATAAATATTATAGCGTAACCTTCCTAATTTACGGAATAAATAATTGTCAACATTATGTATATTTATTCATATAATTCCTCAAGGAACACTTATTCTTATACCATTTTTAGTACTAATTCAAACTATTAGAAATATTATACGACCGGGAACTTTAGCAGTTCGATTAACTGCTAATATAATTGCGGGGCATTTAATAATAACTCTGTAGAAACAAACCCATAACTTGTTCTGTACCCACCAAAATCACTAAACATATTTAGCGCTAAATGTATTTAAATTGTCATCCTGTCTCTGTCACCTTCTAACAGTAATAATGAGATGCAATGATGTTCTAAATAGGTATGACACTACATTTATTTAGTGATTCTGGTAAAAATGGGCCTAAGTCGTACAGTCAGCGTCAGAGAAAAGGACCGTCAAGACTGCGGTTATACGGTTTGATGTCATTACCAAAGGGGGTTCCTTGTCTCTGACGCTGACCCTACTGGTCATTGTCATGTGGTGTCAGCACTGCACCTCACGGATGCAGGTGACTGCGCTATGCTCACTTCTTGTCTAATCCACTGGTGTCTCCGGCAGACTGTTCACCCACGTGTCGACGGCATTCGCGCACGCCACCACGGAGCGCGTCAACACGGACGTGTGGGAGCGGTTCTACCCCAGCCCCATGCCCGCAGACGTGTTCCTCGACCTGGTGACGAGCGTCGACGAGGAGCGCCTCAACAACATGACGCCGCAGTAAGGGACACCTTCAAACTGAGTTGATACACTGTGGCATTGGGTTAGTGGGCGCAAGCGCCACTGCCGCGCCCCGATCCCTAGGTTACTGGCAACAAACTCGCCCTCGCTACGGGATCTTCAACGCAACCGGCGGAATGGGGCGCGATGACCTTCTTTATTATTTTCCTCATGGACTTCCTCTGTCATGAGGGTGACGGAGGAGCATACCGGACTCTTACCGGCTAACACCTTTGTCTATGTCCGGGGGATATGTGATTGGCATAAGCATTCACCGCTCCCCCGACAGGCTTCGACCTGCTGTACCTCAGCAGATCCCTCCTCCCCGTGCAGCCACTCTCGACTGGCTCGCTACGACACCTGTCTTATTGATTGGGGAATAAGGGCCTCCGCCCACGACCGATTTTTTACGGCCGATTTTTTCTCGGCGAGAATGGAACGTATGGATTCTAGTACATCAACGCCCACGGCCGAGAAAAAAACGGTCCAAAAACAAAATGTACGCATCCTGGCCGCCGATTATCGGTGAAAAATAGAAAATAGGGTAAATGCTCCAGTGAATGAACACTTAAGCATTCTTCAGACTTCAAAAAATCATTACATTATGTTGCCTCTAAAGTTAAAGGTTTTATATTTTGGTAATCTATGTCTACTAAAGAATATTTTTTAACTTGGTTTTACGACATACATAACCTGTATACTTTTTTAGATATTTGGCAATATATTGAAAAATACCCTAAAACCCCAGTGAATGAATGAAATTTTCCAGTAAATGTGCATTAGAACCAGTGAATGAACACAAGTTTTTGTTGAATTAATAGTTACGAAAAATCCTTATTATTATATCAAATGCAGTTCAAAATGGAATAAATAAATGAACATAAATCCTTAGCCTCTAAATCTCTGCGGGTTGTTCGAAAGAGATACCGCGCCCCCGGAACGCAAAGGGCACATGAAGGAACATAGACGGGTTTTAGTCAGTAAAAGTCTGACACTCCCTCCCGCCCCGCCCAGGGCGGGGGAAGTTATTTGATGATTTCCCGTCTATAAAAAAAAGCCTCTAAATCTGCTACAATCATTTTTTTTTCACAAAGTGTAAGCCTTTAAACTCTTACTTAATCATTATATACCTTCATAAGCCTAGCCAACGTCATCAATCAATTCATCTTGATATGAGCCGAACGATGTCCACTGCTGGACATAGGCACTTCAGTAGTACAGAAGTGATTCCGTCTTCCCCGGCACCTTGTTGTCCTTAAGTTGTTAAGAAGCCATATTTATCTCATATAGGCTGACGTCCGGGATCTCATCGGTGTAGTGTCAGGTCAGTCTAGCTCTTGGGTCTTTTGTTGGACTAGAGACGGGTTTTTAGAACTTCTCTACCTCCCTCAAAAGCTCTAGTTTAGACAAGATGATCCTGCCATCATTAGTCTCCAGCTTCGTCAGCATTTGAGGTGTGTCGCGTTTGATGGATTTCAGGATCTGCCTTATAAGCCGAGCTTATTCCGACTGAACCTGCACCCACTGAAGACTGCCCGTTCCGTTCCCGTCTTTCCTTTATGAGCTTGGGAGTAGAGTCTCAGAGCTTTGATGTATTTGTTAGTTCTCCGTTCTCTAAAATGATGATTACTAACTCAAAATGTGGTATTCATTTATTTATTGGTTACATTTTTATGACGAAAGCTTTTATTTAACATTATGAAAATGTTATAGTTCATTCACTAGATTTAATGAAATTAACGATTGGTCAGTGAATTAACGGTCGTTTATTCACTGGATTTCAAACGTTTTTTAATGCCAATGCTGGAACACTCAATAATTTACTTAAAACTAGCAAAAATTGCAATGAAATTGATTTGATACATATATTATAACTACCCATTACTCGAATTTATAAATAACTTATAGTACATACTTTAATTACGGCTGCAAAGTGATATCAAAAAATTTGCGTCTGACCCAAGTCCTAAATTCTTGCCCGAACAAAGAAAATTTACACCAGCACTGCCAACTTTAAACGCTCGTCATTTTAAAACGAACAGTATCGCAATACATGAATGTTATTACTATGTTAGAATAAAGAGCAGCAATTACAAAAAAAAATACTGCGTTGAGTAGAAGGTAATATCTTAGTTTATTATTTTTTGGAAAATACTCAGATTTGTTAATTCACTGGGGTGTGTTCATTCACTGGGGCACTTACCCTATGCGTCATGGATTTACTAGGGAAGAACGTTGTGTCATTGCTAAAGTCAAAAGTCTAAAGTCAAAAGCAGTTATTGCGAATTAAGTGTACAATTGTGGTGTTATGTTAAGTTAGTACTTATGAGTTTGAAGCATTTGAATAATAACAATAATTTATTATTAAAAAGCTTATTTATTTATTAATAATATGGTAAATCAAGGTTTTCTAAATTAATCGTCTGTGATTTAAATAAGTAAATAATATTGTGTTGATTTACGCAGGGTTTTAAATACCGGTAAATATGTATAAAATTACCTTTGACAGAGTTACCGTTAATATAAAAATAACGTTAATGGATTAAAAAAATAATATATATTATAATCAAACGAATTTAATAAATTCTTAAGAATGAAAATAACATTCGTTTTTAACGACTAAGCTTGCTAAATATGTAATGACTTAAATCCAGGGCTTGTTAACGTTATGAAATCAAAAAATAATAATCGTTACGTAACGTTAATTTCCATGAACTCGAAAATTTTGAAAAAAGTGACTTTATAAAAACGTTATTTGATAACATTACCAGTAATATAATGTTAATTAACATTAATATAGAATATGAATTAATCGTTATTTTTACCGTTTAATTAGGTAAGTTGCCGTTTTGTACGTTTATATTAATTGTCACTGACTAACTATATTGGGCTTGTGGTCGCAAAGCGCGTCTGATCAGCGTGAAGTCGTGGGTTCGATTACCAGGTCTAATAATAACATATACGGTTACTTTTACATCGTTCTGCAGCTGAAACACTGGAACTCCAGTCGAGTAATAGTTATTATTGCGTGTTTTTTTTAAGACGTCTCAAAAATGTTGGAAATTCGTCACTTTTTTTTTGTTAATTCGAGTTAAATGTTAGTAGCGCTCCTGTCTGATCGATTAATGTATTCTTTAAAGGCTACCTTACGCATGTATAGTCGATAAGGTTTTCACACAAATATGCCTTGACTGCAAGGAAGCGTTACTTCGCGTTCTTACTATTTCACAAATGTTTGAGTTATTTTATTTATTTTTGTTATTTATCGAAAATAATAGTGCCAATAGCTTCTATTAGGTACTATGATGGATCTCATGGCTTTTGATTTCAGAACGATGTAAAAGTAAGCGTGTATAATTCTCATTCGTAAGAATCGGGCAAAGTATTGTTAGGCACTACATTAGCGCGACGCTAAGGTGGGCGACCCGCCACACCTCCGTCCTGCGCTACTTCCATCTTAGAAGGATCAATTGTTTAAAAAAAACGATAAAAATATCGTCAATAAACAATTTAACGATAAATTGTAACTTAAATCTATTAACGCTATTTTTATACTATCGGTAACTCTGTCAAATAAAAGTTGCGATATAAAATTTGACCGCTATTTAAGCTCCTCCCTCGAAAGTCACCGACAAAAACACGGTCGTGGGCGTTGAAATTTTTGAAAAAACGGGCCCCTTTTTCTGCCCGATTATCGGTCCAAAAAAAATCGGTCGTGGGCGGAGGCCCTTAGATTGTAATTCCTTTGTTTGTCAGTTTGATCAAGGGCTGGCCGAACACGTACACGTTCACGAAGGCGCTGGGCGAGGAGCTGATGCGGACCAGCGCCGGGGACTTGCCCGTCTGTATAGTCAAGCCGCCCGTAGGTAATCCTTAGCACACGTCTCAGTCATCATCATCACATCAGCCGCAAGGCGTCCACTGCTGGACATAGGCTAGTCATAGGCCATAGATTTTCAAAAAGACAAGTTGGAAGCGGCCTGCCATATTTCAGTGGTTATTACTAATCTCAGTCACTTTTGAAATGTTAGAAGTGATTTATATTGGCGGGAAAATGATGACATCTGTCAGCGTATAGCTGCGCTTTATTGCCGCGCGTCACAAAATGACGATAACTCGAAAGTTAGGTATCAGAGCTGTCTAAATGTAACAATCATTATGAAATTAGCTAACACATTATGCATGAAATTGCGTAGTGACAAGTTATTAATGGTTATAGGAATCTTGTTGGAGCAAAAAAAATATATCTTTTTTTCCCCCCGTTTTTCGTTTATTGCCCCTCGATGCAAGCGTCATGGCGCGCCATGTGACACGTTCCGTTAACTTAACCGATGTGTTTGTATATTGCAGTGGTGAGCGCGTACGTGGAGCCGTCGCCGGGCTGGATTGACAGGCAGACCATCATGGCGTCGCCAGTCGGGGTGCGTACATACCTGCCACACAAGTTAATGTAGTGCAGCAGAACATATCATCAAATAACTTCTCCCGCTCTGGGCGAAGCGGGAGGGAGCGTCAGAATTTGACTGGCTAAAACCCATCCATGTTCCTACTTGTGCCTTTTGCGTTCCGGGGGCGCGGTATCTCTTCCGAACAACCCGCAGGCCCAGCAGGCATCGGCCCTGAGTGGCCCCTCCGAATGTTTGCTGATATCTTTTTGAGGCGCGCGTGGAACTGAACTCGCCGTCGTCGTTATACAACGTGCGGGCGGTGAGCTACCCACTGCTCACCGTGCACATGCCCGCGGTCGGGACTCGCTGAGACGCAGGTGTAGCGAGGATGCTCCACAGATCTAGGCTTGACCGTTGCTGCTAAATGTGTGTCGTATTCCCTGTGTGCATACTCGTATATTCACCTTCATTGTTTTCATATATAGAAGCAACAAGAATACCTATTGTAGCCAAGACTTTGTAAAAACCAAATTGAAAGAAAAGAGTGTCCATTAGGGCTTTCATCCCGGGACTCTCGGTCTCGGAAATTTCGAGAGTCTCGACGATTTTTTGGTATTTTCGAGAATCGAGACTGACGTTTTTGGTCGCGGGAATAACAAAACTTTTGAGACTTGAATCACTTATATGACAGTATGAAATAATCTACTAAACCAACAGTAACTTTTAGGGTTAAGTAGCCAAATGGCAAAAAACGGAACCCTTATGGATTAGTCATGTCTGTCTGTCTGTCCGTCCGTATGTCACAGCCACTTTTTTCCGAAACTAAGAGATATACTGTTGAAACTTGGTAAAAAGATGTAGGTATTCTATGAACCGCATTAAGATTTTCACACAAAAATATAAAAAAAAAAACATGAGACACTTCCAAAGTGGTAAAATGTGTGTCAATGATAAATCTAAAAAAAATATATGATGTACATTACCATGTAAACTTCCACCGAAAATTGGTTTGAACGAGATCTAGTGAGTAGTTGTTTTTTTTTTAACGTCATTGTAGATCACGTCATTGTACGGAACCCTTCGTGCGCGAGTCCAATTCGCACTTGGCCGGTTTTTATTATGGTTACATGGATATGGCAATGGCAAAACTGTAACTGACGAAATGTAAACGTACAATTCTTTTAAAGACACTGTGTCTTTAAAAGAATTGTACGAAAGGTTAAATAAATCCACCACTGACAAATCTGACAGTTATACCGCAAATACCAGATATTCAAATGATGCGACGATTGCGGAGCTCACAAGTTTAACAACAGAGGAACAGCTGGAATGTAAGCTTAATAATTTGTTAAACCCTCAAGAAGACCAAGGGCAGAATATATTTTCCATGTCTATCCATGACTTGCACAAAGAAACCTGCTCATAGAAAAAAGCTCTTTTTGAAAATGGGGAAGTACCTAAATTATTGCTACAATTATTCAATATCTATACCTACCCCCCACTAGCGTAGAAGCAGAGATAGCTTTTTTAACGCAGGCTACTTTTCTAATAAAATTAGGTCTCTCTGTCTGAAACCACATTAAACGCCCTTTGTTTTTTTACGTGCTCACAACAAAAATGCAAAATTTTCAACAAATATATATATATTTTTTAATTTGTGTTTTTTTAATAGTATATTTGATTGGCATAGCCGGTTTTCACTGCCTAATAGCACAGCCTACAAGTAAAAAACCTAATTTTAAAATAGTCTCGAAAGTCTCGTTTTTCCCGGGAATTTCGAGACCGCATCGAGTCTCGTTTTTTTTTCCCGGGAATCAGTAATGCATCGAGACTGAAAGCCCTAGTGTTCATAGAGTTTCTTGCTCGTTCTTCTCCATAGAGACCTACGTTTTGGAACGAGCAACTAGCTTCAATTTTAAAACTGTAACTTCTTGACAATTCACAAGTGCCTGTAAATGGTCTAATTGAAATGCTTTGACTTTGACTTTGACTGTGCAGTTCCTGCTGGGCGCGGGTCTGGGCGTGATGCACGTGTTGCTGGTGGACAACCAGCTGGTGGTGACGTACGCGCCCGTGGATTATGTCAACAACGCCATCATCGCGGCCGGCTGGGACTCCGTGCACAACCGCGAGCAGTGCGGCGGCGACATCCCCATGTACACAGTCAGCTCCTCGCCCTACGACACCAAGTGGGGTGAGCACACCACCCGCTGTCTGCTGTCACATTCGTGACATGTCGTGACTATGTACTTAGTGGACCATTAAGACACTTGTAACTATACCTCATTTGTCAAATTGTGATTGGCAGTTTAGGAGATATGCGCACAAAGATGCACATTCATACATAGACTACTTAAATCGTAATCGAGAATGACGTGACGCGCGTGATGGCGCGACCATGCGCGACCAGGCGGCGGCGCCCCGCTACTGCTCGGGGAGCCGCCACATATTCCAGATTTACTGACTTACCATCATCGTCCCCACGCAGGAGAATTGACGAATATGATTCGAACCGAAGAGTTCTACCGCATGAGCACTCCAATGGCGCTGTGGTACAACTACATGCTGGAGACCAACAGCCTGCTGCTGTACTGGCTGCTGACCTGGATCCTGCACTACATCCCCGGCTACGTGCTAGACGCCGTGGTCGCGCTGCTCGGCGTGCGGCCCAAGGGACTGCCTTCGTGAGTACACCTCCACCAAGCTTACAGCACACAGCTTCGGTTCACATTTCCAGCTTCAATATAGGAGCTCTTTGGAAGACAGTTCGCACTGAATATGTACAATTATGTGCTCGTTCATCGTTGAATGGATGCAGAGGAAGCTCGACGCGTGAGTAGTGCGCGTCCTGGTGAACACACGGGAAACCCGCCGCCCTCATCATCACCATCATGGACGTCCACTGCTGGACATTACCCTCCCCCATAGATTTCCAATAGGACTGGTTGGAAGCGGCCTGCATCCAGCGTTTTTCTGCAGTTTTTATCAGGTTGTCTGTCCACCTTATGGGTGGACACCCAACGCTGCGCTTGCCGGTGCGTGGTTTCCACTCAGCGGCATCAGTCGGGCGTGTGCCCCGCCCACAACGCGCACTCATCTAGTAATGTGACGTGCTCCCTTCCATGCACTGCACAACTGTCACACCAACTAATGTCATATTTAAACAGCATTGTTCTTAATATAACACACTTTAAATATCCTGTTCATTCTATATTCTATAACTTGAGGAGTGAGTATCATTGCACGGCACATGTAAGGGAGGCCACGTGACCTGACTGTGTGGCTCGTGTGTGGCAGGCTCGTGACGGTGTACGGCAAGGTGTACAAGCTGACCATGGTGTACCGCTACTTCCTGTCCAACTACTGGAACATCCGCAACGACAACCTGACGGCGATGGTGGCGCGCCTGTCGCCCGAAGACCGCGCCATCTACAACTGCGACATGAGCTGCATCGACAACAAGGAGCTGCTGAAGGCGATGTGCGTCGGGATACGCAGGTGAGGCCGTTACTCTGCACACTGTACCGGCGGCACGTTCGGCGGGTTTGTGCCGCACGTGGAAGCCGCCGGCATTCATTCCAGTTGTGACAGCGGGGTAGAAATGACTGAGGCGAACTGACGCCGGCTCTCCTCGCAACCCGCCGACATCACTCGGCGGCCATGCCAGCGGCAAGGTCGGCGGCTTAGCTTACTGCCGGCCAGGCCGCCGGCACTGTGTTCAGAGCCCTTTAGAGAGCATTCGATGCGCTTCTTCACGTACCCGCCGGCCCCGACAGCGCACAGCCTGGCGAGAGCCGGCGGGTGCTGCCTGTACACTTGAAACCTTTTCGAGTTAGCTCCAATAATAAGTACTCGTTCGGTCAGCAACAACAGTCGATTAACAATGTTACTTTTACTTAACATTTAAATAGTCACGAAATAACACAATTAACTGCTATTTAGAATTTTAACTGCCCCGTTGGTCTCGTGGTCGCAAATGCGACTGCTGTACAAGGGGTCCCGGGTTCGATTCCCAGGTCGAGCAAAAAGTGTTAAGTATTGGGTTTTTCTATGAAATTCTCAGTAGCAGCTCGAAGTTTGGATTTGTGCCCGGTTAATGGCAATAGGCTCGCCCCCTATTACATGGGACCTAAATATACCGGCGAACATTGGTACACCTCTGCCTAACCCTTCGGGGAATACAGACGTGATGGTTTTTTTTTTTAATGTTAGATTATACCTTTAGATTTTATTTTATCTTAATTTTAAATCCATTTCGTGTTTCCTAGATATTGTGCTCAATAATAAGGAATTAAAAAATTTGAAATGTTAAGGTGCAACCTCCACGGTAGCCCGCGCGAAATTCAAATTTGCTTACGTTTTTTGCAATTTGCATGTCAGTATTAAGTTATATGTTGATTAAAGTATAATTCGCGGGCGTAAGAAGTATGTATTTTCAGAATCATAACCATTCAAATCAGTAAAATAACTCCATAAGTCGGTATAATTCCAAAATGTCAAGATTTCATGAAATAGTCATTCTTTGGGTTTACCTGGTTCTATGGAGTTTTATTGCTGACTTAAATGGTTATAATTCTGAACATACATACTTCTTACGCCCGCAAATTGTACTTTAATCAACATATAACTTAATACTGACTTGCAAATTGCAAAAAACGTAAGCAAATTTGAATTTCGCGGGCTACCGTGGAGTTTCCACCTTAATCTACTTTTGTTGCTGACTTTTCCTGTTCCTCCTATACTGACGATGCTGTAACATCACGTGACCAAATAACTGTAATGTCGAAGGTTGGTGGCATTAAATACGACAATACAAACACTTCCGAATGTAAACTTATTTATAGCAGCTGTTTCATTGCTAACTAGCTTTTGCCTGCGACTTTCATCGACCTGCAATGTCGGCTAGAATCGCATTCTGACACCTCATACAAAGTACGTCAATTGATTAAACATAAACATCAATAATGTATTTGCGTAAAAACATGGTAAACTATGGTGTTACACAAAATAAGGAAAGTTTAAATATGTTTTGCTGAGATGAAACACAGCATGTAACATTTCAGGCTTTAGTCCTCTTTGTCGTTTTTAAAGAAGAGGGTTTAGTAAAAATATAACATATCAAGGAATTAACATTACTAATCCATAAATTGGTTTAAACTATATCAATAACAATCAGTGATCCACTTGTGCAATCAAATCTTTAATCTTCAATTTAATATTTTGTAATGACTTGGTATGTAGTTGTAAGTGCCGACGCACATTTTGCTAGGCAGTTTTTGTTATGTTTGGCAAGTCTTGGCAAATCATTGAATACTAGCAAAATCTAGTAAATATTTGTGGTGTCGTGTACCCAACTTTGCCCACATAAGCTGTCAGTCCCCGTGTGACCCCCGCTGTGTGTGCAGGTACATCGTGCAGGACGGGCTGCAGGGCAGCGCGGCGGGGTACCGCAAGCGGCAGTGGCTGTACTACGCGAACCTGGTGTTCCTGGCCGTGTACGGCTACCTGCTGTGGCGCCTCGTGTACATGCTCTACTCCGCGTTCACCATCATCCTGCCTGTCTAGACCACAATACATTACTTTACTTATATTGTTGTTGTTATTTGTGTTTATATTTCATTTTACCCACTGAACTGCCCCGTTGGTCTCGTGGTCGCAAGTGCGACTGCTGTGCACGGGGTCCCGGGTTCGATTCCCAGGTCGAACAAAAAGTGTTATTGGGCTTTTCTATGAAATTCTCAGTAGCAGCTCGGAGTTTGGATTTGTGCCCGGTTAATGGCAATAGGCTCGCCCCCTATTACAAACTGTGGGTGTATACAGGAAAAATTTTTAACCAGTGCGTAAATTTTGCCATAATAAACTTCAACACGTTTTATTAAACACGTATATTTTATTTTGATATGTCTTAGTACTAAAAAAAAAAGTTATCGCTTACGAAACATGTTTACTTAAAAACATATTTTATGGTCACTCGCCGGGCGATCGGGCGGCGCGCGTATCAGCTGTGTCGGCGCGTGTGTGGCGCGTAGGTATCAGCTGACTCGGCGCTCGCTCGCCGCTGCGACGACGTACCTACGCGGTGCGGTTACTGACCTTTTTTAGTTTGGACTGCGATATGAAGTTACTTGTTAACGTAATTCCAACTTTTCCTTCATACTTTCATGGGCTTAGGACCATCAAAATGCATAATAATAAACTTGAATGAAGCACTAAGATAGGTATGCAACATAAACATGAAGATAGATTCTCGTTGCTTAATAAATACACTCGCACCATTTCATAGTATTCGCGGTGAGTAAAGTTTGACATCGTGATTGATACGACGCGAGTACACGCGGCAACTGCAGGGCGCAGGGGTTGCGCGGGGTAAGAACGCTCGGACGTCAGGACACCAATTGCGCGTGGAACGTACTGACGGCGGGCGGGCGGCGGCGGCCCGGCGCTAGCGCATTCCCCACCCCCTCACCCCAGCCATGCGCCCGGGCGGCGGCCGCGAGTTTTCATTGATAGTATGGCGAATAGATTATGTCCATGTTTTGCTTATTTCAAACTCGGATAAGGATGAAAAAATTTTAATTTTTTTTTTTTAACTAAACACGGAAATGTGTTCTATTACTGACACTGAACTACCAAAAAAAATTTACGTACTGGTTAAAAACTTTTCCTGTATATTGGTACACCTCTGCCTAACCCTTCGGGGAATACAGGCGTGATGGTATATACCGGCTGACTTTTTTTACCGTCTGGAGAACAATATGGTGTGTCGTGTATGTAGAATAGAAGCCATGTACGCTAATATTTTCTTGGTACCATTATGATAGTAAAAGTTCCAAATATCCTCAAAATACATGAAAAGGATACTCCCTACGGCGCTCGCGTAAAATTAATAATAGCGAAATTAAGAGATAGTAAATGGCGTAGGCTGCCATCGCAAATGAATGAAACATGACGGAAGTGTGAGCGAGACGCATGCATATCTTTCGCTCTACGTGTCCGCCGCTCCAGAAATTGTTCACGCACACATTTGCGCGTCTACCTACATACGATACCTTGCTACAAATGTACCGATCTAATTATGCCTACTACAGCTACAACAGCTGTAGTAGGCATAATTAGATCGGTACATTTCAAAGTATCCGTAACATAAACACGTCTCATTTAAGATCGGTAAAGCTTTTGATACTAATGTAAATAAACCTGATACGTAAGTACCTTATTTCGATGGTTTTAATAATGAATAATAATTACTATTATTTTAATCTAAAACTATCGAAACAGATGCGTTGTGGGATCAGCGAATTGCCTAAAAATAAGGAAAGAATAGACGACTCGGTTGGTGCAGCGGTTGAGTGCTGACACCGCTGAACAACATAATACTTAGCTACAATGCCTACCATAGCAGCTAGGTACTTTGCTCTCGGCAACATGAGTGGCCGCGAGGTTTAAAAAACCCGCGCTACGTAGGGTAAATACGCTAAATGTCGGCCCCCTTACGGTTTTTCTGTTTTGGGATCAGTCTGGCACCATCAATTTGCAACGAAAGGATAGCTTCCGATGCGGTTTTGGATACTTTCATAAATCTATTTCATGTTTATGGGCATATGGTTGACATTTCTACTACAAGGAAAAAGTACTAAGGTTTAGATGCGTCGAGAACGAAAAAACCCTAAAGTCGGCCATTCACGGCCCATGGTCGGTCGCGTTTTTCCCAAATGTCGGCCGGGTATAGGGTGTTTTAAATTAAGACAGACAAATATTTCCATTATTTATTGCCTCAGGAGCTTCCTTTATTTTTGTGCGTTCGTAACTGCATAATTTTCTTTGTTTCCGCGAAGGCCCTGGATCTTCCTGCTCTGTCATTGTAGTACCTTAAATTAATTCTAAAGGCAGCGTTTTGTGACATGCAGGTTATAAGTATTCATGAATAAAAGATTTACGACCAACCATTTATATTTTTTATTTTTTAACATGCGTTTATTAGGTAGTAAATTCCAAAGAGCAATTTATATCTTAGGTATATTCCCAAACCGTAATAAGCTATCATAAATGTTTTCAATATTATCAACTCCTACATTAAAACTTATTTTGAGAAAATAAGAAAAAGTAATCAGCCTGTATAGTTGGGCTCGAATGCGAGGCTGGTCGACATTTCGATCTTTAATGTTTCTAAAGCCGGCCCCTATTTCGTGTACATTTTTTCTCGAGATTCAACTAATATCACCCCGGCCGGTATTTGGCGATTAAACGTAAAATAGTTTTATTTGCCTATATGCGTTGCAAATTCTCTTATAAAGCCAACAGAATTGGTACAATTAGAATTTATAAAACAGACTGCATTTACTTTAAGTCGGCCACGGCCGAGAATCGGGTTTTAACTCAAAATTGGTATTCTATTGGCGGCCTCCTATTTTTACTTTAAAACAATACGTAAAAAATTGAATAAACTATCTCAAAATATAGTAAAAATCACTAATTACTAATAATAAAGCTTAAAACAAAAAAAAAGAATGTCTTGCCGTTTTTATATCAATCCCCGAAGTGTGGGTATTCACAGCAAGTAAGGTACTTTAAATATGAATTTGACGCTTCGACGGCGCAATCGCTACTGATGCTCAGTGTGCGAAGAGTGAGTGACGTAATCGGAAAGTAACGGTTTGTACATATAGAGTATGAACTAAGGTTGTAATTCGAGTGGCAAATCTGTCACTTCATTACGTTTTAAATTAACGCAAGCTGAAAATGTGCAGACGGCCGAAGTTTGGGGAGGGGCCGACGTATGGCGTATTTACCCTACCTACCTACTTTTATTTTGTGTCCGATTATTACGATTACAATAATGATGTGATCTGGATCATTATTTCATACTTTTACGTTCTAATTCAACTAAGCGTATTTGAAAGATCGTAATCAACTCATTTAGTTACAAACAATTGCACAGATTAATTAGAGAATGATTATTATTGTACCTAAAAATGTACCTACCTTTTCAGCGATATCGCAATAATTGTTCGAAGTGTCCACTGTTTCTTTCTAAACACAAATTAGCACGTTTTTTAGAATTCTAAAAGCGTCTATTATTCGCTGTTTTAAATCATTTACACTGCGAGCTTCTTCAGTGTCTGTACACTAAGCGTTTTAATTCGCCCCACAAATAAAAGTCGTAGTAGTTAGGTCTGGTGATCTCGCCGGCCAGTTCACAGGTCCACCTCGACCTATCCACTTATCACCGAATTGATTGTTTAAATATGCGCGCACAGCACAGATCGCTCGTAGTGAGCTGGACACCTGTCGTGCTGGAAGTACATGTCCTGCAGATAGAGTAGAGGGACGTCTTCTAACATTGTGTCTTCGACGTGTATGGACAGCGATGGCCGGCCTCTGCTTCTGGCATGACTGGGAAACTGGAACTGGCCATGGTCGAGTAACCACTGAACAGTGCGTAGTATCAAGTCTGTCTGGGAGTCTGGGAGCAGGGACACCGTTCCGTCTGAGCGCTTGTAGGTGTTCCTCATCAGCGTAGGTACATACGCCTCGCACCATTTAAATTTTGGCCAGATAGGTAGTAATACTTCACCACGGCAAGGTACTCAACGTTGGAGTATTCGTATGACATTTCGGAAACAATCACTGGGCGCACTCGCGAATACGTAAACAATCGACGTCACGCTATGACTAATCGCGGGCGACTGAATTATTTGGCGATGACGCAATACGCAAAGGGCACGCGTGCGGGTGGGGGATGCGCAAGCGGCGATTTTGTGTGAGCGGTACCCGTAGGTACGAAAGGATATTATTATGATAGAATGAAAGAGGCCGACGACGGCAAGTCCAGTTATTTACCTATCGGCCGGCTTCAATCAAAGGATTGAATGGCGCTACGAATTCATTGATACTTTCCGCGCATAGAGTAGGGTGCGCATAAAATACTTTTATACAGTTTTTATTGGTTTATTTGTATTTTCTTAATTTAATTGTTTTTTGGTTTTAATATGAAAAGTTTACTTCAAATAAGTAATAGTATTTAT
The DNA here is from genome assembly GCA_932526535.1 of Caradrina clavipalpis. NCBI lineage: Eukaryota > Metazoa > Arthropoda > Insecta > Lepidoptera > Noctuidae > Caradrina > Caradrina clavipalpis. Next base: position 8,120,342 of record OW052116.1, read on the forward strand.
TAATAGGATAACTTCATACAAGGATTTAAAACAAAAAAATATAAATATTTCTGCGCCAAAGGCTTCTACTTCGTTCACCTATTATACCCTGTTTCGCTCCAGACGGTAAAAAAAGTCAGCCGGTATATTTAATTTTATAGTCAAAGGGTGATCCCGACACAGCCATACTCTCCGACGATGTATGTCTAATCTGTTTGGTACCACTATTGCGCAATAGATGGCGTTGTACTCATACTCTGACGTCAGTTTTCTGAATCGCGCTGTTACAAGTCATGACCTCTCAATGATTACTTTGATAAAGGGTTATGCTCTGGACATTCCGTTTCATTCCCACGGGAGACTGGGAAATAGTTTTAACCGACTTTTAAAAAGGAGGAGGTTTAGTTTTTTTTAGACTTTGTGCAATGTATTCTGCTACACATTGTCGATGCTGTTTGTAGTACAGCCGGGGTATGCTTACATGATTACCCCGAGAGTACAGCTGCATCGACATGGTCACTCCTCACGCCATAAGCTCAGTACTCACGGCGTCACCTCCACCGTCGCCGGCCAGCGCCGGCTGAGCCCACAGCGCGCGGCTGCTCCCTGCTTCGCCGGCTCAGGCTGCACTGGTCGTATACACCTCGCTGAGCGTGGAGTGTACAGTGCAATCAAAAAGCTTAAAGGAGCTTTATGCATGACGACGCGTCTCATTGAGTAGGAGCGCTGCAGTGGAGGTGGCTGCCTGTACCAGTGCATGATCAATATTGTCAGTGAGCGTGTGTAGTAGTGCGAGGTTCGGGTCCCGGCTGATGTTACGGATTACTGAGCGATCAAGGTAAGTTCTTTTTACATTAATAGTACGTATTGTTGAAACGACGTCAAGCTTTACATTTGTAATGTCAACCTAAATGTAGTCGCTTTCCTGGTTGTACCATACATACGAGTATCATCATCTAGACTAAAGCAAAGTGTTGTGGTACTCACGTGAGGATTACGGTACAGCTACGCGAGAGGATAGTCATAGCTCGTGATAGCACAGTGGTGTAGGCGCCCGCCTCTCATGCATGGGGTTGTGGGCTCCACACCGGGCAATTACTAATGTGACTTTTTTAATTCAAATGTACTAAGTTTATCTTTGTCATTACTTACATCATTGAAGGAAAACCTGGACTTACAGTTAATATATGTAAGTCTGAAATCATCAATCCGCCTTGAGCATGCGTAGTGATCAATGCTCGTGCTTCCTCTATACGAGAACGCTTTAGGACAGTAACAGGCCGGTGTTATTGCACTAGAATAATAGGTATGATGTGCAACGTCATCCAGTTTCATAATCAATCTCTGTCTCGTTGCATACCGGCCGCACCTCTGCCTACCCCTCATTACAATGGCGTCACGTACCGGTTCGCCCTTAAGACAAAGTTACTTAACACCAAAATGGTAGTTTTTCACGAATGGCAATGCGGTCAAGTGCGGCGCGTCGCTCGGAGCGCGCGGCCTCGCCGGGAGCAGGTTGCGGAGGTCAAGGGCTGACACGTCGCCTCACCAGGCAATGAGAAAGGAAGCGAGACCCTCCACAGGGGGTGCCCTTAGCGTGCACATACATACCATCACGCCTGTATGTCTCGAGGGATTAACTGTGGATGTTTAGGACCCATTTAATAGGGGGCGAGTCGTAGGGGGCACTAGCCGCGCGTGGAGCGTGGAGTCGCTTAGTTTATAACATGTAAGTCCTGCCTTTGCCATGTAACTGCCCCGTTGGTCTCGTGGTCGCAAGTGCGACTGCTGTGCAAGGGGTCCCGGGTTCGATTCCCAGGTCGAGCAAAAAGTGTTATTGGGTTTTTCTATTAAATTCTCAGTAGCAGCTCGGCGTTTGGATTTGTGCCCGGTTAATGGCAATAGGCTCGCCACCTTTTACATGGGACCTAAATATACCGGCGAACTGTGGGTGTACATTGGTGCGCCTCTGCCTAACACTTCGGGGAATACAGGCGTGATGGTATATTTAAATATTTATATTTAAGTCCTGCCTTTTTTTACCGATTGGAAATCGTCAAATCACTTCTCCCGCCCTGGGCGGGGAGAGAGGAAATATCAGTCTTTGACTGATTAAAACCCATCAATGTTCCTTCTTGTGCCCTTTGCGTTCCGGAGGCACGGTATCTATTTGGAACAACCCGCAGCCCCAGCAGGCATCGGCCCTGAGTGGCCCCTCCAAAGCCCTGCCAGGAAGACTTAATGTGTAAGGCACACCATCTCGTTGACATGCAGGCAGCTCGCTTGTGGCACGTCGGTGGAGCGCCCAGTGCGGTGCGCGGCCGCTCTCGCACGCGCTCTGCTTGTGCTCAACTTGTGTTCCCGTCAACTGCCATCAACAGGGTTCAGGGTTTGCTATTATATTATAAAAAAATAAACAATAACACTACAACCACTAAAACAACGACTCAGTCATTGTTAGCTGACTGTTGCAGAAGGAGGGTTATGCTCTTTTGATCCCGAATGCCACAACGTCAATGCTGTTAGCTCTTTTTTACCCGACTGCGACAGAAGGAGGGTTATGTTTTTCGAGGGTATGTTTGTATGTATGTATGTAAATTCAAATGTTTGGCACGCTCTGCAGGCTGAACGGCTTGATGGATTTTAGCTTGAGAGGTGTCGGTAGATTCGTATTTACTGTAAGAGTGATACTGGGTATAAGTATTAATTTCTTTTTTAAAACACTAAAAAAATAAAAAATAAAAAACGGTAATTTAAAAAACTAAAAAACCCGACTGCTATTCTTTAAAAATCCCTAAAACAAGATAAATTGTAGCAGTCGGGACCCATTCGGGACCATCTGCAATGTAATATAGGTATGTGCTCTCAATTCACTAATCCTCCATTTCTAGAATGGGTCCCCCGACTGCTACAATTTATCTTGTTTTAGGGATTTTTAAAGAATAGCAGTCGGGTTTTTTAGTTTTTTAAATTACCGTTTTTTTTTAAATATCATTGGATGACAAACAAGCCGACGGCCCTTCTGTACAACCTGTAGTGATAGTATAAATACACAGTCCACACAGGCCAGGACAGGCGTAGTTCTCCCTCCTATCTGACTTCTCATTTTCACTTGTGCTCCGCGCATAGTAAGAATCTTCGTTCCTCCAATAATCGTCTTCTACGATGTCCGTCCCACCGCACTGGTTTTCTTAAATCTTCTTTTCCTGTCCAGGCGGTTTTCCTTTGGAATGCACTACCTCAGAACATCAGGATGGCCACCAGCCGGTTCACATTCAAAGTGAAAGCTCGGGATCACTTGCTTAAGGAGTTGGCAGACTCGTCCCACAATTAGTTTGTTTTCTATCTCCACTATGTATTTTTATCTATCTTTTGATGTCAAAGATTTTAATTGTTTTACGAACTGATTGAACTAAAACCTTCAAATGCGCCTGAATATCACCTTGAAGTTATTGTAACTGGTTTTATTAAACCGTTACTTATTGTGTCTGATATGTATAACTGAAGTCAATCACTGCGGAGTTTCATAAAGTCACGTATTACGTATGTCTACAATACATCAAAGGAATATATTCTGACAACTTATAAAGTGGCACTCACAAAAAGTGCTTGTTTGCAAAATTGTCGGTCATTTAGATTATTTGTGTAGCTTTGATTATGGTAGAGCTAGCTACTACTGCTACTGCTGCTGGTAGAGCTACTGGTGAACTAATGTCAATGTTTGTCGACTAGTACCTCTGTCCAGATACTTTTTTGATTGACTTGGTAACTTGTTATAAAGTTCCGCACTTACATTGGTAAACAGTGTGTTGCCGAGGTTCCTACTTATCTCGGCTAGAACTGGAATCTATACGTATAACACTGCGGACAGTAGCTTGCTCTCAGCGAACATCTACTTGTAGTAATTGGGCTTGTCGATACTTACTTCTTCTCTTCTTCTTAATCGTGGGCAGTAAGGTCTGACACCCTAGTGTCATAGTTTCTAAACCGCCTCAAGGGCCTACTTACCTCTAAGTTTACTCTATAAAATGATATTAATTAGATTACATTGAACTAACATACATACACTGAAGATGAGCAGCCCAATCGCACAAACGTGCGTCCGGGGCCCGGCACGAGCGCGCACGTGACGCGCGCCGCGACAACGCTAAGCAAGCAACTTACGCGATTATAAATAAAACAAACAATCTGCTAGCTTGCACGTTCCAGCTACGGAGAAAATACTCGCTCGCCACGGAGTAGATTGTGTGGAGTGTCCACGCGGCAGTACTTACATCGCCACACGCGTGAGTAGCACACTAGTTTAATTATAAATCCTGATCTTGTCGAATAAGTCTAGTGTTCAGAGCTCAGGCTGCTTCTGGGTAAGCTCACTCCATCGTCGACTTTGTCTTTGTCACCTCTGACCTAGACTAGAGTTAAGAGCCATCTAGAATAAAAAGAAAAATAAAATACGAGTTAAATATTTCTTTACCATTTTTGTTTGGATAAAGCTTGTTGGGAACCAATTATTAGGTACTCAATACTAATAGGTAATTTACAGTTTAAAAGAGCAGAATACAGATTAAGTGTTGTCATTCTGTTCGAAAACGACAGCTTTTGCATGCTAATTAACGAACTTTAACCATGCCATCAACACGGAGAAGATGAATAACCATCGTCTTCGAAATATAGAAAAAATACTTCACATCTTTGTAATGATTATAAATGTACAGAACTTACAGTGTCCACGAGAACACTGTACAAATTGTACAGCATGTTTGGCAAAGGATATTATTATGTTTATTTTTCTATGTAACTTTTCTTTAATAAATAAAATAAATATATGAATAATATAATGGACATTACATACACGAATAAAAAATGTTGTACGTGTACGAGCGTCACTTTTCGCTTCGCATTCCATTCGCTAATCACTCCGTGTAGCGATGGACAAGAATGTACTCAAACATGTGTTTCTATAAGATTCGTTGTTTATTTTGTATCCTGACGGTATTCGGATTATAAGACGTGTGAGTAACTCGCTCTTGTTGTACGTTACACTGGCTGCTCTGTACTTCTTAGTAAAATAGTGTGCGTTAGCGTTGCGATCCGCCGAAATCAATCATACTAGTGGCATTGCTTCAGAGGAGTCTGAAGGGGTCTGCATCTCATACAGGGACCCTGAGACACCTGATCATCATGGACCCAGCGCTGGCAGTGGAGCTGGAGGCGCTGTCGCACCAGAAGGCGATGAACGAGGCGATGGAGCGCGGTGACTCCGCCGTGCAGCAGTTCTACCGCGGCGCCAACGTGTTCGTCACCGGGGGCTCCGGCTTCCTCGGCAAGCAGCTCATTGAGAAGCTCTTCAGGTGAGGAATCATATTCTATTACTTGTTGTTTCAGTTTATCTTGGACATCGCTGACATCAGTAACCATGTCAGAGGCCCTTGAGGTGGTTTAGAAACTTTGACTCTAGGATGTGTGGGGTCGTTAGACCTTTCTGCCCACACGATAAAGAAGAAGCAGACTTGCTACATTTAACAAGTCTTCAGGGCTCACTGACTCTGCATTGAGAGCCACTGAGGCAATGGAGAGCTCGCAGCCCTGCTCGTGCTCGCTCTAATAAGAAATGAATAGATTCACAAGGACAACCGAGGTACCTAACTGACATCCTTACTAATATTATAAATGCGAAAGTAACTCTGTCTGTCTGTCTGTCTATCTGTCTGTCTGTCTGTCTCTTCTTCACGCCTAAACCACTGAACCGATTTCAATTAAATTTGGTACAGATAAAGTCTGGGACCCGAGAAAGGACATAGGATAGTTTTCATCCCGGAAATCCCTCGGGAACGGGAACTATTAATCCACGCGGACGAAGTCGCGGGCAAAAGCTAGTATTACCATAATTTGCCAAATGGCATCGGGCGGAGACATTGCTCGCGGAACGGAAGACTGGTGGAGGCGAGAGGTTCTAGAGTGTTGACCTGATGATGATCGTGGGGAGTCCACGTGGCTACGCTTAGGGGAGTCACATGTAGCAGTGCATGTCTTCCCACTGAAGCATGATGATGACGCTGATCACAAAACATTGTATTTACTCTATATTCTTCAGAGCATGCGACATCGACAAGGTGTACCTGTTGCTGCGACCGAAGAAAGGCATGAGCATACAGGAGAGGGTGCAGGAGATGCTGCAGGACCCGGTGAGTACCACGCCTACATACCAGGCATACCCCCGGGGGAGTGCTCCTACGTCACTACAACACTATCGCAAACAGCGCAATATCTAATGACTCTATCAAAATCCAAAGCGGTCTTATATTACGAAATATTTTCTACTTTTGATGTATGTATGTATAATCCTTAAAATGATAAGCAATACTTAGAAACATTACTTTCCGCTCCATGAAAAGTAACTGTTTAAGATAACTACATAGGTATAAAGCACCTCGAATAGGTGCATTCTTGTTACGCCCGCACTTTCCACCAGCCGAGCCCCGCTGGAGCACATCTTACGCTGGTCAAGAAAATCCAGGCTTCTAAATAACAGTTAGTTAAGGTTCTTGTCTGCATGGTATATATGCTGCTTGGAACGGCATAAGTGCGGCCCTAACCGAGTTAGGCGGCCTGACTATAGTGACCTATCTGATGTATCGTCCCCAGGTATACACCATGGTCAGAAAAAAGAAGCCCAACTTCGCCGACAAGATAGTGCCGCTGGAGGGCGACGTGGCGGAGCTGCGGCTGGGGCTCAGCGACCAGGACTGGGCCACCATCACCACGCAGGTAACGTGCCGCCTGGCAGCTCTAACACAACTCACAACGATGCAGACACTTTCATTATTTAAAACTTCTAATTTACTGCATCGTTAGGCTAGTGGTCCTAAGCGCGACTGCTGCGCTAGAGGTCGTCTTGGGTTCGATTTCCAGGTCGAGCTAAAAGTGTTATCAGGTTTTTCTATAAAAGTCTCAGTAGCAGCTCGGAGTTAGGATTTGTGTCCGGTTAATGGCAAAGGACTCGTTATTACATGGGACCTAAACGTACCTGCCTAACACTTCGGGGAATACAGGCGTGATGATATGTATGTGGACCTCTAATTGTTTCAAAAAGAGTTAAAAAGTGAAATGTCATGCGATTCAGTACCATGTGCGATGGTATGTGTGGCTTCACCTCGAGCTGTACAGCATCTGCTGAGTATACCAGTACGTGCACTAATAAACGTATTTCAATACTCATCATCATCATCACATAAGCCGCAGGACGTCCACTGCTGAACATAGGCCTCCCCCATAGCTGTCCAATAGGACCGGTTAGAAGCGGCCTGCATCCAGCGTCAATTTCAATACTCAATATCTTTCTAAATTTTACATATTAATGTATTTATTTGCCTCCCCGTGGTGGCTGCAGGCGAGCGTGATCTTCCACATGGCGGCGACGACGCGCTTCGACGAGCCGCTCCGCAGCGCCACCATGATCAACGTGCGCGGCACCCGGGAGGCCGTGCTGCTCGGCAAGGCGTGCCGGACACTCAAGTACAGTACACCTTACTAAACAGGCATTTTTAGAGAGCTTTGTTGGTATGGACGCCGGTGTAATAACAAGCACATGACACATTTCTCTCTTTCAACAAACTTCAACTTTGTCTCTGGGATGGCAACGCATTTGTAAGGTATTGCAGATGTATGCGGTGATCACTTAACATCAGGTGGGCCAAATGTAGCATAAGCATAGCATATTCAGTCCACTGCTATGACACGCGGGAGATCTATGAGCTGTGAGAGTGCGAAACATGTTCACTACGAAGCCTCAGTGTGAGTGGGTTGATTGTAGGTTCTAAGACATTTCGGTTTCCTCACGATGATTATTGAGCTAAATACTGGGCCGCAACAATATAATAATATTAATTATTATTTATTTATTACGAACTACCTGCGACTTTGTTCACGTGCGGTATTTCATTCGCCATAAATTAGCGTGATATTAAATAGCCTATGTTACTCAGGAATAATGTATATAACAATAATAATATAATAACAAAATCGTTAATTTATAAAAAAGAGGCACAATTTCAATGTAGCTATCTATTGGTGAAAAAATTGTTGATTTCGGTCCAGTAGTTTCGGAGCCTATTCGTTACAAACGAACCAATCTTACCTCTTTATAATACGAGTATTAGCACGTATTAGTATAGATATGTAATTTGTCATGGAAACGCTAAGAACAAGATTATAGAGCAGTTAGCATTGATGAATAAACTGCACAAAGTAGAGTGCGTACTGATGTGCCTGCTGGTGCTTGTGATCAATGATTCCGATCTGGCACCCTGCTGTGTCCCCCTGTTAGCAACCAGGGGGACAGTTCGAACGTTATTCACGTGTTCGTTATTCGGTCAGGTCGATCTGTCTCCATAAGGGAACAAAGCGGAGTGACAGATCGGACTAATTCCTCGTAGTTCGACACGTCATGTCACCAAACGTTGCAGGTCGTTCGTGTACGTGTCGACGACGTACGCCAACGCGACCGACAGTTTCGTGGAGAAGGAGGTCCTGGAGCAGTTCTACCCGAGCCCCGTGCCGCCCGAGCTCATGGTGAGCATGGCGGAGAGCTTCCACCAGGGCAGGTTCGACGCCATCGCGGACAAGTGAGTGGGACTGTCTGATCTAGTAGTCAGACCATTCTTGGGGTCTGTTTACACTGCCGTGTAGGCGAAACGGATCCTATGCCTTGTTTCTTACTTTAGTTAGTCGATTAAAGCCAAGGGATTGCGGAGTGTTCGATAAAACAAAATTTACCTACTGTTGAAAGAGGCTTAATAGCTTCCCTTACCTTCTTGTCCACTACGATGTACAGAAAGCTCGGGCGACTCTTCCGCGCGAGTGGGATCGAGTAACCATGAGTTGGTTACTGCTATAGTTCGTTATGTACACTTTAATAAGACTGTTTACCTTCAATGATCAAGTTTATTTTAATTTTATCTCTGACAGTAGGTATGTATACAGTTGTCTGTGTTCAGGGACCATTTATTTTGGCTCTAAATATGTAATATTGTGTGTATGTAATATCAAATTCATCCAATATTATTATGTTGCAGTCTCATCAAGGGCTACCCCAACACGTACACGTTCGCGAAGGCCATCGCTGAGGAGGTGGTGCGGAGCCGCGCCGAGGAGCTGCCCATCTGCATCGTGCGACCTGCCGTCGGTAAGAGACCGCACGGGCTGAACACTGGCACTTGGCTACCGTCCTCTACTCACTATGAGGATGCCATTCGCGTCCCACTAACACCCGCTCAATGTATCCAGCTAACCTGATATCCAGAATCTGGCCTAAGAATTAATTCATCTCTTACGAACCTTTACGGCGAGTCCACACGCTTGCCAAACCTCTTCAAATCATCCAAAATTCAAACATGTGGTTAGGTTACTGAAATAAGTTTGAAAGGCTAAGGTGTTGCGTTGTGTGGTTGCAGTGATATCGTCGTACCGCGAGCCGATGCCGGGCTGGGCGGACACCAGCTGCGCGTACGGCGCCAGCGGGGTGAGTAGCCACGTCTGGTGTTATGCCTCAATACTTTCTTAACTAACGAAATGTCTGTACTTTTAGCTAATCCTCTCGAAGATCACAGATGAGGTATTTAAAGCCCTTGTTCTTGCACCTGATCTCTCTCCGGTCGTGTCTTATTGCTGTCCTGTCGGACTATGAGAGGAAATAGTGCACAGGTGTTTGCCTAATCATAAGCGTGTTTGTGCAATAATGACACAATATTATGTACCCAGAATAATATCTACATCAACTATTTATTATTTCCCAATTCCAGCTCATCCTAGGTCCGGCGACGGGTCTGATCCACGCGACGTTTGCCGGGGACAACGCGCGCTACAGCCTGGTGCCGGTAGACTACGTCAACAACGCCATCCTGGCAGCGGGCTGGCACACCGGCACGCACCCCCACGAACAGGTCAACATCTACTCCGTGTCCAGCGCCAGGAACCTGTTCCACTGGCGTGAGTCATCATCATCATCTTTCTGCCCTTATCTCATGTCACTTGGTGTCGGCGCAACACGTTTTCTTCTGCCATAACGTCCTGGCACCGTCATGCTAACACTGACTCCCTTGTCATTCATTTCATTCTTCACACAATCGATCCATCCAGTTCCACTGGTGTAAGTATCCTACAGAGCACAAACTTCTCGACGCGATGGCAATGCGTCGGCCAAAGCTAGACCGATGACCGTTGGGGTAGACATGGTCTTGAGTGGAGACCTCCGTGAATGTCAGGTAGGACGAGCTCAGCCAGATGGACTGAGCATAGCGGATAGTACAGCAAAGTACTGTTGTATGCCTGATATGGGCTGGTAGTGGTCGTAGTGAAGGCGCTAGGTGGTACACAGCATGATACCGGTCTGCAGCTCGTAACAGCCTCGTCTCATATAGTTAAAGACACGAGGATTGATCGCACAACTTGCTCATGGCGATTCGCGGTTACAGAGTTGCTTTAACTAATAAGACTAGTAAACATTTATTATGTAGTCCGGCAGACGATAATAACGTGTTCCCCCCGGCAGGTCCCGTGTCCAGTAAGATCCGCGAGGTGGGGCGCGTGTTGCCCACGCCGCTGGCAGTGTGGTACATGTTCATCATCAGCACCGCCAACAAGCCGCTGTTCGTGCTGCTCACGTGGCTGCTGCACTACATCCCCGGCTACATCCTGGACGCCGGCTGCGTGCTGCTCGGCAAGCCGCCCATGTGAGTACCATTCCACATGTCGTACCAGTCACTTGTTCAGCGCATCGGCTGGCAGCGCTCTACTAGACACTTGTTCTCGCGCAGGTTCATCAAACTGTACGCGCGCGTGTACCGCGCCTCGCTGGCGCTGTCGTACTTCACGACGCGCAGCTGGGTGTTCGCCGACCACAACACCGACCGGCTGTTCCGCGCGCTGTCGCCGCAGGACCGGCTGGTGTTCAACTTCGACACCACGGACATCGACATCATGGAGTACGTGACGCTGTGGTGCGTGGGGCTGCGCCGCTACCTCATGAAGGACGGCGTGCGCGGCACGGAGTACGCGCGCCGCAAGCAGTTTTGGCTGCACAAGCTGCACTGCGCGGTGGCGGCCGCCTACCTGCTGGCGCTCTGCGTGCTGCTGCGCGGTGCGCTGCGTCTGCCGCTCTATCTGCTTGGCTGGCCTTGATGCTGGATTAAACGTTATGCCTCATATTATGTTTTCATTATCTACCACACCTACCTGTGTCTATGTGCTCCCGAGTGCGTGCAGTCTGGATTTGTGCCCAGTTGACGGTAGTAAGCTCACCTCTTCCTATTCACAATGTTAGGATATAATACAAACGCCTGCAGACAATCATATACTTGTCACAAGAACGAGCCGAGTAGTATCGGTAACGTAAGGCGCTACCGAACATACGGCAGTATCATAATCATGTGTAGGTAATAGGGAGCTACAAATTAAAACTGCTGATGATAATATAAAACCGCTCATATTTTTCCAATTAATTGTAACAAAAGATAATGTGGAGAGCATCACAATAAATGCGATCTCAAGCCGAGTATGAGCACCTAAATCAGTATTGACTTCACCTGAAATATTGCGAATAGCAATAATGTACAACCCGACGTGTTGGTTGTGCACATACTTTGACTTAGGTGTAGCGTTGGCGAAGTTAGGGCGTGTAGACTTAGGGCATGTAGAGCTGGCTCTCTATAAAATCTGATAACTTTTACACAGTGCAAGCCAAATGGCCTTCTCTTGGCAATATTTTACATGAAAATGTTCTTGGTGATACCTGTGTACGTAATACTAGCGATCTAACCGCCACTTCGCCCACATGGTTTATTTCTCCCGCGTTATGTCTTTGGTTACTGCTCCGCTCCCGTGAGTCGTAGCGTGATGTTATATAGCCTATGTTAATTAGGGATTATGAAACATTCTAATGGTGACAAAATTATTTAAATCGGTCCAGTAGTTCTTGACTTTATTCTTTACAAACAAATCATTCCTGTCTAAAATATGAGTACAGATGGACACAAAACGGTCGTATCGCACGTTCGTCATCAACTGTACATGTATGGAGCATTCGTAGCTCGCTGGAGAGCTGACTCGTGACATGCTCTCTTTAAAAATCTCTAGGTTTAGTACTGCCATCGCATCTTAACACAAATGATGTAGAGCACTGTAGACTCGAGCCCGCGGCGCCTGCACCTGTACCGTAAGCGTAACATAGTGTATTATCTATAACCATACAGCCGCGACGGCAGCCACGGGACACGCTCACAGCAAGTGGCACACCCAAGTGGCGCGTCCAAACACCAACCAATGCCCTGTTCCATGTGGGTTTCGAACAACAATAACATAAATACAATAAAGAATAAAAGTCAATATGTATTAATAATTATAATGTATAAAAGTATTCTACAGAGAACTAGTGGATTCCTTATTCTTCTTCAAGTCTTTGCCGAGGTCGGACTCGTTGCTGGAGGAGCACATGGAGACGCGCGAGATGTGCAGCAGCTCCAGGTCCAGGTCCGGCTTCGACTTCTTGAGCCCCGGGTCTGAGGACGGGCCCTTCGCCTTCCGGGACAGGAAGGGGATCACGTCCCTGATGCCGTTGTTCTTGGAGGTCTTGCTGGAGCGCGAGGAGTTGGCGGCGCTGGACGCGCTGCTGAACGAGTACTTGGAGGCGTTGTCTCCGATGAACAGCACGCCGCGCTCCGACAGGAAGTCGTCGATGGAGTCGTTGGAGAAGTAGGCCTGCGCGCCCTGCTCGATGGAGTCCGTGTGCTTCTCCTGTTTGTAGCCGCCGTACTGCTTGCACGCAGAGCCCTTCCGGCAGCCCGTCAGGTTGGAGCCCTCGTAGTCGTAGCTGTGGCAGCGGATCACCTTCTCGGAGGAGCCGCTGGGGCTGGCGGCGGGGCTCTTGCCGGGCTTGGCGGGCGCGCGCGGCTTCTTGTCATGCTTCTCCTCCTCGAAGCTCACGCGGGTGTCGGGCGGCTTGCGCGGCTCGGCGGCGGGCTCCTCGGCGGGCTCGTCGTCCAGCCGCACCTCGGGGATGGTCTCGGAGCGCGGCAGGCGGTGCCAGTCGCGCCGCGTCACGCACTTGGACAGGATGTCGTCCGACATACTCAGCTTCACGGCGGCCTTCCTCTCCTTCTGGCACGCTTTGTAGCATCGGATCTTCTTGTCGATGTAGTTGGACGACTCGCTGAGGTACTGGTAGTCCGTCGTCTCCGTGTCGATGTTGCTGGTGCAGATCAGCGGCGTGGTGACGGACGCGTCCTGGCGGTAGTTAAAAAACCGGTCGATCACTTTCTTCTTCTTGCAGCAGCCGCAGCGCTTGGACAGGCAATACACCATGGTGCAGATGAGGCAGCACTGCACGAGGATGACGGCGATCAGCGCCATCAGCATATGCTTGTTGGACATCACGTAGGTCATGATGCAGGTGAACTTGGGCATGCCAGGCGCGAGCGCCGGCCGCCGCGTGCTCCTGTCGGCGGCGCCGGGCTGTGCGGTGGCGCCCTCCGCGCGCTCGGAGGCGGTCATGTCGGCGGGCGCGTCGCTCGCCGGGGAGTAGCCGTCCCTCGCCATCGTCCTGATGATGAGCACATCTTTCGTTTCCCTGCCCTTCCCTTGCGTCAGAGCTTTTATAAAATTGATGTCTCCCTTAGTAATAGCCGGCTTATTCAGACATTTGTTAGAAATAGGATTGTATGCGTTCCTGGGCGTACCAGTGCTAGACTGTTCTAAACAAACCGGTACTGCTACGCAACGCTTTTTAATGACATTAAAAAAGGACTTGAAGCCATTGTAGTAAACGTCGCAGTTGACTGGCTTGCAGTCGTTCAGCGGGTCCTCGTCAACGTGCTTGCATATTCTCACGTCGTCGGGTGCGTACGCCGCCTCCAGCGTGGTGTCGAACTTGATTCTGATTGTATCTCTTATAAACTTATCCGGTTTGGAACTAGACTTATAGTCGACGTAGATGGTGCAGAACCCCTTGCGGTCGTAGGGGTCCAGCAGCGGCGCCACCAGGTGCAGCGTCCTCGTCGTGCCTGCCAACAGAACGCGCACGGTGAGCCGCGCTACATGTGCTACGTGTGCCGCGTGCGCTACGTGTGCTGCCTACCTTCGGGGACGGTGGCGGCGGCGCTGCCGATGAGCTGCACAACGTTGCAGCGCGCGTCGTCGGCGTCCAGGCAGCACTCGTCGGGGTGCACCTCCACGGCGCAGTCCTCGCCGCTCGTGTTGTTGATCTCCGTGAAGAACCGCAGCCCGACGGAGCACGGCATCACCTGCAGCAGCCCCGACTTTGTGGAAATATTTTTACTAAACGCACTCATTACTATGTTAAATAATAAAAAACTTATGTAAAAATTCATCGGAAGAGTTCAGTACTGTCATCGTATTCGACTGCTTGTGACATGCTTGTGACAGATTGCTATCCGCGTGTGGCTGACGGGCGGCGGCGGGCGCGTCCATAGACTCAGCCAGCTGTGGATGACACGCCTCGTCTACATGCACGTCAAACCACAGAGTAATATAATATCGACTCTCAACAGACATGGAACAGAGTTGTAGGAAATCTGCCGAGTAATATTTCCAGAAGTTGTTCGAAGGTGGCGACGTGTGGCCGGAGTGTTCCTTACCGGCAGACGCTCTGAGTTCCGACCTGTAAAGCGTCTGGCTGAAGTTATGGCGCACAGAAAATGTCTGGCTGTATTGTGTGTTACAATATACACAATTACCGGCCACTGAACACACTGAACGTGTGTCAGGTACCTCCTGCAGCAGATGGAGGGCCCAGCACTAATGTTTCTGTTCCCTGTTCAGCCACTCGGTGGTGACGTAGCTCTAACGTCTCTGGGATCATGCACCGCAATGTTAAAAGGCTTCAAATAAACAAACAACAAAGTAATTTATTTTCAATTATTTATTGTTTCTCGTCACAATGTGGCATACCGTGTCATGTCGGTATCATTGTGAACGAGGTACAAAGTCGACATCACATTCATTTTATCTTAAATTTTAAGGTAAACAAGTCATGTATCTATTAGAAAAAATCACAATAAAATTGTACTTCATAAGTTGATGTTTTATTATTATTTAGTTGTCACAGATGTACTACCTGCCCACGTATTGCGGCACTCAGCCTCGCGCGCGGCGCACGCGCATCTCGACAGACACTTGGACAGCAACACATCGTATGTCAAGTGTCATGAACAAGATGGCGGCAGAGCTGAGTTTGTAATTTCTTAAACTATTGTAACACTAACACGTATAGTATTTACGTAACATTGTATTTACAAGGACATCTTACATTAATTATAAAATCACCCGTTTGTTAGGGCACCTACCTACCTACCTAATGTTTACAAATATTAATCTAGCCAGACCCTTATTTTTGTTTAATAAATTAAACATTTTTATTAAATAATAATTATTGTGATAGGTAGTATGCGAATAAAATAAAATGAATACCTTAGTGCAGGTATTTATTTTATTTCAGTTTAGCACCCATTAGTGGAAGTCTTCAAATATTGTCATGTGTGCAGCTGCTGCGACAGTCAGCGAGCAACATGGACAACTGCGCCCCCGGTGGTGTCTGCTACAGCACTTAGCACAGTAGCTAGCAACGTTCACTCATTTAGCGAGATTCATTGTTGCTTGAGCGAGTACAAATATTAACAATAGTTTATCTCAAGCTCCACCTGGGGCGGTCATTGAGCTCGGAGTGAGTCGCTCACACGAGGGATAATTACAAATAACGATATGTACAAGATGTGCCGGGAGCGACTGACTCCAGGCGGCCGCGCTGCTCTACTGCACAGGTTGTGTCGGTCACAGCAGCAGTGCCGCCAGGCCCCAGGCGCCGCTGAGCAGCGCCCACAGCAGGCGCAGCGCCAGCAGCGCCAGCAGCGCGCAGGCGGCGTAGTGCAGCGCGCGCAGGCGGCGCAGCTTGCGCAGCCCGGCCGGCACCGTGTCCACCGGGTCCTTCAGCAGGTACACGCGCACGCCGCGGATGTAGTTGTAGAAGTAGTCGCTCCAATCCACCGCCGCCATGTCGAAGTCGAACAGCTTCTGGTCGGCGGGGCACAGCTCGCTGAACAGACGCTGCGTGTTGCTGTTGTCGAACTTCCACTCGCGCGTCGCGAAGTACGCCATCACCTCCGAGAACTTCGTGATCTTCGCGTACGTCTTGCGCAACCTGTGGACGAGCACAGTTAGTCAGTACAGTCACTACAGTACACATGGCAGGGCATGCTGGCGCGCTAGCTGGGGGAGCTACTCACATGGGCTTCTTGCCGATGACGACGGCGATGGCGTCGATGATGTAGGCGGGGATCCAGTGCAGCAGCAGGCAGTACAGCCAGTACAGCGTCTTGGAGGAGGTGAGCGTGAACAGGTAGTAGTAGATGGCCTGCACCGTGGGCACTTGGAAGCCGTACACCTCGTTGTACTTCATGAACTTCTCCCAGGTGAGCGGCTTCTGCTCGCTGGACACGTAGTTGTAGACGGGCGGCGGCAGGTCGGCGGGCGGCGCGTCCTCGTGGTTGCGCGGCAGGTCGCGCGCCGTGCGCCACGCCGCCGCCACGCACGCGCTCACCACCATGTCGCCCGGCACCAGGTCCGCCACCACCTTGGGGTTGCAGTTCAGCACGTGCAGCAGCCCCACGGCCGCGCCCACCACCACCTGCGGGGGAGGGTACGGTGAGCTGCTGCCTTACTACCACACACGTCACCACCATGTGGGCACGCCAGGGCAGTACTTACACCAGTGGGCCCGTACACGTTGTCTATCCACCCGGACACCGGCTCCCTGGCGGTGCCGATCACTGCGAACAGAATACCACAAGTTAGAGAACTAAGCTAAGTTAAACTGAGTTCGTCAGCACCCAGCCTGGATGTAGCGGGGGCGTGATGGAGCGCAGTGTAAAGCTCGCGAGCTTCGATACATTTGTTAGGACAAATAGACAAATATATTCATCGATACGAAACTAATAAATTATTACACTAATGTCATCAACATGGCGTTTTTATGACAACATGACGTGCTTGTGTTCGCCATCCGGTTGACATTTGTAACACTTGAGCTTTACGTTCCGCTCTGTCAAGGTGTCGACTAGAGGCTAGCGACACCACGGAGGTCAACAGCCATTTCCACCGAATAGATGAATGTTATAATTTATTAAATGTAAATTCTGGTTTATTTGCTTTAAAATAAATAAATTAAAAGAGACCTTGCTGCTCACCGAAGGAGGGCAGATCGCAACACAGCCAGATCAGAAGACTACATATTTTATTGTTCTCTGAGTGAATTCACAAGGAATGCATTGTTCGTTATTAGTTATAGATAGTTATAAGTATGATTATGTTGGTCATTGGGTTAGCCTGTAATGGTAATTGTATGTAGATAAATAAATAAGACAGTACCCTCAGGCTTTGATTATTATAAGTTGTTAAAAAATCAACTTTAAAATAGGATTATGGACGACTCTTCAGCAATATATAAATTTGGTACCTACTACCTAGCAAAATGTAATGCTGAATAGCTAAATATCTGTAAATAACAATAACAAGAGTTGTTGGAATTTTTCACATGTTTTCAATCGCGAAAATAAAATCTTATAACTCCTACGTCAATAGGTAGAAAAAAACTTCAAACAAATGACATTGCTATGAACTTTTATCTAGGCGTTTGGATGTATCTGCTAAAATTACTCCCTCTCGCGTGGATGTAAGTATGAAGTGAGTTGAAATAAAGACAGTTATCTCAGGCAATATTATAAGTGGTTGAATTGATAATCGTATTTGAAAAGAGAACGGTTAATATTAACTGACCTAAACAAAAAACTTAATTACCTCAGTACCCACATAAATTCACTATAATACCTACCTACAATATTATGACATCGGCTGTTGTAGCCGCGACAAAAAGTAGCACAATCAGCACTAGAGATACATTATTATATTGATAATTCACGAAAGTGCTAGGAATGCATGAAACACTCAATAAATTATGAATGAATATTCAAATATTACGAGATAATGTGTGATTCATAGTTATGCTTGAAGCAGAAATTTGCAAAGTTGATTTTTTACCACGTGATGTAGGTACTGGTGTCAAAACATGTGGCAGTAATAAATGAGTTGCGCTCACCGATGGAGGGTCGGAACAGCGCCACCGGCAGCCCCTTGGAGTACTCCAGCACGATGTTCTCCGCCACCGCCTTCGTGTACGCGTACGTGTTGGGGAACTCGCCCAGCAGCCTGCAACAAGCGCGCCATCAGTACCGACTAGTGCGCGCCCCTGACTGCGCTCGGCAGTGTGAGGAGGACTCACCCGGGCGTGATGTCGTTGATGACCTTCTCGTCGAGGCTCTCCACCAGGTCGATGAGCTTGTCGCCCCGCAGCGGGCTCTCGTAGAACTTCTCGCCGATCTCAGTTTGCGGACAGTTGCTGGAGGACATACAAACATACTCAATCAGCCTTATTGTACGGGGACATGACACTGTGTTGTCTGATGTCAGTCGAGGGTCGTGCGTACCTGTACGCCGTGGAGATGTGCACGAAGGCCTTGAGGCGGGCGCAGCCGCGCGCCAGGCGCAGCATGTCCCGCGTGCCGCGCACGTTGATCTGCACCGCCGTGCGCAGCGGCTCGTCGAAGCGCACCGTCGCCGCGCCGTGGAAGATCACCTCCACCTGCACCACAAGCACTACCGCGTCACGACACATGATGAGGCGGATGTGGAGCGTCTGCCGTAATGTGCTGCAGCTGCATTGCGACCTGTAGTTCTCCTGATAGCTCTATGTTTCCGCCTGGTGGCTGCTGTGTGTGACTACTACAAATGTACTAAGTTGGATGCTTGTTCGCATTTGTTTTTCGCGACACTCTATTGTACATTCTAAACATTGTTGCGTTTGTCTGTCGTCATTTCAGATGTTTAAATGCCGTAAGTAATGGTCCTTCAGTCATAGTAGTCATATAGTAATATTATTAAATTAAAATTAGATAAACTGCATCAAACGAGTAAACTGGTGGCAGCCACTGTCCTGCTCGTGTGAGGCGCGTACTAGTGCTCGGTACAGTAGGTACGGCGGACACTCGCCAAACCAGTCCGCTCGAGTGCTGCACTTAAGTTGGCGAGCTTGACGCAACTTGAACAACAAAGCTGTGTGAATAGTGCTACTATTCGAGTAGTGAGACAGGTCGAGCTTTCAGTCGATCTCATCGGTGAGAGAGAAGGAGATGGCACACCTGTGCTCTCGTGAACTGTTCCTACAAGTCGGACATAGGCCCGCAATACCCAAACATCACTTACACACGTCATGCAAAAAATATCAAATTACCAACCATTACGTTTGCAATAATTATAATAAGTATTAAAGAAATACGCCCCGAGCTAATATTGAACTGTTGAACTTGAGGTTTTTTACATGAAGTGCTCTCGAGTCTATCGACTGCGTACTGTAATGACGAGCGTAAATATAGGAAGTTTCCATGACGAGTGCGATGGGTCAGTTACGTTGGTGGTGGTGGTGGTACGCACCTCTTTTTTATACCACTAAAAATGGCAAACAAGCTAACGGCCCGCCTGATGTTAAGCGGTCACCACTGCCTATGGACTCTTGCAACACCAGAGGCATCACTCGTGTGTTGCCGACCACGTAAAAACCTCAAGACTCCTTTCTTACCTCGTTCATAATCTTGGTGCGGTCCTCGTCGCACATGCCCAGCCCGGGCTGCCCCACGTCGCCCTCCACGATGCAGATCTTGCGCGTGAAGTCGGGGCACTCCTTGCGCAGCCGGTCGTACAACTAGAGCGATGATACACGACATTATTACCACGCAGGTGGGTGACAAGTAAGGAGATGTTTGTTCCTTCATCCACAAACACACACATTATTTATTTAGAGACCCACGATTTGGAACTAACTTCAACTTAAAACTGTAACTTCTTGACAATTCAAAGTGCCTGTGAATCGACTAATTAAAATAAATGTTTTGATTTTGTGACTTTGACATGAGACAGTTTCTGTTACACGGATTCACGACAACACGATATAGCACCGCCTCCCCGGTCATGGGGTAGGTAGACTAGGTAGGATAGCTAGGTCAGAATGTCTCACCACGTCGTCGAACTGCTCCTGCAGCCGCTTGGCGATGTCCTTGTTCTTCTTGGGGCGCGCCAGCAGGAATATCTTCTTCAGGTCCGGGCACGATCTGGAACAAGCACCAGCGTTACTTTACTCATTTACATACTATCGGAGGGGCCACTGAGGGCCGATGCCTGCCGGGGCTGCGGGTTGTTCGAAAGAGATACCACGCCCCCGGAACGCAAAGGGCACAAGAAAGAACATGGATGGGTTTTAGTCAGTAAAAGTGTGAGACTAAGGACGGGACTAAGGACGGAACTGTGGGTGTTCATTGGTACACCTCTGCCTAACCCTTCGGGGAATACAGGCGTGATAGTATACTAAGGACGGGAGAAGTTATTTGATGATTTCCCATCCGAAAAAAAACTCATTTTCATCGATATACTAGGTGTACGGTGTACCCAATGTGCTCGCAACTCTCGCAAACATACCAACATCATCAATGTGTGACTTTGCTTCAAGCTATCGACTATTGCGAAAACATATTACAAGCAAAGGCTGTCGTGCGCAGAGTGGCGTCATGGCGCGTCCACTTGTGATCAAGATTACGTGTCGCTTGGCATGCGGGGCGCGTGCGCAGCGTGTGAGACAGAGCGGGACACCTGCTGCTATAGCACAGCAGAGATATAGAGCAGGCTGCGGGGAGGACACGCGTGATGCACAGGGAGTACCTGTACTGTGTGCCCCCCAGGGAGGAGGCAGCAGCATTAACTGAAAGCCAAACTGTTAGTAACAGGCGATGTGCCCCGCTGGGCAGTCCCGGGCGGGCGCTGTACAGCTGTACCAACAAGCTGACTACTATGTATTCCCGCAGCATTCTATAACAAATCTCACGGAAAAAAACAAAAGGAAAAGAAACGAAGTAATATTTATTACAATGTGTCGCAATTGTCATTCAGCGGAGAACCGCCGCGACCCGCGTTACATAGTGACGAGCGGCGACCGACCGCTCCACCCCCGCGACCACGCGACCGTGGGAGCGAATAGTACGTCATTGGAGTACCTAAGTACCCAACTTGGGCATGGAACCCTAGCCCTCATGCTCAATGGCTACGCTTGGGACGACTGTGTCATCGAGACAGTGGAGCTACGTGAGTATACCAATCGGTGTGCAGGCACCGAACACATTGTCCGGAGCTCACGGCGGCGGCTGGTCAGTGCGCTTGCGCAACAAGGCCGCGGCGCTACGTGCTGAGGACGCGCCGCACGCCGCGCTGCTACTCATTAGCTAGCCGCTACTTGTGCGAGTCCACAGCTCAGCGTGAGCACACCTGTCGAGCCTCACTGCAGCTGTGTGCCAGGGAGCAGCAAGCAGGACGGGACAGGTCGCTGCAGCTCCCTGCACAGGTAGCGCCGACTTGATGCCGCCATAAGAGGGGCCAGCGGACGATAGATCGGGGACTCTATCGCACACGCTGCACGGTCCCTGGAGTAGTGGTGATGTTTCAGTGTACACAGACATCGCTGAAGGAGAGAGCCCGGAGGCGGGCAAGGAAGAGGGCGCCCAGATGTGGTTCACACAGTTAAGCGCCGCACTGCATGCGCTGCAGCCTGTGAATGCGCTTGCACATACTACGTGACGGTAGTAGATGCAGGTGTGCCGGGCGCGGCCGGACAGGCGGTGTGGTCGGACAGGTCAGCCGTACAGCCGGAGGCCGGTCATCAAGCTGTGCATCGAAATCCCCTCCTTACCCTTTTTTGGTGTAATTCTTTATATTGTGTTGTAAGTACGTATCAATAGCTACAAATCGTTCAGTTCATCGGATGGCGCGTTGACATTGTTCTACAAACTTCAAAATGTCATAATCCCTCTTTGAAATATTGTAAACTACAGCTAAGTTATAATTATAATTCGGAGTTTTTGTTATTTAGCAACGGTTGTATAGAGCAAGTGGCACGCTCGCTAGCTTACCTTCCGTAGACCGCAGAGTACAAGGATAATGTTACCATTATCTAAGAAGCAGCAGCGGCAGGAACTACTTAGTTTTATTAGTATTTCGTGTAACTAGCTGTCTATTAGAAGTGGTCGAGCCGGAAATCTAAAGCACCGACCACTGGCCAGCCACCAGTGTGCGGCGAGGTGACCCTCGTGCGCCGGGCGTTAGTACGAGCGCACTGTGTGATACAAGTGTATGGGGGAGGGGGAGGTGCCCCAGTTAAAACAAGTGATACATTTTTACACGACTGTAGAGGATTTACCGAATACTAGCCCAGATTAATTTCGTTGCGGGATCCAAGACAGTTGAACCGGGACTTGCCGAGCTTCATTACCTCGGCGCTCACTGTTGATTCTGGCTTACAGGAGGTGCAAAGTTGGGAGAAGTAGAGAGTCGGGAAAAGTGTGGCGGGCTTGTCTCATTAAAATAGTACAAAATAGCCCAATATGTTTATTAGAAGTACATTACAGGGTGTTGTGTCCGGCACCCCCATCCCCCGCCAGCTCGCGGGCAGCTGAAGCTCTGCAATGCTGTGCACTCAGTGCGCGCTGCGCCTGCTTCAAACCGGTCTCCGGCACTGTCCATGTTGTAGGTAATCCACCATTTATAGCAGTAGCTCATAAACTATTTCTAGTTATGTATATTTTACGACGCAATCAAATTCTAATAAGTGGTTATTGCAAATTCTGTAGCACCGGAGTAGATAACACGCAGAGAGCGAACTGTGCGCATGCGCGCCGCCACCGGCGGGTTGAGTATAGTGGAGAGCATAGCTGTGTCATAGTGCTCTGAAGTAGACTGTCCTATCCTACTGTCCTTCCTTCCTTCCTACTATCCTACTAATACTATAAATGCGAAAGTATGTGAGGATTGATGTTCGTTACTCTTTCACGCTAAAACGACTAAACGGATCTCAATGAACTTTGCATTGAGATAGATTGTAGTGTGGAATAACACATACGATACTTCTTATCCTGGAGCATGTACGGTTCCCGTGGGATAATATCAAATTTGATAAGAAGTTGCGGCCAGAAGCTAGTCATCTCATAAGAACAGTTTTCATAGTTCAAGATTGCATACAACGCGAGTCATGTGGGTGTGCGGCGTGCAGTCTCTGTGGGCTTGCTACTCGATGTTATATCAAGCTTAAGGCAAATAAGGCTCGGCGAGGAAAAACCGGTGACTTGTGTGAACTGTCCTTATTGTATTATTATAATGTAACGACGAGCGCCACTCGGAGCAACAGCCGCATGGCGTAATACTGTCGACTTGACGAATTTTATATATAACTAATGGAACAATGGATTTTGATGTATCGACAGAATGAAAGGGATTGTGATCGCGAGGGTGTCCACGGCAGCAACAGGCCACGTCGGGAGGCGCCGCGAGTGTAGCGAGTGTCGGGCATGTGTCTTATGATTATGATACACTTACTTAAACGATAGCGCACCAGATGACGCAACCGGTACGTGCGCCGCCTTGAGAAAGTCGCTGTTTTACTTTTAAACAACATTACGATGTTGTTGTGAAAACATGCACTTTTGAGTGACACGGTGTCCTATAGTCTACCTCTCTATATGCGGATACATACAAAAATGTAATTCTCCAGACCGATTCCGGCCACGGCAGCTAATCTTAATGCAGACTTGCCACGTACCGAGGAGATATTAAAGTGCACAAGTGTGTGCGCAAACACAGGTGCATTCCCTCTTCCCTTACTCTCATAGTCCGATGGGACGGAAATCTGACACGACCGGAAAGAGATCAGGCGCGGAACCAACGGCTTTACATGCTTTCCGAGACACGGGGGTCACGCCATCAACTTCCAAACTCCGGGCTGCTACTGAGAAATTCCTAATGGAAGAACCCAATAACACTTTTTCCCGGCCTGGAAATCGAACCCTGGGGACCCCTCGCTCGGCAGTACCACAGGATACAAGCGTCTCACCTGAGCAGCTTCTCGACGAGCAGCTTGCCGAGGAAGCCGGTGCCGCCGGTGAGCAGCACGGCGCTGCCCGCGAACAGCTGCTGCACCTGCGACTCCCCCAGCGGCGCCTGCTCCTCCACCATGTGCAGCGCCGTGATGTCGCCGCCCTGCCGCGCCTCCAGCACCTCGCGGTCCGACAGCATCTCCACTGTCATCACTGCAACCAGGCAACAGAACAGAGCGTGTTAGAACAAGTGGTAGGAGCACAGTAAGACATTTCTGTGGGTAGGAGTGACTGCAGGGCATGGAGTCGACTCGTGATTGTAACAATATCTGGTGACTGTTAAGTTATCTAAATCTACATAAATATAAAAATGAATAGCTTGAATTCGTTTGTCTCCCTAAAACTCGAGAATGGCTGGACCGATTTGGCTAATTTTGATCTTGAAATATTTGTGCAAGTTCAGGTAATTTTAAACGGCGAGAAACATAAATAATAAGAAAAGGAAAATATTAAAAACGACAGTTTAATTTTCCAATGCAAACTGTTCCTATAATAGCTGTGACAAAATTTGATGTTTTTTTTACATTTTGGAAATAAAAACATGTCACTTGGTTGTTAAATATCCGTCGTATGAGGGCATTTCTTTGGTCTGTTTTGTTGAAACAGCTGTTTTGTTTCAGGAATAAAAATATGTAGGTGATAAGAAGTTCAGGGTCATCTAGTTTGCAACAAAGTTTGTGTACAACTTTGTGTTTACGGAAGCAAATAAACATATTTCACTTGTGCACAAATATGTGAATAGAGGCTGAGGCAAGGCCGAGGTGACCACCTCCTACAGCTAGACAATTAGTATGATTACAGATCTTAATAAAGAACAAGGTTCTCTTTTCAAGATCACATTAAAAATACCGGAATGTCGGAGCCATTTATAGGTTTAAATGTATTTATAGAACTGTGTTTACAAGACGGCGAGGTTCGCATACCGACTCATTGAGATTGCAGTGTGGTGCCCTCCCGCACTGTCTCACTGCCGCTACGGTGAGGTATTTTGACAACGGAAGTTATGAATGCTAAAGTTGTTGGAATGCCGCGGGTATTTGGCAAGTGGCAGCACTTGAGCGCAACCATCACGGCGTTACGGAAGTGGGGCCGGCAGGGTACCGCGCTCTGCTGGAGGTCAGTGTTAGACGACTGCTAAGTGCCCCGGCACCTCCAGAGACGGCGCCCTCAGGTACTCGAGTACGTTCAGACATATATCCCTGTTTGTAGTTACAGACATTGATTACGAGGAATGCCCTTTTGGAAAGTTTTACAAACAATAGTTGTGTATAATGAACAGGCGAGCGCTCGATCACTATCGCTAGCCGTGTCTAGTATGCGAGGAGGCGACATGACGAAACGAGTGCCTTCACCGCCCGTGAGCGGAATACGTGAGCGTCTGTGAGGGAGCCTCCTCGGAGTGCCAGCACTCCAAGCAGTGACGACATGCCGTGCTGCTACTGTTAACTGCCTCCATTGGTCTCGTGGTGGCAAGCACGATTGTTAAGCTCAAGGTTTGATTCCCAGGTCGGGTACAAAGTGTTATTTAGTTTTTCCACTAGGAATTTCTCAGTAATAGTCCTGAGTTCGGAAGATGATGGTGTGAGAAAGTGCCTCGGAAAGTACGTAAAGCCGTTGCTCCTGCGCCTGACCTCTCCCCGGTCGTGTCAGATTGCCGTCCCATCGGACTATGAAAGTAAGGGAAGAGGGATTGCATCTGTGTTTGCGAGCACACTTGGGCACTATAATGTCTACTACACTTGGCTAGTCTGCATGAGGATTAACTGTCGTGTCTGGAGTCGGTCCGGAGCTAGGCAGAGTGGGTACACGTCATGTCGCTATCACGCTGTGAGGTTAGGTAGCCACTTGCTCAATGAGTAGTGCACAGTCGTGTGTGTACGAGCAGCACAGCACACAGCGCACTGTTCCCGGTGTAACAGGCGATGGTGCTGACGGTACAAGTTGTTTTATTACTTAATATATTAGGTTTGTAATATGTCAGGCTTCGAGGAGTAGCGCCTGCTGTGTCAGTAGCACACTCAGTGCAGCAGGGAACAGCTGTGTACGCCTTTCAGATGTTGCGTGATGAAAAGTCAATATTTTTAATTTGTTAAAGTAAGATACAAGATATGAGTTTTGCTTAAACATGAGTACCTATACACATAAACGCAACATCTTGCATTTCATTTTCACATAAAAAGTTCAATAGGGTGACTCATGTTTTGCCTTAATGGCGTACTAAATATAAGTGATTAAGAAAATGTAAATCACCACAGTTGCATTGCTATTCTCTTACTCATAAATGCATTACTAACATCAATAATTATGGTCAAAAAGTTACGCAACTATCCGTTATTGTTAGCCCACACACATTGATCGTGAACATCTTCCTTAGCGCTACACCGCAAGTGTCCGGAAGTGTTTCAGTACAAGTGATGTACTTACGCCCCCGGGGTGTCGCCCGTCGAGTGCTGTCGCGCGTTTGTTTGGCGGCTAATATTGAACATGCGCGAATTAATATTGACGAGCTAACATCGCGGAGCCACTCTAGTGCTAACAACACGCAGGTGTCACTTCTCACAGTTTGTGCTCGCGAGCTAAACAGCGGACATACTACACGCAGTGTGACACTTGCATCCCTCGAAGGGGTGGGCAGAGCACCCCTGTTCTATCATGAGTCCACACTCGGGCTGCTAGCAAGTGTTTCCTTGTGGAAACACTGTGTGGTCACACGAGGCTGTGGCGGCGCGTGTGACCCGGGCACCGCTGTTACAGTTCGCCTCCGTTGAGTCTTTGGTCGTTATTGTCGTATATGGTCGAGCAGTGGGCGGCGACCTTCAGTTCTCCACCGCTAGACGCTAGCTCTGCTTGTGACACTACTCTAGTGGATGGTCGCCTCAGCCCGGTCACAAGGCCGCGGCTTGCGATGCCCCGCCGCACTGCGACGCATGTGCGGGGGCTAACAGGCCGGCCGATCACCGGGCTGGGGGCAAGGCCTGCGCCGTACCCGCCAGGACCGGGGGAAGGCCCCGCACCGCCGCCGCCGCCGCCGCGGCCGCCGCCGCCACCGTCGCCGTGGCTGCACCTGCAGCCACCGCTGACACCGCGTCCGCCGGCGCAATGGATTGCCAATAATGGCACCATTGCGCCTCCCGCTGGCGGATTCCGTAGGCACGGTCTGTGGACGGTGAGCAATGGGTAGCTCATCGTCCGTACGTTATTAACTAACGACAGACCGTGTCGACGGCGCGTCCATGTTCCGCGCACAGAGGTGTCAGCCACTGGAAGGGGCCACTAAGGGCCAAATGCCTGCCGGGGCTGCGGTTTGTTCGAAAGAGATACCGCGCCCCCGGAACGCAAAGGGCACATGAAGGAACATAGATGGTTTTTAGTCAGTAAAAGTCTGACACTCCCTCCCGCCCCGCCCTGGACGGGGGGGGTCATTTGATGATTTTACCATCTCTAAAAAAAAAAAAAAAAAAAAAAAAAAAGTGGAAGGTCGCCGCGAATGCAGCGCGCCGGCTGGGGGCTGCCGAGCCTCATGCAGCCTGCAGCCAGGCCCCAGCTCTTCATACCTTCATACTATACTTAGGTGCCTAATCATCATTACAGTAAGTACAAAGGCGCGTGCGCCCCGCGGGCGATGCGGGCCTGTGGTTCAAGTTCAGTGTCACTCGAGTGAACGAATGCTGATGCTGAATGATTTCGACCGAGTGACGGACGCAGGCTCGGATCACTCGCGGAGGAGCGGTTGCGTCACCCGAGTGAACTGTCAACACTCAATATTGACACGACACGACTGGCGCGCTCTGTGTAATACTTGTGTTTACTTGTTAAAGTCCATTCAAACTTAAACACAACTTATTTGTATGAGTACACAACTTTACAATATTATGTAGTTCCGGAACTAGTGGAGGCCATCGCGCGCTGTCCGCCCCTCCGACACGACACCACGCCGCAGAACAAGGTACAGGCTGTCCTGTACCTTGTTCCAGTGCACTTACGCCCAGTGGGCGTAAGTGCATGCAAAGTCCAGAACAAGGGCGTAAGTGCATGCAAAGTGCAGGACAGGGGCGTAAGTGCACGTTATTGTTTGCTAGTTAAGTAATCCTTCGATATCTGGGGGCACGGTAGCGGCCCCGCACAGTGAAGCAAAAAAGCGGCATTGTATAAACACGGAATCGCACTAAACAATCCAATTTAATATAATAATTATGTATTAATTGTGAGATACATTGTGCTTCCATGCGGTGGTCTATCTATTTATAAAAAACATAAAACAATTTGGACTGCATAAATTAGCCGACTTGGAATTGCTAGGATTTACCAAGTTTTTACAGAGGAAATACTGAGTTGTGAGACTTGGGTTTTATACAAGTTATGTTTCAGATCGCGTTAGGATTACTTGAATGTAATCTGCATCCGATTAAACTTTTTGCTTATTTTGAACACCTCGGCACGTTTACAATCGGATCACGTGTTGTGTACCCTAATACTCTAATAGCTGTTATTATAAATATAGATTTTAGTTTCACGCTCACAACTATTTTAATTATATCAGATACGCCTCGATACAATAATAAAGTTCAGGAAGAATGCAGTAATTAAACACCGGTCAAGTGCGAGTGGGACTAGCACACGGTGGATTCCACACCATTGTACAATATTAAGATAGAGCATCAAACTCGCTTCTTGACATAATTATGGGGACCTCGTTTTTATTTTTATTTTTTTGATCACCGTAATACACATACTGTGATTTTTTTCTGCCTGTTGCGGTTCAAGAGATACAAACCCTGTGACAGACAGACGAACAAACAGCGAAGCCTTATTTAATACCTTTGAATTAAAATCAACGGTAATAAGGCTCCGCGCCGTGGTCTAAGTCAAGGGACCCTAAAAAGGATTACCTACAAATGCAATTAGCTACGTCTTTGTTGAGGGTCGACTCAACGGATGAGATGGTCCACGTGAACCGTGCTGTACTGCATGGTGTCCGCGGGCAGTGCGCGCGTGTGGCGAGCTACTCGCAGAACAATCACACGCGCGCTCCTTACGCGGCGCGCTCATTAGGGACCTCCGCCGTGTTGTGCACACATTACACACCCACTAATCGATCTGCGTACCAGCACACACACACACACCCTCAAACACGGACACGGACGTGTGGTGATGCGGCTAACTATACACTACTTCCTCTGATGTTCTGATCATCTTCTGTTAGGCGCTTTGCACACGACGGCTCGGGGCAGTCTATTTGACCGCGAAGCAATAAATACCGCGGATATACCTCACAGATACGCCCTATAATTATGTCTTTGCCCTCTATGTGTGCTGGTACTGCTGGTAGTATAGGATTCCCTTTGCACTATCGTTCGAGGTCAAATTGACCGGACGAGCCCGCCCCACCGCCGCGTGTTTCTCGTCTAACAGTACCTATGCGTGGAGCACAGTACGCTGTTGTGCCCCGGATGAGCAGCGCGGAGCAAAAAGTCAAAGTCAAATCATTTATTCCAATTAGACCATTAAAAAGCACTTTTAGGCGCCAATTAAGTAAACTACCGTACTGAATCTAGTTGCCCATTCCAAAAGGTAGTTTCGTATGGAGAAGAACAGGCAAGAAACTCCATACAGAGGGTACATCTGGGCAGAGGGCGCGTCTCCGCACAGGGCACGTCTCGCACACCGCGCTGGGCGAGGCCGGCCTCGAGCGCGTGTGTTCCGCACACATTGGGCAAGTACTTCTCAGCAAATAGTTCGCTCGACCAGTTTGTGGAATCTATCGGTTTATGAATACTGATTGATTTGCCAGTTTTATAATATTGTAATGGTAATCAACTCGCCGCGAGGTTATCGCTAAGGACTCGCCCTTCACTGCGCCGACAGCGAGGCGCGGCCGACACCCTCCGCGGACCCCCGGGGAGGCTCTCGTGCGGTAGTTGTGTCGAGAGATTGATTCAACCAGTGGAACCTATTCCTGCGTAAGGGTGTAGAATGTACAATTGTGGTGTCATACATACACACCCCGACATACCCCTCGAGGAGCTATTAGTTACTGTGTGCCCGCGCCCCGCGCCCCGAGCTCACGGTGACAAGCGACGGCGAGTCTTCGGGCTTTGCGTTCGATAATGACTTTACAAAATAAAAATGAGATTGATTGAGTAATAAATAAATAAATTTGCATTCAAGTCAGGCCCGGCGCGGCCGACTACTTAGCATGCCACTTGACCTACCTATGTTTAGCTGCTAATGTACCTACCTGCATGTACCTGTGTGTACCACTCACCTGCGCTATAAATATCACTACGTTTTACTAAACTCCTACTCGGTACTACAAGTAGGTACACACTCACACATACACACTCGTCATCCAAAACTCAATATTCATTGCGTTGTAATAGGTGCGTACTACAGCTACTTGTACCGACATGGACTTATGAATACCTCTCCAGTTGAAGAGGTATGGGCACAGAGGAGCAAAGAGGAGAGATATCGAGGAGGGAGGAGGTACTCAACAGGTACCTTGTAGGCATAGTGTGAGCGACACGTGCGTCAACCATCTGTTAAACTAACAAAGCTGTATCCGATGGCGAATTATTAGATTACGTTTCCGAGGTCGACCGCTGGCTATTAACATGTGAGATTAGCTATTATAATGTATAATTAGCCGATATTAATCATACATCCGGATACGACGTTGAAGGGCCTGTGCACATTAAGTTTGATAAACGCGCCGTTAACGCGCGTTTGTAGTGCTACAGGCGCGCCTTGAACGCGCGTTTGTAGCGATACACATGCGATATGCTCGCGAGTCAGACATTTTTAAACGCGCGTTAACGGCGCGTTTAAAAGTCGTAGTATGTACAGGCCCGAACATCGGCGCTTCTATTGATGTGTGTGTAGGGTTACCAGATGAAAAAATCAAAAGTCCGGAGAAAAGGCCTGATTTTCATTGAAAAATCCTGAGATCCATTACATTATCAAAATTTTCTCTCGAATTTACTTAACAATTTAATAAAGTCGTAATACTATCGTTTTTGTGGATCTTACTTAAAAATGTATCATCACATAATTATTAAGTATGATAAAACTGATTAAGTACCTACTTGGATAAATAAGTACTGATTTTAATTGTGCAATTATTACCAAAGGAAGATTATTTTTAGTTTGTTTAATTTTTTATCAAAGAGATCTTTAAAATGTAAGCTACATTTTATTGAAAATTCAAAAAATCCTGAGATTTCATGAGATTTGCAAAATCCGGCCGCAATCCTGAGAAGAGTCCAAAAATCCTGAGATCTCAGGACAAATCCTGAGATATGGTAACCCTATGTGTGTGCGACACTGTGTGCGAGAGCATCCGGGGATCGAAGCGCGACTGCGGCAGACGTTATCAAGTGCCAAGCCGAAACTTGCACATGTAAGTACAGTGAGACACGTACCTGCCACGCTCACACGGCTATTCCACCGAACACTCTACTAGCGGTGTCGTGATGGCCCAGTGGTTCAAATTAGGTCATAGGTTCGCAACCGGGCACCGGCAAGTACCAATGTGACGTTCTTCTAATTCATGATTATGTACTGTCTAAGTTTATCTTGGACATCACTGACATCGGTGACCATGTCGGAGGCCCTTGCGGCGGTTTAGAAACTCTGACACTAGGGTGTGTGGGGTCGGTAGACCTTACTGCCCACACGATGAAGAAGATTGTACTAGCGAGCCCACTGAGCCTCGCGAGCTCCGGAGACAGCGCCACCAGACGCTTGCTAATCAGTGTGTAGTGACGTCACCGGTAGCGTCGTGCACACCGTGTGCACTGCTAGCTGCGCGTCGCATGAGCGTCGCGTTAGCGTGCGGTAGAGTTGGTAAACAGCGTGACGTCACGCCGCGGTGATAGGCACCTGCGCGTGCTATGTGCAGCGCTAGCGGCAGGTTAACTAATAGCGCCTAGTCCGCGATAAGGCGGCGCGCCCTATCTACTGCGCATCGCGAGATACTCATCTATTACGACAATGTTGTTCAATACAGTTTTATGCAAGTTATGAAAAGCACCTCAACCGCGAGCAAACACGTGAGCACACGTATTATGTGAGGACATCGAGGGCCGGGGTTGCTTCATCTGCTGTACTGTGTAGGTATAATGTAGTAGGTTTATGTAAGTAGGTACATTGTAATCACGGAAAATCCAGTTTACTTTTTGTGAAGCATTTATTTTAAACGAGTACCGTTACTTCCGTACATTAATATTAACCGGCACGGAGCATCGCGCCCATTCCTCGCCACACGAAACTACCTCTTGGAAGGAGCAACTACTTTCAATTCTTGTACCTATTTTTATTCATGTATCATGCACATATTTGACGTTCAAAATGTGTCTTTATAGGTTTCATTGAAACAAACGATTTGACTGACTTTGAAAAACCCTTTGTAGCAACACGTAGCTCGGCGTGAAGGGCTAACGCACACGAGCGGCCGAGCGAGCTCTTATTTACATGCTCGTGATGTAATATAATGATTACAATATAATTAGTGGAATCACTCAACACAACATCATTATAATTCATTATTCAGTATTTCGCGCGTCGCCGGAAATACCCGTATATTAATTATTAGGCTCAGTGGTCAGACACTGCCGCGCTGGTGAACGAGTTCGATTGCCGACAACAAGTGGTCGTATCGCCAGGTGCTGCGAATATTGCAACACTGGTTAATGCTCAACTATTAACTTGTCGTGTTCAGTAAATGTTATTTTGACGCGACCGCAATAATTTATTTTCACTTACATATGTATAAAAGCACGCAAGGCAATTAATTTTGCATTCTTTATAAACTTGAATTAAAAATGAATGTAACGTAAATAGTTGTCGCCCTCGTGCGCTGCGCTCCCTGATCGTTGTTATTTTTACGGGTGGGAAATGTTCAAATGTCTTCACACCACACCCCACACACCACACACTACACACTGCCACTGCACACCACACACTACACACTACACACTATGTGTACACAACTATGTTACTACTTTAATGACTGTTTGATTTATTGTCTGTCTATAATAAACAATGTTTGCCAGAAACCTGCACTATGACATAGTAGGTACTTAAGCAGGTACAGTCATCAATAAGAGTACATTAACATTTCAGGTCATTTAATCCTTATTATTGAGCACAACATCAATGGAGATACAAAGTGGATCTAGAATTAAAATACAATGAACTCGTAGGTATTGCCTAAAATTCTAAATAGCAGTTAATTGTGTTGTTTTGTGACTATTTAAATTATATGTAAAAGAAACATTGTTAATCGACTGTTGTTGCTGACGGTGCATCTAATTGATTTTTTTGTCTGAAAAAATAGGGTATGTAATGTAATCCTCCAGACTGATTACGGCCACGGCGGCTAATCTTTATGCAGACTAGCCACGTACGCAGGAGATATTATATAGTGCACAAATGTGTGCGCAAACACAGTGGTGCACTCCCTCTTCCCTAACTCTCATAGTCCGATGGGAAGGCAATCCGACACGACCGGAGAGAGATCAGCATTATGTGCTTTCCAAGGCCCGGGGGTGTCACATCACCAACTTCCAAACTCCTGGCTGCTACTGAGAAATTCCTAATGGAAAAACCCAATAACGCTTTTTGCCCGACCTGGGAATCGAACCCAGGACCCCTCACTCAGCAGTCATAGGGTATACCTACTAGGTGAATGGAATAGACGTAGAGAATCCAATCCCGGGGACCCGAATCCCGGGAACCCGGCCGTTTTCCGGCCCCGAAAATCCCGGGACTGTACTTGGCTAATCTCGGGATTGCCACAAACAGGTCTGACTGCATAGTCCGTAGCGCCTGCACGATGTTGAGAGATTGATCGAAAGATGTTGAATGTTGAGAGTCGGGGTTGGCGAGCAGTACCTACTACACGTGAAATGAGCCTGTTTCACATTGAGGAGTTCGTGGACGTCACTTAGAAACAGCATATAAGTAGCTATTGGTGTCGATTCTGTTATGCACAAGCTAAATTTAATTTAGACTATTTCTATCTTTTTCTTTCCAATCAAACAAAAAAGGGACGGACGTGAATTAGACTTGTCAATTTTAGTTGATCTAAAACCTCTATACAATTATAGTTGGCATGTCAGAACGCGTCGATTAAAAACACGGAAAAGTTCAAGGCAAAACTAATTTGACATTTCTAACTTAGTTCTAAGGTATTACCGTCCTTTTCTTTCGCTGTATGTTAGTAAGAGATGTCAATTCTCTAATTTTAGTCTAGTTTGTGAACAAGGGAATCGGCACCATTGTCTATTCTTCCAACCAGTGTAGAACCTGAACGAGCAACTTCAGCTGCTTAAGTTGGCAATAAACTACTACTGCAATAACATTCTAAATAACTTTTTGTCTTTTTATTTCTTACAAAGTGAATTAGTTTTATTTATCTTTTTTCTTTTGTTACTATATTGTGATTTGTGTTGTGCAATAAAATTAACAATATTTTTCAAGAAATTGCTCATTTTTTATATTTGAGACCAATTCAAAACCGCATAGTCTAATCCCGGGATCCCGGGATTACGCATCAAGAATCCCGGAATCGAGGGATCGAAAAACATGCTCGGGACTGTATTCCCTAAACAGAAGCCACTGCACAGATTTATTTTTCAATAAAACCTATAAATGATTCTTACTAAAACACAAAAAAATATATAAGTAAATAAAAATAATGAACATGATTTTAATTTATTTATTTTTTGTGTTTTTCTATTCCAAATAGTAACAAAAGGCAGCCGTTATTTATATTTAGTTTAATTAGTGAGTGTGGTGTGTACGTATTGTCAATATTCGTACATAGGTAAATAGTTATAAGTAGGTGCCTAATGTACCTATTCAATTATTTTATAAACATACTTTTGACTTTGTGCAACACGTTATTTTTTGTTATAAAAAAATCAAAATATCCTTTGACAATTTGTAATATTTTAAATAAAATATAACTCACCTGTAATTCTCCAAAAGCGAACTAGATCACACAACAAGTCCTTGCGAACAACCACTACGATAATGATATAGTTAATTGATATTTATTGTACACTCATGAAATGCTTACGATGGTAGTAAGTAGTAGGTGGCGGCGTGCGTGTGTCCGAGCGCCTGCTTGCTGACTGGACGCGGCGAGGCTCGGCCGCGCATGCGCCGGGCGCGCTGACGTCACGCGCCCTTACCGCGGGCTGCCAGGCTGTGCACGCTGCAGGCGAGGCGGGCTGCACCGGTGCGCGTACAGCCGAGAATTGGTATACATATTACAGGGCAAGCTGGAAAGAACATAATTTACTCTTAAAGTTGCCACGACCTGTGAGAAATTGGGCAACACATTGGTCCACCTCCAGCCAGCCGTACACGAGCTGAAGGCATAGGCGTATATAGGGGGGGGCCGGGTGGGCCGGGCCCACCCCAGAATGGGCTTGTGCCCACCCCAGGCTGTAGGGCTCACCTTCCGCCTGACCGCATTGCATCGCATCGGCCATGGCATCTTAGGGACCAGGCCCCCCCTGAAAACTATCTCTAGATACGCCAATGGCTGAAGGAAAGAACTGATGGAGGGGTGGAGGACGCTGCCTTGATGGAATACTCACACCTACATTGCCATTGGACAAAAGTTCCTCCCAGACAGGCTGCGGTTCAAATAATGTAGAGATATTAATTAGCACGGTCACGTATTAGATGCTCACGACGGACGTGACGTGCCCGGGACTCGTCGAGCTTCACTGTCTCGCCGCTCTTCTGGCGGTGACCACGGCTGATTCTGGCTTTCAGGATACGCAGTGGTAGGGAATACTGTGGCGAGATTGTGCCACACAATAATAATGACAGGGCACTCCTCTGGGCAATGCTTCATTTGATACTTTGATGGTGTGTAGGCACAGCCTACAGGTGCCTGAAATGCATACAAAAGAAAACGAATTGCTTTAACACACTAATTCTTGTTCCGGCTGCTGCAAGTGCTGATCATCACCACGCCAGGGTATCTCTGTTCAGGGCAGATTGCAATAATACTTACAAAGAACAGCGTAAGTGTGTCGATATTCCACATCTCAATTTGTTAACCAACACTCGATTGCTCCATGAACCATTTGTCGACATTATCTTTAAGCCCTTAGCTGTTCACCCGCGAATGTTTGCGGCGTGAAGGGAAGCTGATAGTTTGCGACCAACTTTTCTCTGACATACAATCGAACATGAGAGTCAATGACTAAAACACCGGGGTAGTTTCACCGACATCGTTTTTTGAGGTTCTTCGCGTGAAATCACTGTGTAAAATGTATATATGTTATAGGCAATGTGTAAAATGCAGGCATTCTATACAATACCTAGGAAATGTATAGAATGCCTGGGTCGTTCAGGCAATGTATGAAATGATGTTAAATGTTTAAGCTATTTTACACTTTACCTAGGAAATGTATAAAATACCTAGGCATTGTATAGAATGCCAGTTGAAGCACCGGCAATGTATGTAATCGATTTTTCTTCTCTATAATTTAGTTTAGATAGGTACTGATCTTTTGAGAGCTAATCCTAATTTCAACTTCCATTAGCAGACAGCGATAAGACATGTGTTCCATTGGTTTGTATGCCTAAGTACATATGAGTTTTTGCGTAGAGAGCGTTTCTCACATAGCAGTTGCCTTCGAATAAACATTTACATTTACAACGTACCAAAAAATTGCTGCAGATAGTCGCCCTGTTCATTTCTTACCACTTGATTATGGAAATTTGATCATGATACGAAAGAAACCAACAGTTTTCATTTAAAATAAGCTTTTATTACCTATACTTTTAATAAACTCATTATCATCTGCTTAACCTTTTCCCAACTATGTTGGGGTCGGCTTTCGAGTCTAACCGGATGCAGCTGAATAGCAGTGTTTTACATGGAGCGACTGCCTATCTGACCTCCACAACCCAGTAACTGGGCAACACGATACCCCTTGGTTAGACTGGTTGTCAGACTTCTTGGCTTCAGACTATCCGTAAGAACTGTCAAAGATCTACAAATGACAGCCGGGACCAACGGCTTTACGTGCTTTCCGAGGCACGGAGGAAACTCGCTATGGTAAATGGTCACCTATCCACAGACCAACCTCGGCAAGCGTGGCTTAAAGATCGGTCTATACTTTTAATAAACTGTAGGTAACATAATTATAAATTTGAAAGGAAAAAAAATTAACATCTTTAAACAAACTAAAATAGAGTAATATGAAAATTGCAATCTAGTTACTTGTAGGTACTTAATAACAAAAACAATCATTTTCTTAAATATCTTCACATGTTCAGTAATCGACACAAAATCTATGCGCTACGTTATCAAAGTAATAACATATTATTCAAAAAATACTTAGGTAAAGTTTGATTTATACCATTCGAAATCAACATTATTAAACTTTAATTTAACACAAACATTACTCTAAATAATATAAATTAAAAATCATCTAAAAAGGTTTCATATGTAGGTATTTAAAATGTGTAGTCACGTGTCTCCTTCTCGTGGTCGTTCATTATACACATTGCCTGATGCGCTTTGGGCATTTTATACAATACCTAGGCAATGTATGAAATGAATCGTATTATATACATTGCCTGAACGTTTTAGGCAATATATATAATGCCTAGGCATTCTATACAATGCCGGATTATACACATTGCCTATAACATATATAAGACCATTTTATATTTTTTCGTGTAATATGAAAACTAGCTCATATGAAGGCACTAGTAAAAATAAAAATCTCTGAAATATAAATTAAAAAAAAAAAGAAATATGTCTGTTTCTCAATAACGGTGGTATGTCCGCGATTAACTTTTAAGCGCATTTACCTCATTAAATACGTTGTGAAGGAAATTTAGTACTTAAATTGCACATTATTATGTTGGTCTATGCATAAAGCAACCATATTTATTACTTCCTTTACTTCTGCTATCATGCAGACATTAGAATCATTATGATAAGGAATGTCCACGCGAAAAGTGCAATATCGGTGTGTTTTGATGAAATCGATCTATAACGTAAACAAGTCTATTCTAACGAACAATCTCCTTGCGCACACGTAGGCCCAGTCGTGCTCTTGCGTTCTCGCAGTAGTGAGGTGTCCGATCCTGTCGAGGTTTTGCGCCAATACCAAAGTACTTTTTTTTTCCAAGAGGGAATACGAAATTATGCAATCTCGGTGGGTTACTGTACGAATAAATGTTATTTTTTTACGGTACGGTACGCGAGTATGTTATGTGTTAATGGGTACCCTTAGCGACCATATATTTTGAATACCTAAAGCATAAATAGTTTTGTTTTTATTTAATTTTGTCTTCATGTTTCTCATTTCGGTGGTGCAATATCGGTGGTAAGTTTATGGTCACCGATATTGCATTAATACTAAAATGGCTGTGGGTTCATGTGACTTTGGTAAGATATTTTCTTCCAATTACCTGGGTAAATCGTAACTACGATTTACCTAGGTAATTGAACTACCTAAAATACCAGCAGTAAGCTCGTCACTGCTGCGTCGCTAAAACAGTGCAGTAAGTAAGTATGTATTTTCATTACTGCACTGTTTTAGCGATGCAGTAATGAAAATACATACTTACTGCACTGTTTTTTTCTTTAACCGATGTGAGGTTCTGTTTTCGATGGATGGGATGGATGGGATTGATTAGAAAGAAAGAAAGAAAAACCATTTAGTTGTATCGGATGGATTTGATGCATCGGCTGGGTCTAATGCATGATGCATCTCGGATGAAACGGATTATCGAATGCATCTCGGACGGATCGGATGCATCCGATACATCCATAACGGATGTAACGGGTGAAACGGATGAATCGGATGAAACGAATGTACCGGATTAAACGGATGATACAGATGTATCGGATGAAACGGATGTATCTCGGATGGATCAGATGCATAGGATGAAACGGATGAATCAGATGTATCTCGGATGCATCGGATGCACCGGATGAATTGGATGAAAGAGATGTATCGTATGCATCTCGGATGGATCGGATAGATCTGATGCTCCGGATGCATCTCGAACGGATCAGTTGAATGATGAATGATTTTGTGTTGTAGTTGAAAGAAAAGCAGATTTTGTACCTCGCTCGACGTGATTTCTTGTTGCATTCGTGTTATTAGAGCCCTCGCTAACGCTCGGGCTCCAATCTCACACTCGGCGGAACAAGAAGTCACTTACTGCTCGGTGCGGTATTCTACTATTACACCTGAGAGGTATTACAATTAATTGGATAAACTTTGGAGGGTAGTATTGTGAGAGGTAGTACATATTTTAAAAATACGTACATATTCTAAAGTTAATTTAGTAAATGTGTTAAATGTGGTCTATGATCCATGTCAAAAGATGCAGTATCGAATACAGACAAATAAACTTATTTTACACCTGCTATACCCGCCTGTGCAGCCGCTACATAATGTTGACAACGGCTAAGTTGTTCTTTGTTTAATAACTGTCATGGTACAATACGAAAATTCCGTTTTGGTGGGTGTTGCAATTTCGGTGAACAATTTTCAATTTCGGTGGATTGGAAATTTCGGTGGAAGTCATTTTTTCAAAACAACTACAGTTGTTTGTTTCTTACTAAAACATCTATAATACTAATGTGTTCTAGAATAAAACAAGTTTATTTTTTCATCCGAAAACCTACAAATAAAAAAATCCACCGAAATTAGTAAAAAATTGAGCCTGCGTGAAATGACCCACCGCAGTCCGGCTGTAGGTACCTGCGGTTTGCTGGTGTCAAAGATTAATGCTAGCCATCATTAGCACGTAAACAAACACATTAGTGATGGATGCGGCCTATCACCGACCGGTCGCACCGCCCGCTCGCGGCGTGCGCGACTGTCGCCCTTACTGCCTCGCAATAGAGGCGTCCCGCCCGGGCCTGCCACACACAAGCGTAGTGTGGTCTCGATGTTACTCGGTATTTCCCAGTGGAAAGATCCGGAAGGCGCCGGAATCGCGTCTCTACTGAGTCGCGCTCCGGGCGGGCACTACACTGCACACATTATGCAAATTGCGTAAATACCCGATACTGCAACATTGATATAAAGTAGTTGCGCCTGCAACTGTCACAGGCCTGGGCCGCTGGGAATCGAACCCGGACACGCTACGTCACCGCGACACTCGACTGCCACGTGGCTCTCGCTCAATAATTCAATCAATACGCGTCATGGGCTCTCGCACTATCTCGCACAAACCTGCTGGCGAAGGGCACGTGACGCGTCGCTATAGTAACCGCGCACCCCGCCCCGCCGCTAATGTACGCACATCTTAATATTCAATCTCTACTCAAATCATGTAAATCAAGATCATTAAACATCCTCTCCATACCTACTACATGTTGATATTGATTTGATGTCGTCGCCGCGCCCAAATGTACTCCTTGTGGACTAAGAAGTTTTTATTTTATAATGAGATATACATACTATCAACTTTTTACCATTTCACGCCTAAACCACATCCTTCAACAAATACCTAGTTGTTGATAGCAACTAGCTATATTACTAGCGCGACTGCTACACTAGAGGTCATGTGTTCGATTTCTAGATCGAGCAGTGTTATTGGGGTTTGCCTATGAAATTCTCAGTAGCAGCTCGGAGTTAGGAATTGTGGCCGCTTAATTATAACCATTGGTCAATTACATGGGACCTGGAACATACCGGACACCTGTGGGCGGTACGCCCAATGCAGGCGTGATAGTATGAGTATCGGCTAGCAGAGTAGACACCGGCGGAGACGCGCTGTCACGTGTCACGCTAACACGACTGGACCCTCGCACGGTGCAGCGCAGTGCCAAGTGATGCTGTATTGACAGTGTCCGCTAATTAGTACGATTAGCACGAAGTTACACCCGGTCACCCTCTGTAGCACTGTCACAAAGATGGTGAGCGATGTCACCGGCATGCGCATGCGCCGCAATGTGGCACACACAACTACACAAATACATACATGATTATATCTTCAAGCAAAACATAAATTCAACATTAAGTACATATTTTTTGCATTACATACATTACGTTTTATTTATTTATTTAACGCAGCATGGAAAACGTACAGCTAACAAACTAAGTAGAAAGGAAACTATAGATGACAGGAAGCCAATTACAAGTCTTCGCGTGTAGAATTTGACTAAAAATTCCCAAAACTGTAAGCTATTGGATGAGGAACCCATTGAGCGTAAGGTCGCGCAGGCGACACCGCGACACCGCGACGCCGCAACATGCGACAAGCCTCCTGCGTGCCCTCACTGACGAGCTCACCTCTCCACTCATGACTGGCGTCAGTGACACCGGACAGTTCATGCTCTGTCCGCGTGTGTGCGACTGTCGGGTGTGCTGCGCGATAATTAGATAATATTAGCATCCTTACTGTTTGTTCGCCGAATCATACAGCTCGTCGTGTCTGATCACTTCGATATAATGATAGTAGATAACGTACCCGCGAGCGACGCCGACAGACAACGTGCACTGTGCTATGTGCAGTCACACGCACTTTTTGAGATGCTAACATATCTATCGTATTGTATTTAATAATAATATGCTCGGGGGAAAGAAGTATTTCAGTAAGGTGCTGGTAGGGATGTTGACCGTACTTCCGAGATTGTCCTGATATAGCCGTGAAATACCTCTCCACTCCTCAAGCACCTCAGTCTGTGTTGCCCTCTTGTCGCTACGTCACTACGTGCTAGCGGCCGTTTTAGGGGGCCCATTTATCGAGTGTGCTAGACACCGCCTGGCATGTCATATAAACATTGATTGGCAGGGGCCAGAGCCCTTCCATAGTGTTAGGAAAGTAGTCTATTTGGGGTCACCCAAACCCACAGTCCTATTCTTTGTTTCTATATCCTGCAATAGTGCTGCGCCAGCCGGGGATTGTCCTTGGGTGCACTTGCAAACAGGGATAATAATAGGGTAGTAATAAAAGCTCCGACAAAAAAAGAAGAATTGTACTTACTCAAAATATTAAATCTACTACCTAAAATACTAACTTTCCGACTACTTTTGTCCGAATAAAAATGACGAAACGACCGAATAAGATACTGAAATCTTCGAAAAATAAACATGACTGTGAATTGCTGTAATACTTTTCTACCAGCATAAATTACGTTCTACTGAAAACTATGCTTTGTAATTTTTATCCTTACTTGCCGACTATTAATTCATAAATTACCTTTCATATTACATAGACTGTGGTGCTATTTTAACTGTAACATTATTGTTCAAGGGATGACCTAGCTATCGTAGGACAGGTTGAATAAAACTAGAAAGTGTGTCGACCAAAGACATTTATTAAACAATATAACATTAGGGTCATGAAACGGCGGAAAATCTTAATAGCGAGATTCAGGATTACACGTTTTCAGTGCAACGCCATCTATCGACCGAAATGACAACTAAATTTACTTTGACGTTTAAAACAACTTCGAACATACCGCCCACCAAGGACCTATGTCCTTAAAATAACCGCCCACCGTGACAAACATAGTGAAAATACAAACAACAAGAATACAAAATCAGCCTAGGTGGGAAATTGCTACACACATAAAAAACTAATATTTTTACATATATATGAACTGGCACTACCAAGTAATATAACTTGGTTCTAAATCTAACAAAACTGTTCTTAATAACTAAATAACATGAATACATTTTCTAATCTGTGACAGGCAGAACACACAGTTTTGAAGTGGGTCTTTTTAAATAAGAATTTTTACATTTCAATGTAACCACTCGAGTAAGTTTATCACTGCCTGGGAGTTTTTCTACAACCTTGCCAAGAAGCCACTTCGCGGGAGGTAAGTCATCTTCTTTTACCAAACAACATCTCCTATTTCAGATTTGGATGTCTTACTTTTATCGGTTTTATAATTAAAAATTGTCTACAATATGCCACAATACATAACAACTTAGAGAGAGAGAAGAATATCTGTCCTAAATTGAATCGTTGATTGATGAGCTATGTGTTACGATTGACCTTTCTAAATCGACTTCTAATTCTTTTGGTCTCAGATAAGTTATATTTGTTTTATCGGTGCTACTCGTGTTTTGGCTGCAACTAGTGAAACATGAACGTTACCAGCGACATCCACTCTGCCGTGCAAGTCTACTATAGTATCGCTTGCCCTCATTCCTAGCCATCTAGGAATTGTGAACCCTGTAAGTTGTGACAG
Organism: Caradrina clavipalpis; assembly: GCA_932526535.1. Taxonomy (NCBI): domain Eukaryota; kingdom Metazoa; phylum Arthropoda; class Insecta; order Lepidoptera; family Noctuidae; genus Caradrina; species Caradrina clavipalpis. The sequence goes on from OW052116.1 coordinate 8,163,614, forward strand.
CTCGTTACAGTAAGTATACCATTCATCTAATAATGGTTTTGGAATTTCTTCATCCCAGCTTATTCCCGCTAGCCACAGCTTTTGTATAAATACCTTTGCTGTAATCAACGCCGGTGCCAACCATCCTAATGGATCAAACAACCGTGATATATTAGAAATAACTGTTCTTTTTGTTTCAGGTCCTGTGGTCTTCGTAAGCTTCACCGAGTATTGAAAGATATCGTTTCTACGGTTCCAGGTAAGTCCTAAAATCTTTATTATACAGTCTATTTTAATTTCCAAATTGTGTTCTATGTCTTGTTCCTTTACTATGCGTTGTTCTTTATTTTCTAAATTAATTTCTTTTATTATCGTTTCGTCATTACTGGTCCATTTTTGCAATTGAAATCCACCTCTGCTTAGCAACATGTTAATTCCTTTAACCCTAGAGTGGGCGCGCTATGAGCATTTTGCCGCCCTCACCAGAAAAACGTTAATATTTCGTAAAACAATAGTCCAATAAGTTTGCGCTTTTTAGTAGCTGGCCCTACTTTCGTTGGCAACTCGTGCCGAAAAACTGGATGCCATAAGTGCGCGGGGTGCCGAAAGAGAAGAAGATTTGTACCATCAAGTGTCGCCGGGCGGCATTTTGCTCACCGCGCGCCTACTCACGTAAGTAAAAATTGTGTCATATATTTTTTGCAAAATTGAAATGTAGACTATATTTAATGGTACATTTATTGTAAAACTAAATTAAACGCTTTTAATTTCAGGATTTAAAAGTTTAACGTGAATTTGATAAGATATATGATGTTTAAGCCATTTGGAATTGAAACACTAGGGCCGTGGGATCCGAGCGCTCATTTACTTTTTCGGTATATAATATATCGGCTTATAATGAGACATTAAATATTTCTTTGATTACACAAATTGCTTGCTTTGTACCTATAGAACAAGCATCATGTACAAATCAAGAGAGCAAATGCAGTAATTGTCTAACAAAAACAATAGACGCACGAAAAAAGGACGTTGCAGGTGCTCAAAATTGCTGTGCAACGGACATTGCACACACCTATGTGAAGATTTTTATGCCGGAGCATATCCTATAGATGTAGAAAATATATAATTTTGTTATATTTTTCCATTTTTATGAGTGTTACATAAGATAATGTAAGATAACTCAAAAAAAGTCAATTAAAATTTTTTGTTTTCTAAAATCTTTTATAAACCAAAGTTTCTATAACTAAATTCAATAAACATGATGATTTCTTATTGCTTATTAGTGTTTTACTTAAATACTAAGAAAATCTATTAATTTAATTTCTGTATTCCTACTTAAAATGGCCAATGAAAAGGAGCGGCAAAATGCTCCCCACGCGCCCACTGACGTTCGGCAAAAAGACGCGCCCACTCTAGGGTTAAATAATTTAATGCCTTCTTCTACTGTTTCGCAGCCACTCATCAGGTCATCCATATAAAAGTCTTCGAGAACCTTTTTTGCAGCTTCTGGAAATTGATCTCCTTCGTCAAGTGCTACCTGCTGAAGTGCCTTCACTGCTAAGTATGGGGCGGAAGCCGTTCCAAATGTGACAGTGAGCAGCTGGTATTCCTGCACCGCATCTTCCGGATTATCTCTCCACAAGATTCGCTGAAACACCGCATCATCTTCATGGACTCGCACTTGGCGATACATTTTTACAATGTCAGCCGCTAAGCAAATAGGATGTACTCTCCATCGAATAATTAAATGTCGTAACTCCGGTTGTAATGGTGGACCAATCAGTAATGTGTCGTTCAAGGATATGCCATTTACACCCTTACACGACGCATCGAAAACGACTCTGACCTTTGTGGTAGTCTTGTCCTCTCTTATGACCGCATGATGGGGAAGATAAACAGATTCAGCCTGCTTATCATCATTCTCTGGAACAGGAATCATGTGACCTAACTGTAAATACTCTTTTATAACATCTGTATATCTTATATTCATTTCTATATTTTTATTTAACTTTCTTTCTAATGACCTTAATCTATTTTCAGCTATCTCTCGAAATCTACCATATTTACATGCAGGATCAACTTCGCGAAAAGGTAATCGGACTACGTAACGCCCATCAGGTGCTCTACGAGTTGAACTATTAAAATATTCTTCACATTTCTGTTGTTCTTCAGTTAACATTTTTTGTGAAATTGAAGAATGATCTGACTCTAATTCCCAGAACCTTTTCAGAACTTCGTCCTCATTGACGGTAGCATTCATGACTGCAAGTTTAGTTTTTGTATTATCCGTTTGTTTATTAGATACCAAACCAGACAGTATCCAGCCGAGAGAAGTGCATTGAGCTACTGGAGTACCGGTAGATCCTTTCAAAAGTCCTTGTTGTATGATCTGAGAGTAAATTTCAGCACCGTAGTACTCAGGATCAGCTAACGTAATCGTATGCAAATCCAACTCTCGCAACCCACTTGTTTTCATAACTGGTAGAAGAGTGGTTATCGATTTAAGAACATACGCTCTAACTACAATTTCAAAAGTCGGATCAACTCTTGATTGAATCTTCAAGGATACTTTGGACTTTGAGGTGATGGTGCTATCTCCACCAACACCTGAAATAATACCATTTGCGTAAACCTTTTTCAGGCCTAACGTTTGTACTGTGGCCTCCGTGATAAAAGAAGCCTGTGAGCCTTGATCAATCAAGGCTCTGATGACCTGTTTGCCTCCGTTTTTCGACTCAGCATTGATTAGCGCGGTGGCTAACAATACTTGACTACTATTTCCTGAAGAAAAACATGAGACAATTGGTGAACTATCATTTGATGACCCCGCCACTGGTGGCGACGGGTTGACCTTTGTGACCTGATCATTTCCATTATTTTGTGCAACCGTAGTTGCTGAGCTGGTGGTTGGGTGAAGAAGTGAGTGATGACGACGATTACAAATACGACAATTAGTGGTTTTTTGGCATTGTTTTACCGAATGATTACTACCTAAGCAGTTAAAACACATGTATTTTTTTATAACAAAGTCATACCTTTTATCATAATCAATTTTTGCAAACTTTTTGCAAAAACATAACTTGTGATCTTCTGAACAATATTCACATGCAATAGGTTGATTTGTAACATAAAACACGTTTGGTTTATTGAAGTGACCTTTGTTTTGTGAAGTAGTAGGCTGATCTAAAGATTTTGATTTGGGCTCAATAAACTCTAACGCTCGAAAACGGCTTTCTAAAAATTTCGAAAACTGACTAAATGTTGGCAACTTGTTCGAGTTATCACTCGTGACATGTAGTTCCCATTGCTTCCTCGTATCTGGATCTAATTTGTACGCAACAATGTGAATAATAATAATGTCCCATGAGCTCACATCAATATCTAAATTCTTCAACCCATGTAAACACTCCGTTGTAGTATCCAACAACTCTTTTATTGTTGTGGCGGACTCAACATTTGAACTACGTTGGCTAAATAGTCTTTTCAAAATACAGTTTGATAAGTATCGTTTGTTATTGTATCTAGATTCTAACTGTGACCAGCACTGACTATAATTAGCTGATGTTATAGGTACAAACTTAATCAATTGTTCTGCTTCTCCTGTAAGATGAGCCTTTAAATAATGTAATTTTTGTACTGAATCTAAAGAATGGTTACTATGCACCAAAGAAATAAATAAGTCGCGAAAAGATGTCCACTCAGAATATTTCCCGGAAAAAGTAGGAATAGTTATTTTAGGTAATCTTACAGAAGTACCAGATGACATAGATATAGAACCTTCTTGAGTGTGCTTACAAACTGATGCTTCCTTAACTGGAGCGGGATAGCTACGTAATGCGATCTTTAGTTCCGACTTATAACAAATGTAAATTTCCTCTGTTGCCTCATAAACCTCACTCACAATACAATGTAATGATTTTACAGTTGCACTATCTAATTGTAATATCTCGAAGTGATTTTTGCTAAATACTTCCCAATCTCGTTCCAACTTCTCTAATCTTGCATCAATGTATTGATAAGAGAAACGATCCTTAGGTGTCTTCTTAAAATTAGATCTTGACTGCTCAATAATAGTCTTTATATTCCTTTGCAAATTGCCGTATTTTTCCATTTTTGAAGGAAAAATGAACTTAGTGTAAACTGCAACACTTGTTTTAAAAAATAAAAATATACCATCACGCCTGTATTCCCCGAAGGGTTAGGCAGAGATGTACCAATGTACACCCACAGTTCGCCGGTATATTTAGGTCCCATGTAATAGGGGGCGAGCCTATTGCCATTAACCGGGCACAAATCCAAACTCCGAGCTGCTACTGAGAATTTCATAGAAAAACCCAATAACACTTTTTGCTCGACCCGGGAATCGAACCCAGGACCTCTAGCGTAGCAGTCGCGCTCAGGACCACTTGGCCAACGAGGCAGTCACACACACAGGCACACAGGCAGTCAGACACTTGTTTTCTAATCGCAAAATCTTGAAAATTTTACAAGTGTTTTGCAAAACTTAGCTCTAAGCGAAATCGAGCGTAGATTCCACCTTCCGTCGTTTTTTCGCTTACAATTCTAAGTCCCTAATTTTTGTGCACTGATTTTTCTAAGTCCAAAATTCTTGCATAAAACGACAAAGTTAATGGAATGTGCAGAATTTGCAACGTATTTGAACTCTCTTCACTGATAATAAAACTCAAAATGTACTCACAGTTGATCTTCGTCACTCAAACACACAATATTTCACCTGTCCTCCGTACCCGACACGCTGCACGCCTCCACTGACGTCAGATGCACTGCTGCTGCCGGTGATCTGCTGTACTTCCTGAGGACTTCCTCCTCCAGGAAACTCTTCCAACACCACTGAGTTGCAATCCACAACCCCTTCAGTGTTCCCTAACAACTGCCGCGGTGTACTAAGGCAAAAACTTCACCGCAACAGTACTCCCTAGCTAGTTCGAATATAATTCGACTCGACCGGACCAAAATGTTCAAGGGATGACCTAGCTATCGTAGGACAGGTTGAATAAAACTAGAAAGTGTGTCGACCAAAGACATTTATTAAACAATATAACATTAGGGTCATGAAACGGCGGAAAATCTTAATAGCGAGATTCAGGATTACACGTTTTCAGTGCAACGCCATCTATCGACCGAAATGACAACTAAATTTACTTTGACGTTTAAAACAACTTCGAACAATTATACTGAAAATATTATTCTGAGTGGTTATACAGAAACTTATAAAAAATATAAAAATGTACTTGTACAATAACTTTTACTTGCATCATATATCATGAATTTCACTTACCACGGGTATGCTACGATATCGGTACCTATTTGCCTTCTAAAAAGTTAGAACAGTCGTATCCATGCTTTAATGTAAAACCAAGAAGACTTTGGTTTCCTAGAATATTTTACTATATACTGTATTATTATTCGACTCCTATATTTTTATAATGTCAGCGAGAACAAAGATAAAAATAAAACAAAACTCAGTTTATTATGAAAATGTAGTTTTAATAGGTAGTAGAAAATGTTAGGTATACATAATTGTACTTATGAACTAAATAGGGAGGCAGGTAGTCAGTTGTTAGTAGGTATCTTAATTATCTTCATTGTATTATAAGAGCAGGTCTGGATTTAGTAGGACGACCCTACTCATTTCGCATCATTTCCATAATAATTAAAAAGCAGAACCATCATATCGCAGAAAGTTCACAGGCAGGATCGTCTTTTGGCATACATTTCGTATCAAAGTCCCTAGAGATAGATCCAGAGCCCTCGAGGCTCAAAAAGCATAATCGGGGGGCTCAAGGGTTTACAAAAAAAATAACCATGAAGTGGATGGCGGGGTCTGTTCGCTCGCTTCGCTCGCTCTCTAGACTCCGCCATCCCCTTCTAACCTAACCTGTCCGAGTCGGGGTGCCCCAAGTCCCGAGCTCGCTTCGCTCGCTCTTTATAAAAGTTATACTAAACGAAATTATGCGAAATTATAAGTATGCCATTTTAAATTCGGACATAAAAACGTTCTGCCAAAAAATAATTATGCTATAAAAATATTATGCCTTAAAAACGTTCGTTTAAAGAAGTTTATGCGAAGTGAGTTATGCCAAATAGGTTTCCGAGTATCAAGTTGCTGCCAAATAGAACGCACCTATTTTCATCATTATTGAGAGTTAAAAAATAAATTTGATAACCAAAAATAGAAATTAAAACAGTTCATGCAAGTTGTAAAAATATGATTATTTTGACAAAACCTCTGTTGTCGGTAACTTAGTAATTTTGTCGGAGGTTCAGTATTCTATCCGAAAGTTTAGTTTTGTTATTCGAAGATCCATTTTTGTTAAGGAGAAAATGTAATTTGAACATGCTGTTATTTGTTGTTAAATTGGATATTTTTTTTCGTTTATGTTTTGGGTTTTTTGTCGGTAATTCATTATAACGCTGGTTAATTAGAATAATAGTCGGCCACGGATCGCTGGAGATTAATTTGTTTTTCGGAACCATTATTATTTCCCATAATAATAAATTGTCGGTTGGTGTTCCATTTCATTTAAGAGCGCCTCTGCGAGTTGGCTTCTGCTCCTCGTACGCCTTTCAAAGAAAACATTCGTGAAATATATTCATAATTGTATGATAATATTCAGGCGTGACGTAAATGGCTTAATGTAACATATTCAACCTTTGTATCCATTTTATGTATAGCTGTTGGTTTTGCATCTAATCAATAAATAGGTATACATTAGTAAGGCTGTATACAGAAAGAAAGCTGGAAACTTATAAGCGCTTACCGCTGCTCCGTTCTACACAAAGGAAGCAGGTTGAAGCTGAACGAGCAAAATGTCAGACTCTGGGATGATGATTTGGTTTTGTTAGAAAATGTGTATTTAAAAATGCGAAAAGAAGCTATACATCCCATTAATAGAGAAAGGAAACATTTCGGATCATTTACAACATTTGTCGCAGTTGTTTTTTTTTAATTTTAAATGGCAGCGCCCAGCGCTTACCAGCGCGTTTTGAAGCTTGTCGGAACTTGTCAGCACCGCTCAGTGCTGATCGGCGCGCGTTCATATATTTTCCTGCGCGGGTTACCAGCGCTGCCAAGCGGCTGCTGCTGTAAGCGCTTATAAGTTTCCAGCTTTCTTTCTGTATACAGCCTTAGCTTGCTTCCTTCCAAGCAGAATACTGTGGTTGCTAGATTATGTAAGATTTGTCCTTGCCAACAATGTATTTTATTGATAATAAACATAAATAACATAAAAACTGAATTCATTTAGGTCTACCGGAAAGAATACTACAAGTCAATGACATTGATGGTGCAAGATAGTCGCCACACTGCGTCATGTTAGCTCGGCTGTTTAGAGAAGTTATGTGAATGTGAAGACAAGCCCAGTGCTGGGACGGTTCAGGTGCACAGTGTGCCGGGCGGTTTGTACATGACTCGCCCTGGCCACAGTAATATTACCGTGCCCTGGCGGGCGGTGGTGCGTCACACGGGGAGCTGAAAATCGACTCTAGATGACTGAGAATAGGTATTCAATATTTGAGTGTCGGTTTTTTGCCGAATAATGCTTGTATTAGCTATTACCACACAAAAGAGTCATCCCAGTTCACTCTGCATAAAAACGATTCCATTATAATTTTTGTATAACTTTTACGAAAATCTAAATCGGCAAGGAAAATCGTAATATCCTTACAAGTTGTTATAGTACTAATTATTTATGATCTTTTGACGTACTCTCTAAATAACAGTTACAGATGCCGATATTTTTTTGATAAATCCTCAAAATATTTTTGTTTTTTTTTTACATAAATTATGAGACTCGTAAGAACTAGTTTTATTATCATACCTAATAACAAAACCAGTTCTAATGAGCCTGAAAACAACTGGTTTACTTGTAACTATGCTAAGTTTTTAAAACTCTTTTTGTGTTCTTCTTCATCGTGTGGGCAGTAAGGTCTAACGACCCCACACACCCTAGTGTCAGAGTTTCTAAACCGCCTCAAGGGCCTCTGACATGGTTACCGATGTCCAAGATAAACTTAGAAAGTACATATGAATTAGAAAAGTCACATCGGTACTTGCCCGTGCCCGGTTGCGAACCCACAACCTCATGCATGAGAGGCGGGCGCCTTAACCACTGGACCATCACGACACTATATTTTGTGTTGATAAATATCAGCTCAAACATAGTTGTCTGTGCGATCGATGGCCCTCTACGGAGCCCCGGAGTGGGCCCGGCGGGGCGAAATCTCGCGTCCGGCCCTGGTCCGGAGCTAGAGGGAATGGGAAGCAGTCACCTCCTTCGGCGAAGCAGTTATGCTAGAGAAGGAGGCGGCGGGTGGGGAGAAGCGCAGAACCTCTCGTCTCAGCAGCCACCGTGGGAGACGCTCCGGGCGTCGGGAGCCGTGCGATAACTCCCGGTCTGTGGACGGTGAGCAATGGGTAGCTCACCGTCCGTACGTTAACTTCCACGCGCGCCTCAAAGAGATGTCAGCAAACATTTGAAGGGTCCACTAAGAGCCGATGCCTGCCGGGGCTGCGGGTTGTTCGAAAGAGATACCGCGCCTCCAGGACGCAAAGGGCACATGAAGGAACATGCATGGGTTTTAGTCAGTAAAAGTCTGACACTCCCTCTCGCCCCGCCCAAGCGGGAGAAGTCATTTTACGACTACCTATCGGTATAAAAAAAACCTTAAACATAGTTGTGTAAGTGTGGGTGTGCTATAAACCTCTACCTACTCCTTGTGGGAAATAGGGGTGATGCTATTTATGTTACGTGTTTGTTAAAGTCTGTAACTTGAACATTTAAAGGAACCGTTATACATATAAGTAAAAATAAAGAAAAATAACATTGATGTTTTAAAAAACATATTGACATCGATTATTGTTCTGTAGAGTACCTGTAAGGGTATTACGGGTTTCATCCATCTATTTTTCATACTGGCTTCATACAATTTTTTTGCAAAAATAAAATTAATTCCTCCGTTTTTGTGCAGATTTAACTTGGGTGGCATAGCTACTAATACAAGCAATATCCGGCAAAACACCGGCATTTACAAATTAAATAGGTACCCTAAGTGTTGTAGTGCGCGGGGCAATGCCATGCGATACATTCCTCACGCGAATATGAACACCAACTATAAGCTAACACGGATTTAAGTGATACCGCGCGTCGCTACGAGCCTACGACGCGCGGCTCAAGGTCGCCGGCGTCCTCTCCGAGCACACGCGTGGAGTGTCCGCGACACCACGCACTCTGCGCACTCCGCGCCGCGCCTGGGTGATGCTGCACTGTACCCTCGTGCAGCACCAGCACCACCCACTGCACTGGCATGGTTAAACATCATGAATACTCACCACTATACATATAACACCAACTGCTGCCACCTCACAAAGCTATTTATTTTTATGCCGGTCTGGAGGTCTTCATTTCTAAACTGCATAACAGGAAAGTCCGGTTATACAGTACATAACCCCTTAGGTTGAATGGCCATTCCGCAAAAAACCTCACAAAGCGTTGAGCTGAGCACTGGTTCACATGTGCTTTTGTTTTCTTTTATTTGTTTGAACCAAGAAAAATTCCTTCTTTGCTTAAACTGAGAGCGATCTTCAACTGTTCACGCCATAGCTCTCGTGTCAGTGAAGAGCAGTCCGTAGCATTCCGCACCAACACGGGGCGCTCGTGTCTGTCTGTGTGCTGCTGTGCTCACTAGTGACCTAGTCAGCGACGAGAGGACGCCACCAGCCCGCGGTGCACGTCACTGCAGCCTGCTCACTGCGCCTATCTACAGGTGCTAGTACATTAGTAGGCGTAACAGTGTCGACTTAAACCGGACGACGACGATGTTGTTTGCCATGCCAATTGTTACATTTAATGGATAAACGAAATGACAACAAATACAAAGTTGTCTCTATAAATGTGCTAATAGAGAGGGTGAGTGTGTGCGTGTGTGTGGAGCGGCTACCTAGCACTAGTGGAGTGTCTGCACGACATGTGCAGATCATGTCACATCAGCTGGCACCTGTCGCGCCGCCGCCGCCCGCTAATGAGTGTACAGCGCCGCGAGTGCATGCAAGCGGCGTCACCGTCGAGCTTACTGCTTACACTAGGAAGGCGCGTGAAACTGTCATGAAAATAATAGTTATACGTACGACATGTTGCCTTTCGTTGCGTGATGTCAGTGCGGCCAACAGATCAGTTCGCGTGATCACCCTCGTGACCGTGTTGACCCCCCTCGCCACCGTCACTACTGTCTACAGCTAGTCTGGTGACGGTCTAGTGCGGGCACGATGTTACGCATAGCAGTATAATAATGCACTCTCGCGTTATCGTCACTTAAATCGCGCCGATATCGCTCACAGATGCTGACAGATCATCATCTGCTTAACCTTTTCCCAACTATGTTGGGGTCGGTTTCCAGTCTAACCGGATGCAGCTAAATACCGGTGTTTTACATGGAGCGACTGCCTATCTGACCTCCACAACCCAGTAACTGGGCAACACGATATCCCTTGGTTAGACTGGTTGTCAGACTTCTTGGCTTCTGACTATTCGTAACGACTGTCAAAGATCTACGAATGATAGCCGGGACCAACAGCTTTACGTGCTTTCCGAGGCACGGGGGTGTCACACCACCAACTCCCAAACTCCGGGCTGTTACTGAGAAATTCCAAATGGAAAAACCCATTAACACTTTTTGCCCGACCTGGGAATCGAACCCGGGACCCCACGCTCACCAGTCGCGCTTGCGACCACGAGACCAACGGGGCAGTTGTCACAGATGCTGACAGATGCCGATGATAAATATTTTGTCGCCAAAATGGCCGCGACAGTTAAGAGGCGATGGCATCGATACGCAGCAGAATAAGTGCACCAGTCGCGTCGCGGAGCCTTCTGCCAGACTAGCGGCGACACATCTGTTGTTGACGTACAGGCGGGTGCTGAGAAGGTTCGCAATCATTTCTTGTGGTTCATTATGAATGCGCAGGCGGCGCGGCGGCCGTGGGGGAGACTATAAAATAAAACGTAATTCTATTAATAACACGCGTGCGTCATTCCGCGCTCGCAAAAATGTATCAATTAATTGGAAATGTCAAGGAAGGAGGTGCGCCCTTCTATCCTTGTAGGCAATAAGTACTGTGTTGTGTATTTATATATTAGAAATACGATACAATGTGGAGTACTTCCTTAGCCTAGTAGTGTTCCTCAGCGCGACGGCTACGATTCAGTTTTTCTATGAAATCCTGATTAGTAGGTAGCTCGGAGCTCGGATTAGCGCCCGGTTAATGGCAACAGGCTAGCCCCTTATTACATGGGATCTAAACATACCGGTGAACTGTGGGTGTACATTGATACACCTGTGCCTAACCCTTCGGGGAATACAGGCGTGGTGGTGTGTTATATTATATTATAAATTTTATTAATATAGTAAGACGTTCAGCTCATGACATGGCAGTGGTAATAGCAAAACTATTGAAATGTCACATCGGTGCAGTGTCTAGTGTAGTGTGTGGTGTTGAACTAAGTGAGCGTAACACTCAGCTTGTTGTGAACTGTTACTTGTCTACATGTAGGAAGCGGAGCTTTAAAGATTAAACTTTTGTTTTATTTTATGCCTTTCAATAATATCTTATTTTTGGAATCATCTTACGCAAGGACCATTTGTTTTCGCATTATCTCTACATATTGACGTAAAGCCCGCCATCTTGTTATTTTGCTAACGTTTCGATTACCTACCCTACCGACACATCTCACGAGTTGCACTCGTTGCGATATATTTAGCTTGTTGACACCAAGTTAATACACGCCAAATCTTCTTGGCAGTAGGGTAACAATCATCTACATGTGTCCTTCCTAAACGTAGCTATTTGTAGAGCTCCAACATTGCAGATTAGTTTAGCTTATCAGACAGCAGAGACAGCGAGCAGAGCGGCATGGTAGAGCTGGTCGGTGGCAGGAGCACTGTGCGGGAGCTTCTCACATAACACAAGTGTATCATTCTGGTTTCATGACTCACAGACCTGGTACAGAATGTGCTACACTCAAACGATGTCCTGTCTTAATAACAACAACACAGATATTACGATGAATCACACAAAGAAGTGGATGGCTAGATAAGGAACTACCGCGAGTGACGCCAGGTGGTGACATGTTAGCTAGTCTGTGACTGTAATGTAGTGCGAGGCTGAGATGCTTGTCGCACTACACTTCGCCTAATTGTGTACAAGGTTTGTGTTAACTTGAGTTTCCTTAACTCTTGCCCCCATGAGGAAATAAAAGGCTACTTCATGTAGCTCTAGCCCCCGCTCAAGGAGACGCACCGACACGTGCGTGTTAGAGCGGCGACCTTCAGCTGCGAGCTCAGCTCGCGTTGTTACAATACTACGCGTCTGCACAAACATGACGTGTGCGAACCTTTTTTAGGGTAATATTTAACCGCAAATCAAAGTCTGCTTTTTTATTTTTTTTAATCCCTTTCCTAATATAAACAACACATAATGATTACACATCAAAATAGTTAACTCAGTATATTGTAATGCTGGGAACAACACGCGTCTCTATTCATGGAAGCTTCTTATGATACGGTAAGTGTGATTAGATGAGAATTAATTATAATGGTTGCATAATTATGGTTTGAACACAAAACCTGTTCTAATCGGAGTGCCCCAAGTCCTGTCGGACAATATTTATAAATATTTGTTGGCGTTGTTAGTAATTTACAATTAATGACACTAACCGTTACAAGCTTTTAATTTGATTTGAAAACAGTTTATTTAATATGAAAATAATATTTAATTGATGTAAATAAATTGACTGGTGTTAAGTTTTTTGCTGTGCATTTAAAAATAATCTTTTGGTTATATGTCACGACATTTTGGAGTGTTCCTCGCCCGCAGTGCTGGTCTGTGCCCGCGTGCCCTGGAGGCTGCACCGCACGCGGCACCGGTTCGTCGCCCGGGCGCCGCCTGATGACGCGCGGCCACTGCTCGCCGCAGCCTAATGATAGGGCTCCACTTTATAAATAACCTTCGCAACTTATTTCTGTGGTTTGGTATTTCCTCAATCATTTGATTGTAAGTGAATGTTTTTTGTGGAATGTTTTGTAATTTGCTTACAAACATACCTATGACGCGGGAGGCGTGGGTCGCGTGCGGCGTGTGTCGCGTGTGTCGCGTGCGTTTCGTGCGGCGTGCGTCGCGTGTGTCGCGTGCGGCGTGTGTCGCGTGCAGTATACATGCGAACCGTCAGTTCGAGCGAATTGACAGGCGTGGATGCTGAGTCCAGTCTCTGGTCGGGCAGAATGTTACGCATTGAGCCACGTAATAGTATATATTGTAACCAATCCGGAGCCTGGAGGCCGGTCGTGGTGAGTGCCCCACATACCGGCGCGCCCGGCGGCTACACCACACGCGTCACCGCGCGGGTCACTTACCCCGAAAACCCGCGTGACGCACGCAAACACGTTCACATACATTAGGATCACTCGCGGGCCTCACACAACCCGCGCGAGGAATGCCACCGCGTGCTGCGGGATTCCCCAACGTCACTACTTGTAGTGGTCGAGTGCTGCATGTGGACAACAACAGTGCTGGCGCTGTCGACTGCTGTTACTAGTACGTGGGCGAGGCGCAGGCACCGGGGCAGAGCAGAGCTCGTGGTGCGCTCTCTCACTAGCTACATGTTGTTGTGTTGTGTTGCAGCTAAACGACATTGCGTGCTGCGCGTCTGCTCTCAGCGGCGCGGGCGCGGCGCTCACTTCACGTTCTCTGCAGACGACATTGAACATTAACAAGTATAATTACACGTAACGATGTCTGTAACACTCTATTATACAAGTTTATATTTAGTAAGTTCAAAGTCAAAGTCAAGTCGGATTATATTCACGATGCTTGGGAATAGAACCATTGAACAGTGTGTTGACAGAATCAACTGGTTGCTCACTTACTTACATAATGTATTGCAATCGCTATTTTGGTATCAAACGACTTAGAAAGGAAATAAAATGAGGACACGATGAACAACACTAACAAATATATCAGGAGGCGCATTTGTATGAGGAGCGTCAGGCGACGGTCGCGGAGCGCAGGAGTGACCCGCCGGGGAGCGGGAACCAGCACGCAGTGGGACTGCTTGCTCTCTGCATCCTACATGTGATCCGTGTTATTAGCATGTCAACATCACGCGTGCTGCTGCAGACGGTGCCGTGCCACACGACACATCGTGGAAGCATGCGGAGGACTCGCAAGAGCTGCGAGTGGCGCCGCGCGGCGGGGCCTACCCGCCGGGCGCGCGGTAACTTTCCACGGCTGCGGTTTAATTATAAATAACTTAACAACATTAAGTTCAAACGAGTGCGTCATCGGCGGGTTTACCATTTTGAATCACTTTTTGTTACTGTTTTTATTCTTGTAATTGGGCTCGGACGTTCTAAAGGCGCCGCGTAACGTTCACCTCGGCCTAACAACGTGATCAACTTTACTTAGTTATCGAGATGCGCACTTGTGCACTGAAGCTTACTAAACCCAACGTCGGCACAAGGGCGGGAGGGCGCCTTGTGCTGACTGCTGGTCGGCGCAGTGCTCTCACACACCCCCCCCCACACTCTGCTAGCTCTGCAACACTATATCATCTCGCTCATGCTGCCCCTGCCGGTGCCTGCGCTACCTCGAGTCACGTCTCTCGCAGCACCACAACACCGAGGCCACGTGTACAGCATGACGCGGCACTACTGCTCAGTTTTTATGCACAACGTTACGAGTAATAACAAACAAACTATCAATAGCTACGACTATATTTATGTACGTTGTACGAGTGACGTCACCATGATATTAGTATGACGCTCCATTGACTAGAACTTGGCATCCAACACTAATTATAAAACATAATAGTAATGACCTAGTGTTAACTCGCTAGCCTAGTGGTGCTAAGCGCGACTGCTTTTTTTTTTTTTTTTTTTTTTATAGACTGGAAATCATCAAATAACTTCCCCCGCCCTGGGCGGGGCGGGAGGGAGTGTCAGACTTTTACTGACTAAAACCCGTCTATGTTCCTTCATGTGCCCTTTGCGTTCCGGGGGCGCGGTATCTCTTTCGAACAACCCGCAGCCCCGGCAGGCATCGGCCCTCAGTGGCCCCATCCAATTTGCTGACATCTCTTTGAGGCGCGCGTGGAACACGAACGCGCCGTTGACACGGTCTGTCGCTAGTGAACGTACGGACGGCGAGCTACCCATTGCTCACCGTCCACAGACCCGCGTCTACGGTGGCCGGGAGTCGTCTCGTGGCTCCCGACGCCCGGATCGTCTACCGCGGCGGCCGCTGGGACGGGGGACCCTCCTTTCTCTCTCCCGTCCCGCCGCCTCCTTCTCTAGCATTACAGCTTCGCAGAAGGAGGCGACTGCTTCCCATTCCCCCTCGCTCCGGACCATGGCCTGAACCAGTGCCGGACGCGAGAGGGCGCCGCCGCCGATGGCCGCCTCGAGGACTCGGCGGTGCTCAGCCCAAGCAGGGCACACCGCCAGAGTATGCTCCACCGTGTCCTCGGGGCGATCCTCACAATGGTGACATCCGGGCGTTTCCTCCCGCCTGATGAGGTGCAGGAACCTCCCGAAACTTCCGTGTCCGGTGAGGACCTGCGTCAGGCGGTAGGTGAGGGCGCCGTGGCGCCGCTCTAGCCACTCCTCAAAGAGGGGTCTTACCGCGTCAATCGAGGCGAGCCCTGCACGAGGTTGCGACAGTCGTTCTCTCCATGTCGCCATGAGATCGAGCCGGAGTTCCGTCCGCAGGGCGGCAATTTGCCGCGGCAGCGGAGTTTCGCCCCGGCCCAGTGCCTCCGCGCGCCACTCGTGTAGGCGCGCGAGGACCAGCGCCTCCAGATCCCATGGCGGCAATCCGGCAAGGAGGCTCGCTGCCTCGCCGGAGATCGTGCGGTATCCGCGGATGACCCTTATGGCGATCACCCGCTGGGACGCGTTCAGGTAATGGGCGGCAAGCCGCCTCAAGCCCCGCGCCCACACCGGGGCCCCGTAAAGGGCCATCGAACGCACGACCCCCGCGTAGAGCCTCCGGCAGGAGGCGTTTGGCCCCCTCAAATTGGGCAAGAGCCGCTTGAGAGCGGCCGACGCCCGTGCCAACTTGGGAGCCAAACGTCGGAAGTGCTCCACGAAGTTCCATCGGCTGTCGAGGACAAGTCCCAGGTACTTCATCGTCGACCCGACGCCGACGGAAACCCCTCCTACCGTGATTTGGGATCCCGACGGTGGCGCGTTCCGAGGCCCATGAAAACACAGGACCTCGGACTTGTGCAAGGCCACCTCGAGACCCAATTGCCGGATCCTCTCAACGACTGTCGCAACCCCGCGTGTCATAAGGTCGGCCGCCGCCTCGTGCGACCTCCCCTGCGCCAGGACCAGTGTGGCGTCCGGCGGCGGCGCGGGGCCTTCCCCCGGCTTTGGCGGGCACGGCGCAGGCCTTGCCCCCAGCCCGGTGATCGGCCGGCTTGCTAGCCCCCGCACATGCGTCGCAGTGCGGCGGGGCATCGCAAGTCGCGGCCTTGTGACCGGGCTTGCCGCAGCGGAAGCACAAGCCGCTGCGGTCGACCTCTGAGGCGCATCGGCATGCCACGTGATTTCCCACGTGGCAGCGGAAGCACCTCATGGGCCTGGGCTCCAGCAGTCTGACCTGCGCCGATACCCAGCCCACCAACAGTCTACGGCCCCCAACAATAGCCTTGGCCGCCGCCACAGGGCAGCTGACTGTCACAGCCCGCATGCCCGAGTGCTCCGGACGGATGGTGCCTGCCCTGACCTGTTCGGCAGGGCATCCACCCGTCCTGGCGACGGCGGCCACCACCTCCTCCGCGGTGACCGAGTCATCCAGGCCAAGGATGCGCAGGTCTGCGCATCTGACGGGCCTGGAGACTCGGGCCTCGTCCGCGTCTAGGGACGCTCTCAGCCTTTCGGCTAGAGCGTCTGCAGACGGGCCGCTGGTGGCACCGGGGACCTCCAACATCCTGGCCCCCGTAGCCGTCACCCGGAGCCGGAGCCCTCCGGTGATGCCGAGCTCCGCGAGGTTCACCGCCGCTCTGGCTTTGCCGAGGACCTGCCCGTATGACACGCCCCGCTTCTCCGCCTCCGGCTGCAGTGTGATTACCACAGCCGCGGATTTCGGGGCGCGGAGCTTAGCCTCGGCAGCTCGCTGCCTGCGCCGCCGCCGTTCCTCTGTCCTCCTGGAGGCCGCCTTGGCCGCTCTGGCCGCCTTCCGCCCCTTCTCCTTCGCTCCGGCCACTTGCCATTCGGCTTCTGCCGGAGGATTGGGATTAGAGGGCGGGGGGGGCGGGGGCGGCTGGAACGCCGCCTTGCCCCTCCTCGGGGGCACCGTTTTTGGCGCCGGTACCGCCGGAGCCGGCTTCGCAGGGGCCAGTACAGCCCTGCTGGGGGGCTGACTGCCCGGCCTCGGCACAGAGGCGGCGGCCGCATAAGATGCCCGCTTGCCGCCCGTGGCCGCCCCGCTCGTCGCCAGAGGGGGGCGCAGCACTATTCCCTCCAGCACGGAGAACCGTGTGCTGAAGGCCGCCAACTCCCTCTGAACTAGGGCAGCACCTGGTTCTCCGCAGGCGCGGGCATGGGCTGGGGCTGGGGCTGGCCGCGCTGGCCTCCGGACTTGGGCGCCTGGCGGGAACCGGTCCCGCGAAGCTCCACTAGGTCGGCCTGGAGCTTCCGGTTTTCCTCCATGAGGAGCCTCATTTCGGCCGACAGGCGGGCCACCTCCGCCCGTAGCTGCGGGACCTCGCCCACAAACCGGGCCTCCGCAGCCGCCGCAATAGTGGCCGAAGCCTCGTGCATGGCCCGAGACTTCGACCCCTTCATTTTTTTGCGGGCAACGCTCGCCACCGCGTTGTTCAACGCCTCCAGAAATCTGGACTTACGCTCCTCCTCGGAGCCGCCAGGTGCACCTGCCTCGTCAGAGGACTCGTCGCGGGTCGGGTGCTGCCCTGCCACCGCAGGTGTTGCTGGTCGCCCAGCAACACTGCTCCTCCGGGCAGTCACCCTCCCTGGGCCTCTCTCCTGGACCCCACCGCGTTTGCTGGTGGGGATCTTGCGAGCCGAGGCCAGCTGCTCGCCGTCAGAGGACGCCCGTTCGTCCTCCGATCTGGGCCGCTTCCTGTAGAATTGGCCCAGATCAATCGCCTCATGGCGGGGGCCCAACGGGCTCACGCTCACCATGCTGGGGGAGGAGTCGGACTCCGACCCTGCATCCCCCTTCCCTCCTTCTGCGTCTTTATTTATATTATTTGTATCCATTTTGTTCCCACGAGTATTATCATTTTCCAACCATCCAACCAAAAGCAAGTGGTTCGCACTAGCGACTGATGTCCCATAGGGACGCCCGTCAGCCATACATCCCGTCACGGTGCGCCGCCGCTTGGGATTCGGGGTGACTTTTTATAGAGGGTTTCTACCTCGCGGTCCGGGCGGTTAAGCCAAGACCCTCGGTGCCAATCGAAGCCGCGAGACATGACCACGACACTCCGATATGGGGTTACGATGTACGACGGTGACAGAGAAGGACCACCCTCCTCTCTGTCTGCTCGGTGGCAGGGTGAGTGCACGCCGAGCCCGTCCTCACTCCTCCGCTGATCAGAGGGACACGCGGAGAAACGCCCTTGGTCCGTCCTCGGACCCCGCCCGTCAGAATATTGGCCACGAGCAGTGACATTCCCCAAGGAATAGGAATCTCTTCCCATTCCTCAGGGAAGATCACTACCCGCGCCCAGGGTGCACCGGCCACCAGCTGCCGTTCCCTCAAGACGTGTCCGGAGGGACAAGCAACCGACGGCACGCGTGGAGGTTTTCTGACTAGCACCCCAAGCGCGACTGCTACGATAGAGGTTCGATTCCAAGGTGAAGCAAAAAGTGTTATTGGGTTTTTTCTGTGAAATTCTCAGTAGCAGCTTATAGTGAGGATTAATGCCCGGTGGTGAGGCTCGCCCCCCATTTATTACATGAGATCTAAACATACCGGCGAACTTTGGTTGTACACTGGTACACCTCTGCCTAACCCTTCACGGAATACATGGGTGGTTGTATGTGTTAACAGTAATGACTGTGTGTAGTACGGCGAGCCCCGCGCGCCGCCCGTGTGCTGTCACCTGAGCAGTGCAGCCATGGTTCCACCCCGGCCCGCGGGGTGTGGCGGCTCAAACGTTCACCACCTAGTAGATAACTAACGTTTACTTGCACGCTCATCAGGTGGCGCTTCACACGGACAGTTTGAGTCGCAGTCAGCACGACGCCGACGTGTACTTGAGCGGCGACACTCAAGTGATTGCACAAAGGTGGATGTCAAATAAATAATTATTTTAACTAAATGCTTAAACTTTCACTTTATGTGTTATTCCCTGAGCACTCAGCACCCCGGTGTCCGCGCCCCCCGTCCCGTACAACCATGAATACGATAATATTATATATGTCGGAGAAACAGCATCCTTCTCGACGCCATTGTTAGTTGTCAGGATTTGGTGGGCGTCATTGGGTGAAATGCGAGCACAAAACAAAGTCCGTATTCACTTTTAGTACAATTTAATAACAGTTTTACAACATTTAGTCACTGAACGAATAAGTACTTCACAACTAGTTTGTAAACACGTTAATTAACCAATTCTATTTGAGCAGCGGGTTCGGGACACCAATTCAACTTTACCGTCCAACAAAATCATAAGGCTTCCCATGTCTCCAGGATCCGACCCGATCCACTCTTCAATACTAACATAACCACACTTGACAATCGTCCTGATTGGTCCTGTGTATTTCAACCATTCTAATATTCCCGCTCAACTGCGCGGGAACACGCATGCGCGCGCCATTGGTCAAATATAATTAATATTAATTAAAAATTCAATTAATTCTAAAGAAAGAAAAGATATCATCGGATTATCAGTTGAACACACCATTGAATTGTCCTGTGTTGAGCTTGATAGGCATGTTATAGTATGTGTATACAGACCTCCAAGTTACCAGAATCTATCTGTGTTTGATTCTGTGATGGAAGATGTGTTGAAAAAAGTTAGTTCCTCCAGTAAATCAATCATCATATGTGGCGATTTTAATATAAACTTGTTAGAAAATAACTCTATTAGTATTAGATTATTGAGCCTGTTTAGGTCATTTAATTTGTCAAATGTGTTTATAGAACCAAGTAGAGTGACAGCTTCTTCTGCCACTTGTATTGATAATATATTTTGTAATTGTGATTACTCACATAAAGAAATTGTAAATAAGCTGCCATCTGACCACAGTGGACAAATGATAACGTTTTGCGCCTACATACCTGTACAAAAGATTCAAATAAGGTTTAGGCCAAAAACATGTAAAAATTTAAAAAAATTTAATGATTCCATAGCAAGTAAATTATGTGTTCAGAGTTTTAATAATATTAGTGACCCAAATGAGTTCTATGCCGAGATTTTTTCACTATTAGACGCACAATTTAATAACACGTTCCCAATTAAGACTAAAAATATTTATCCAAAGTTTTTATTCAGTGATTGGGCGACTCCTGGCATTCGTAAAAGTAGGGGGAAATTATTTGAACTATATGGTCTAAAGCAACATTCAATTAATACAAGCTTTCATCAGTATGTTGCAAAATACTCGAAAACTTTCAAAAGTGTTTGTAAAGTAGCTAAATCTCTTTATATTACTAATAAAATAAAATCATCTGATGATAAGAAATCTTGGAAATTTTCAGTTTCTTGCACCTACTTTGTTCTGTCTCTGCATCACCCTAAGGTAGACTGGTAGAAAATGCCTAAGGCATTAAGTCCGCCCTTGTACTGTGTATTTTATACATTTTGTGCATAAAGTTTTAATAAATAAATAAATAAATAAGATTAAGGCTACCTGGCAAATAATAAATAATGAAACAGGTAGGAAGAAACAGCGTAATAATAAATTTAGTTTGGAGACTTCACATGGGGTTGTGAACTCGGATGTAGAAGTAGCTCAGGCATTTGAAAACTTTTTTGTTAATATTCCCCTAGTCACAACGGAATCATTAAATTCATCACCTGCACTTTCCGTTGCCCTCCTTAGAAATAATGTAAAGGCATGCCCCTTTTTTTTTTTTTTTTTTTTGAGATGGTAAAATCATCAAATGACCCCCCCCGTCCAGGGCGGGGCGGGAGGGAGTGTCAGACTTTTACTGACTAAAAACCATCTATGTTCCTTCATGTGCCCTTTGCGTTCCGGGGGCGCGGTATCTCTTTCGAACAACCCGCAGCCCCGGCAGGCATTTGGCCCTTAGTGGCCCCTTCCAGTGGCTGACACCTCTGTGCGCGGAACATGGACGCGCCGTCGACACGGTCTGTCGTTAGTTAATAACGTACGGACGGTGAGCTACCCATTGCTCACCGTCCACAGACCGTGCCTACGGAATCCGCCAGCGGGAGGCGCAATGGTGCCGTTATTGGCAATCCATTGCGCCGGCGGACGCGGTGTCAGCGGTGGCTGCAGGTGCAGCCACGGCGACGGTGGCGGCGGCGGCCGCGGCGGCGGCGGCGGCGGTGCGGGGCCTTCCCCCGGTCCTGGCGGGTACGGCGCAGGCCTTGCCCCCAGCCCGGTGATCGGCCGGCCTGTTAGCCCGCGCACATGCGTCGCAGAAGGCATGCCCCTTGGAGTTTAGATTTCAACATACGAATCCCCAGGCTGTTATTAAAACTTTTAAAGATCTTAAAATGAAATCTACAGAAGATCTTTGGGGAATGTCGGTAAAAGTCTGTACATCTATAATAGAAACTATTGCGCCTTATTTAGCTTTCATTTTTAATATAAGCGTGGATCAGGGAGTCTTTCCGGATCTCATGAAACACAGTAAAGTAGTTCCATTATTCAAATCCGGTGAAAGTAAGGAACTTAACAACTATAGACCTGTTTCAATACTGCCAGTTCTCAGTAAGGTGTTTGAAAAGCTATTACTCAATCAAATGTTACGTCACTTTAATAAAAATTCCATCTTTCATGACCAACAGTACGGTTTCACCAAAGGGCGTTGTACAACTGACGCCGGTGTCTCCTTGATGAAAAACATTTTTAATGCCTGGGAGGAAGCACAAGATGCCATTGGAATATTTTGCGACCTCTCCAAAGCGTTCGATTGTGTGGACCATGAGACACTATTATTGAAACTGGAGCACTATGGGATTAGAAACACATCTCTTGATTTAATAAGATCATACTTGAAAAACAGACAGGTAAAAGTTCAGGTGAACGGCGTGAACTCATTGGGGTCTGAAATGACAATGGGCGTTCCTCAAGGTTCGATTTTGGGTCCATTTCTCTTTTTAGCATATATAAATGATTTGCCACAATTACTGCAAACACAACCTAATATGGTATTATTTGCAGATGATACGTCATTAATTTTTAAGATAGACAGACGTTCTAGAACTCTTGACGACGTTAATAACTGTATTCTTCAGGTTCAAAATTGGTTCACAGTAAACAATTTGGTACTAAATGAAAAGAAAACCAAATGTATTAGATTTTCTTTACCAAATGTTAAAAATACCGCATGTGACCTCATACTGAATGGCGAAAAACTGGCTTTTGTTAATAAAACGGTTTTCTTAGGAATCACGCTAGATGAAAAATTACAATGGGGACCACATATAACATCTCTTGCAGGGCGGCTAAGCTCAGCAGCTTTTGCTGTTAGGAAGATTAGACAGTTAACAGATGTCGATACTGCGCGTCTGGTCTATTTTAGCTACTTTCACAGCATTATGTCGTATGGCATTCTACTGTGGGGTCGGGCTGCTGACATTGAATCCATATTTATTTTGCAAAAGAGAGCTGTCAGAGCCATTTATAATCTCCGTCGCTGCGAATCTCTTAGGGAACTATTTAAAAAGATTAATGTTATGACAGTGCCTTGTCAATACATTTACGAAAATATTATGTATGTAAGAAAAAATTTACATCTTTTTGATAAAATAAGTGATAGACATAATTTTAACACTAGAAATAAAGACAAATTAGCTCAACCATTTTTTAGATTGTCCAAAGTACACACATCTTTCATGGGGTACTGTGTTAAATGTTACAATAAAATACCTAATGATATATTAAAATTAAATGAAAGAAAATTTAAAAATTGTATTAAAACCACACTTTGTAAACAAGCATACTACAAGTTAGAGGATTATATTCAAGATAATAATGCTTGGAAACATGCTGGTCTTGCTCCTTAGGACAATTTTAAGTCTTGACAAAATCAACTGGTTGCTTATTTAATCATAAAACTAATTTGTTTTGACCAATAATTGTTTTTCTCCTCGACATTAATTCTACATTTGAGTTTGACTCACACACTGATTCGTTGTCTTTGAAATGTTAGAAGTAATCATCTACGATCACAATATTGGCGTTAAATGATATGATTAATTTAGCTTTCATTTCTAATTTGTAGCACTGAGTACGTATTGTAGTACTTTGAGTGACTTTTATTTTTTTTATTTTTTTTTTGATTGATCGTTTTGACATTTATATTTTTTTCTTATGGAAGGAATGTAACTATACAACTTATTGTAATACATTGTTTTTTAAAAGAGTATGTATGGAGTTTCTTGCCCGTTCTTCTCCATACGAAACTACCATTTGGAATGGGCAACTAGATTCAATATTAATGTTTTTTTTTAATGTAATGACGTTCAAAAGTGCCTTTTGGCCTAATTGAAATAAATGATTTGACTTTGACTTTGACTTTATAGCACCTCGACCCCGCTCGAGGCGTATGCTCTGCTCTGATTGGTCGTGAATTAGAATACAAAACAATAACTTTAATTAAATTCATGAGATATTAAATCGTAGCAGAATGTAACTAATCAAATTAAATAATATTACGATTTTACAAAGCATTTTTGGTAAACAATAGTCATCCCGTGTTTATTATCAACAATCAGTTCCATTTCGTGTGCTTCCTCCGACACGGCCATTCTGACATCTCACACGTCCTCGTGTGACGTTGAGGGACGAGCATCGTTCTATCTACTCCATTCCGTCTACTTCCTCCGACACGGCAGTCCTGGCATTTGACACGTCTTCGTGTCATCTTGGGAGACTAGCAACATCAGTACCTAAAAAAAAAACAAAACAAAGGCAATACAAAAAGAACCAAAGGCAATACAAAAGGACATAGTTCGGCCACTCCTGACCAAATAGAAAGTGTTCGTTATAATATCTCCTTCTCCACAATGTCACCATTCAAAATATGCTCTACGAGTAATATATCTCCACAACCATAGAGTTAACCTCCAACGTCAAATGTTTCTTTTACTCATAAAATCTAAATTTTAATAGCCTCCACGTCTCCGTACTATTAAAACAGCCACCTCCTCGTGTATCGTCTTAATGACCACCTCGATATTTTAACCAATCCAAAGCAACACCGTCTGAACGACCACCTTGCCGTTCCAGACAACATGACAACACAGTCTAATAGCCACCTCGCCTTATTAGACAACCATATCCACACTGACTAAATGGCCACCACGCCGTATTAAACAAACCACACATGGCAACAGTCTAAGAGCCACCCCGCTCCATTAGACTACCATATCACACTGTCTAAGAGCCACCTCGCTCCATTAGACACACCACACATGGTCAGTCTAAGAGCCGCCTCGCTCCATTAGACTACCATGTCACACTGTCTAAGAGCCACCTCGCTCCATTAGACACACCACACATGGCCAGTCTAAGAGCCGCCTCGCTCCATTAGACTACCATGTCACACTGTCTAAGAGCCACCTCGCTCCATTAGACACACCACACATGGCTAGTCTAAGAGCCGCCTCGCTCCATTAGACTACCATGTCACACTGTCTAAGAGCCACCTCGCTCCATTAGACACACCACACATGGCCAGTCTAAGAGCCGCCTCGCTCCATTAGACTACCATGTCACACTGTCTAAGAGCCACCTCGCTCCATTAGACACACCACACATGGCCAGTCTAAGAGCCGCCTCGCTCCATTAGACTACCATGTCACACTGTCTAAGAGCCACCTCGCTCCATTAGACACACCACTTATGGGTCCGTTATAAGTCAAGTTGGGCTGACGACGAAGCACGTAAGGCGTGCCAGTCATCAAACCTCGGTGCCACGACATAATCAGCCCTACGCCGCAAGTCTACGTCAGCAATGGTTAGCTGGAGCTCTACGACTGAGACTGATTTCGGCCGTACAATACCACAAACTACTACCACAGGCTAGTTAACAAATCACGTTAAGATGCTTCAATCAACAACAACATCACCCTATCACTAGCATTATCACTTTACTCTCGGTTATGAAACACTAATAAGACTCGGCTGCTCGGCAGCGTAGTCTCCTTGAGACCCAAACAGTAATCTCATTCAGATCCAGTACCTAGTCTCTCAGAGACCCATTACTCTTTTTGAGACCAAAGTCATAATCATATAGACTCAGCCACTATACATCTAACCGCGCATTGCACCCTAAACGAGTCATAAAATCACAGTTACAACTACGACCAGACTACAGTTTGATTAACAAAGGTTAATTAGTCATTTTAGTGTGCGTCATATTCAAACAATAGCGGAAGTACTTTCGCTATTACTATCTACTCTGGATTCTTTCTATCACTGTCTTATTCTAAACTAATTCAAAATTTAAGGGCTTAATCACAACGCTGCCTTTGATTAAATTTGAACAATACTCAACATCACCGAGACCAAGCATCATTGAACAGTCATTATTCACAAATAAAAGTGACAACGCGCGTGAGTAATTCAATAAGACTTTGCATGATCAATTTTCTAACGTTGTAAAAGCTAACATTATCTCATCATTATTAAACACTAGCATTTTTACCATCAGCTTCGTTTGCGTAAAAGTTGACATATTACCCCACGGGAACTGTACGTTTTTTTCGGTATAACTACTTAGTATTCTATGTGTTATTCCACACTACAATCCATCCCAGTGCCCAATTTCTAGTGTCCGACCGAATGTTCGGTTTCGGTTTCGGTCGAGTTTCGGCAAAAATACGAGTTTCGGTTTAGTTTCGGTTTCGGTGGGAAACCTGCCGAAACTACGACCGAAACCGAAACTGCATTCGGGAGTCCCCGCACTGTGCACGGACATGTTCGGCGCGGTGAATTCTATCCAAGCGACGAAGATTTTTCCGCGTCCACGTGCCTAATCATGTCGTGACAGGCTTATGTTTACAGTTCGTTTTATTTTTTTTTAAGTTTTCGTGTGATTTATTTAGAATTTGGTAAGTTTTATCACGTGATATAGCATAAGAGTAGGTAGTAAACACCAAAAACCGGACAAGTGCAAGTCCTAGTCGCCCAGTGAGGGGTCCGTACAAAGTAGGTACATAATTATAAATAGTTCAAGAATCGAGTCTCGCAGTTTTTAACCGACTTCAAAAAAAAGGAGGTTATCAATTCGACCCGTATGTATGTAATATTTCCAGAACTGCCCAGTTTTCGTATGTTAGTCTATATCAGCGTCTGAACAAATGTGCCAAATTTCATAAGTGTATGTATGTATGTATGTATGTTTTTATGTTTGTGTTCGCATATCTCCGTAACTACAAGTCCGATTTAAGTAATTCTTTTTTTGTTGTACTAGGTATTGTTCAATTTAGGGAATACTGCAAGATCCATCGAAATCGGTTCAGTAGTTTTTGAGATAGGGAATTTTAACCGATTTTTTATTATATTATGTTTGTTCGCGGATAACTTCGTCATTTGTGAACCGATTTTGATGATTCTTTTTTTGTTGGAAAGGGTATACTTCCCGAATGGTCCCATTTAAATTTCATATAGATCTGATGATGGGTTCCGGAGACAGACAACGGAACTCTTTAAAAAATTACAGCAAATCAACCGCGATTGCTGCTATCGCATAAATATGCATTGTTTAAGCAATCACACAACATAACATCACGCCTGTACACTCAAAAGGGTAACACAGATGTATACAGTAGTATTTCAAAATTTCTCATCCAAATAAACGAAATTGCATATTCTGCTTTCTTATGACGTTTTAGTGGTGTCTCGTTAATTTACATAACATGACAGTTTCTTCATGGATTTGGATGACAGGAAGTTGATACTAAAAACTTTTTTACAAAAAAGATAACCACCTTCAAAAACTAAAAAGAGAAAAATAACTAGCTTTGGAAGTCGGTGGCAATAAAAAACAACAAACAGAACCAAAGCCGCCGACTTCCAAAGCTAAAGTTATTTTTCTCTTTTTAGTTTTTGAAGGCGGTTATCTTTTTTGTAAAAAAGTTATTTTCCGAGCTTTTTTTCATTCTTCATCGTAAATTAAAAACTATGCATCATAACAATAGTAAAAAATCGGTTTAAGCTTGTACCAATGATGCCCTTTCATACGATACCTACCCCACATGAAACGGTAAAGTCACTTTTTCAGTTTTTTCAGTCAAAATTTTGGATCCCCATTCCTTACACAAAGACCCTGTTTTTATGACTCATTTATATAACGAAGGCAATTCACCCATTTGGGGTACCTCGTTGTCAGGACGGAGTTCGACATGGTGTAGGCACGAAATAATAGTCTCAACACTGATTACAATCGTCTAGTTAATCACTCGCGAATACAAAATAACAAAATCTCAAATGATCAGGCTGATGGAAATGGATTAAAGTTCGGAAACGCGGTAAGTTCGCTACAGGCTGGCAAAACGACCTCTCGCGCTCGTGGCTGCTCTAAAAGTGCGTCTTCACTCCAAAAATGTCAAATGTCTAATGACAACTGACAGCTGTCAAACCTGCCACGCCTGTAGCGACCTCACCCAAGCACACTGCCTGACGTTTCCGACAAACGATACTAGATGGCGCTGTTTTAAATTAACAATCAATAGTGATTCTGCGACACGGCCATCTTGACAATTCACACGTCCTCGTGTGAGGCATCTGAAA
The DNA here is from genome assembly GCA_932526535.1 of Caradrina clavipalpis. Lineage (NCBI taxonomy): Eukaryota > Metazoa > Arthropoda > Insecta > Lepidoptera > Noctuidae > Caradrina > Caradrina clavipalpis. Next base: position 8,191,568 of record OW052116.1, read on the forward strand.
CAAGAATTCATGGAAAGTAATACGTCCTTTGCTCGGCCTTCCTGACCAAGGCATTCAAAATTAAAGTCACACAATACAATCAACACAATTTTATTCTGATTCACATTCTCATCAAATCTTATTAAGGAATCTCAACATTGAAATCACCACTCTTCAGGAATCACCAGTTTTCGAAATAATTCATGAAAACTTCTAAGCAAATCTAGTATGCAATGCTCTGTTCGGAACTCAACTTCGTCACATACAACACATTGCCTCCGTCCGGCAATCCAGCAGCGGGACCTCCATCCGGTACCCGACTTCCACACACAACACATCACATTGCCTCCATCCGGCAAACCAGCGGGACCTCCATCCGGTACCCGACTTCCACACACAACACATCACATTGCCTCCATCCGGCAAACCAGCGGGACCTCCATCCGGTACCCAACTTCCAAACACAACACATCACATTGCCTCTATCCGGCAACTTTGGGACCTCCATCCGGTACCCAACCTCAAGAGACAATACATTGCTTTTATTAAGCACCTTTGGCGATTACTTACATCGCTATGCTGGACAAGTCACGAACAGCATTGGGATGCATGCAATCTGAGTCACTTGCATACTACATTTGCATTTTTTATCCCCTCACTAAGGCTTCATAAGTGTACTCAAGGCCTCCAGCCAAGGTCACACAACTCGTGAACAATAGTCAAACAAATCACGTCAAAATACTTCAATCATCAACAACAATGTCAGTGCTCTCACTAGCACTATTACTTTACTCACTACTCTCGGTTATTGTCTTAACGGGAACCTCACAAGTAAACAATCTGAATAAACTTAAAAATAAAGTTGTGAATGCAAATTATCAACGCTTTAGCGGGTAAATTTACTAACTTTGTAAAATTAGGAATCATTGAAAATACAATAATCATTACCATGTACCATACCATACCATGTGTCATGTACCATAGTCGTTCGACACCTTTGAAACCACGGCAACTAAAACTGCCAGGCTTACAGAAATTCGAGTAAAACCCTTAGCGCCACGGCTCTCCAGCCGACCAGCAATCGCATTGCTCTCACACATCCAGCGCATGGATCCAGTCCGCATCCACCAAGTAGATCGCCCGTGTGCATCATCCACTGACTACGCACTACGGTCTTTCCAGACCACGACTTCGTGTGTTTACTCTGTAACAAGTAAAATAGCGCAGTACATACCGTTCGGTCACTCCTGACACAAACTTAAAATAACTTTAGAAATGAAAACGAATTTCTTATCACAATAATTTTGTTTTAGTTCTACCTACATCAAAAATCTAAACTGAACAATTTAATTAATTAAACGATTAGATCAACTACAAATACTAGAGCAATTACTAAATCATCCTTAGAGCATCATAAGAACGCAAAGCAGGAATCTTATTCGTGGCCTGTGGCTTTTCCTTAAGCCCTTCCAACAAACCTAGCGTTTGTTTCATTCAATTCTCTTGAATGCCGAGTCCCACGGACCCTGTGGTCTTTACAAGACCCGACCTCCGCCTGTGCCACCCGCACACCGCGTATCCACGGACTACTAAAAGCAGATACCGACTCCTAACGGACTACGGCTACGAAATGACAACGGTACGGTCCGACCAGCCGAACTAAGATCCACCACTATCACACGATTCAACATCTTCTACTTCTAGAGGAACGTAGCACTTAAGCATTCGTCTTAGCCTGTCATGCTCGTATTTGTAGGGTACTTCTTAAAATACTATGACCTTGACCGATTCCGTTAAAATAATTTAAACACGCTTGCTACAAAATTTTACACAACATTATAATACCATCACGCCTGCATTCCCCGAAGGGTTATGCAGAGGTGCACCAATGCACACCCCCAGTGCGCCGGCACATCTAGGTCCCATGCAATAGGGGGTGAGCCTATTGTCATTAACCGGGCACAAATCCAAACTCCGAGCTGCTAGTGAGAACTTCATAGAAAAACCCAATAACACTTTTTGCTCGACCTGGGAATCGAACCCCACCCCAACATCGGGACCCCTTGCACAGCAGTCGCACTTGCGACCACGAGACCAACGGGGTAGTTCACGCAACATTATCTTTGATGAAGAACATTCGGCACCAGAATCGTAATAAAATGGACACGACTCACCGGTATTCATCAGCACACCGCAAGGATTGCTAACGTAGCAAACTCCAACGCGTCGCTCGCTTCCCGCCGCTACTGCAGCCACTCTTGACGGACACCATTGAGCTGCTGCTGCCTTGTTGTCGCTGCTGCTGCCTTGTTGTCGCTGCTGCTGCCGCCTTGATGTCGCTGCTGCTGCCTTGTTGTCGCCGCCCGGCGGCGCCCGGAGTAGCCGCCACAGGCAACGGCTTCTTGACATCCTTCTTCGTGTAACAATCTGCTTGTTTGTGTCCCAGCCTGCCGCATGCGTGAACTTGCTATTCACTGGTTTGGTTCTAAGAGTTTGTATCAGCACGTTCATTTTGTTGGTTTCGCATTTCAAAAAGGAACCGCCACTTTGTTTGTTTCGCATTTCAAAAAGTAACCGCCACTTTGTTGGTCTTACATTTCAAAAATAACAGCCACTTTGTTGGTCTTGCATTTCAAAAATAACCGCTATCGTGAGTTTTCAAAGTCATCACGTGTTTTCTCATTTGCTCGATTTGAATCCCACTTCTGATAACGAAGGGAATTCACCCATGTGGGGTACCTCGTTGTCAGGACGGAGTTCGACATGGTGTAGGCACGAAATAATAGTCTCAACACTGATTACAATCGTCTATTTAATCACTCGCGAATACAAAATAACAAAATCTCAAATGATCAGGCTGATGGAAATGGATTAAAGTTCGGAAACGCGGTAAGTTCGCTACAGGCTGGCAAAACGACCTCTCGCGCTCGTGGCTGCTCTAAAAGTGCGTCTTCACTCCAAAAATGTCAAATGTCTAATGACAACTGACAGCTGTCAAACCTGCCACGCCTGTAGCGACCTCACCCAAGCACACTGCCTGACGTTTCCGACAAACGATACTAGATGGCGCTGTTTTAAATTAACAATCAATAGTGATTCTGCGACATATATATTATGTACAGTTTTGAGATTTTTCCCTGTACTTGTAGTTTATGACTATGTTACTTGCCAAATTTCAAAGTTCTAGATCAACAGGAAGTACGGATTCGTTCCTTGACATTATCGAAAAATACGTTTGTGCGGCATAAGCGGCCGTATCTAAGTAAATTAGAGGCATATTAGAGGTTTGATTTTTTCACAGGGAGATTTAGATTTAAAACCTTATTTATTACCTACCCCCAAAGTAAAATGGAGTGCAACATTAACATGATACTTGTTAGGAAGTTTCGGTTTCGGTTTCGGCCGAAACTGAGACCGTTGCCGAAATTCGTTTTCGGTTTCGGTTTCGGTCGTAAAAACCACTTTCGGTCGGACACTACCAATTTCATCCAGATCCGTTTAGCCTTTTGAGCGTGAAGAAGAGACAAACATACAAACTTTCGACAGGCCTCCGTCACTCGTTCAAGGTTACTCTCTTAAGTGCCTACGGCTCGCATGCGCCCGGGCGCATCTAATCCAGTCGGCGGCGGCGGCTGTCACGCGCTCGCTTGAGTGTACATACCTACCGCAACAAAATAAATGATACTCGCGTCTTCAATAATGTCTAAACCTCGCAATGCAATTTGTAGTGTACAGAAAATACATATTTCAGTACATACAATAATACTACACCATAATATTTTATAGTCACCTATTCTTTTGTGTAATCATTTCTCAGCATAGATAGCCCTAGTGCTGTGTTGTGTGACGCGCGTTATTGCTATCTCTCTCTCTCTCACGCACGAGCGTTTTGTAGGTAATTATAACGTTAAGTGTTGAGTTTTCTCTATAGAGTGAAGTATCTGTACTTATTTAATCTGTGCTTTCGCCTTTGTGTGAATAAAGTCATGAAATCCAACTCTCATAGCTATAAAAATGTATTCGGATTTTTAGGCTAACTTTAGTTATTTCGATTAGCTTAGTACCTACAATTTAGAACAAGCTTTACGAGTCGCACTAACGAATATACCATCACCATCACGCCCATACTCCCCGAAGGGTTAGGCAGAGGTGCACCAATGCAAACCCACAGTTCGCCGGAACATTTTAGGTCCCATTCAATAGGGGGGGAAGGGGAGCGAGCCCATCGCCACCAACCGGGCACAAATCCAAACTCCGCTGCTACTGAGAAGTAGGTATTTTATTTTTTTATAAAACTTTGTCCCACCCTAGTAAACTCTCCTGTATCGTGGGTGCGTTCACAAACATACAAACTCACACACCAACAGCCAGACCCAACAGAACAACGGTGAACAACTATTGGCAGATCATACAACTATTCGTTCCGTGCAGGAATCGAACCCGCAACACGCAGCGCCGTAGCCCATCGCTCAGCCACCAACCGTGTCGTGAAACTCTTACAACACATTACATTTTCTACCTTAGAGGAACTTCATTAGTTACGAAGTTGATACTATCACATACGACGCGATGCGCTGTTTGTTATTACGAAGAAAACCTATATGGCTGACGTTGCCTTATCTCTACTCGCTAGATTATTAACCCCCGACGCAAAAAGAGGGGTGTTATAAGTTTGACGTGTCTGTCTGTCTGTCTGTCTGTCTGTCTGTGGCATCATAGCTCCCGAACGGATGAAGCGATTGCAATTTAGTTTTTTTTATATGAAAGGTGACTTATGTGCGAGTGTTCTTAGACATGTTTGATGAAAATCGGTTGAGCCTTTTTAAAGTTATGGGTGTGAAAGTGGGTAAGAAAAACTAAAAATGATTTGTCATGTGAGTTATTAAATTATTAGGAACCTATGTATTTACAGCTTAACAAAATCAACATTATATTAAGTATGTACCTATAAAATAAAAATTAAATTAAAAATTTAAAAAACCCCCGACACAAAACCCTAAGTTCCCTTTAAAAAGTAAAAAAATAAAATACGTCGCGTTGGGGGACCGATGTTGCATTTAGGGTACGACCGTCCCAAGCGGTCCCCCAACGCGACGTATTTTATTTTTTTACTTTTTAAAGGGAACTTAGGGTTTTGTGTCGGGGGTTTTTTTAATTTTTAATTTAATTTTTCATTACGTATAACATAAAATAAAACTTGTAAAAATAATCATTCGTACAACATGCTAAAATTTTCATATCAAAGAAAGAGTCGCATATTGTAACTAACTGACAAGTTTACAATTTCAAATACGAATAGGTACAAACATTTTATTTGTTAAATACAACCAACACCTGTGTTATTCTTAAAATGAGCACTATGCCTCGTCATCGGCGGACAAAATACTCGTATTATTTTCGATTATCAAAACACGATTTTAAATCGATTATCAAACAAAAGAAAACGAACAAAATGATTACGCAATAATAAATAATTTAAATTAAGATTGCCAACATAACAAAAAAAACATTTCAATAAAATTTTAATTCCAATTTTAAATTTTAAGAAACACCAAATAATAAATTTTATTATTAGAAAAGGTACCTAATTCATAATTCGATTTTATCATTCATTCACCATAAAAATTTAAAAAACCCCCAACACAAAAACCTAAGTTCCCTTTAAAAAGTAAAAAAATAACAAAAAAAATACGTCACGTTGGGGGACCGCTCGGGACGATCGTATCCTAAATGCAACATCGGTCCCCCAACGTGACGTATTTTTTTTGTTATTTTTTTTACTTTTTAAAGGGAACTTAGGTTTTTGTGTTGGGGTTTTTTTAAATTTTTAATTTAATTTTTTATTTTATACTTTTTATAGGTACCTACTTATTATAAAGTCGATTTTGTTAAGTTTGAGACCCCACTCGAGTATATTTACAGACATTCGGTTTTTCTTCCCTACTTTCACCCCCACAACTTTTTAACGGCTCAACCGATTTTCATCAAACATGTCTAAGAACACTCGCACATAGGTCACCTTTAATACAAAAAAAACTAAATTGAAATCGCCACAGACAGACAGACAGACAGACAGACACGTCAAACTTATAACACCCCTCTTTTTGCGTCGGGTGATAAAAATAGGCGTCTTTTTCAATCAATATTTTAAGGAAATTCTTTTGCGTAAATCGTGTAGGTATGTCAGTTGTTTCTTTAATTCGTCTCAGCAAAAAGTTTTATTTTATTCAAACAAAAGGTCAGTAGGTACCATGTTGATTAGCACACATCTCTCTGTTACGTCGCGTCGTTTCAAACATTTCAATGTTTCAAACAGATGTATGTTTGATTTAACAAATAGTGCTGTCTCAAAAATGTGCAGTAAAGTATGTAGAAATATGGGATACCGCTTTCAGTCAGTTTCAATTTAAGCACACCACACAAACTGAGATGCTCTTTTAACCAGGGAACAATCACCACCAGAATCATAACAAAATGAAAACTCCTCACCAAATTGAGTGGTCACACAGGTTTCAACAGGTTGCGACAGGTTTCAAACCACTCGCTGCACTGCGCGCTGTGGCGGTAGATTCTGTGCTGCCGCCTGCAGCCGGCGCCCTCATGCATCGCGATGCCACGTGACCCTCAATACGCCACGCCAGGCTTTGTTATAGCCACGTCCACGTTGTTGAGGCCTTCGGAAGTCAGAATTATTTGCTGCTTTTCATGTGAATGGCTGAAACAGTTAAAAGACCTCAGACAAAGATTTCACAATAATCACATTTTGTAAGAGCAAGACTCAACCTATGACGTTTGCCGTTCTGTATAGTGTCTGGAACTCTGGACCGGCCTTTGTAATCGCTTCAGGACTCCGCTTACGATATGGAATGCCATAACTTTACGTTGCATTTTACTGCGTGTAGATACATAGTTATTTAGGAATGATATTGCATTGCAAGTAATTGCAACCGAGGCTCAATCAGGGGGCCTACCACAAGCTCTTATAGCAGTATTACTTCGATCTTACTTTGACTTTTCGTACCATGACGTCCTATAAACAAGCTTGTTGGGCTGTATAAACATTATTGTTTTCGTAGCGATTTTGTGACGTTTTAGCTAAAAAGTTCATTCTATTCGTACCATGACCGTGTTTTTGACAACTAGCAGTATTGTTTTTATGTCAAATTTAACGTCATAATAAAAGTTACTCGGACGCAGTGGATACATTATTTTTTTAACTAATAATTATTATTTCTGTATTATTTACCGATTTTAAGTGGCATATAAAGTAAGTAAAATTTGTTTAGATGCGTAAAGCGTCGAATTAATTGTTTAATTTGTTGATTTTTGTACTTCGGTCACTAATTTTATAATGAATTCTAGATGGCAAATAGTTGTGCAAAATTCGAGTTTTTGGAAGCTGATCAGTCAAACACGAGTTTCACGAAAGAGACGTCGTTTGCAGCTTCGCAAAGAAGTTGACCCCTTCCTGTTAAGCGAGACAGAGTTTATAAAACGGTACAAACTCACGAAGGAGCAAGTGCATCGTCTGTGTGATGAATTGCGGCCACATATCCTTTTCGAATAGTCCTTCGCTTGCAATGTCCTATTGTCTGCGCAAGCAATATCCCTATTGCTGTTGAGGAATTCCCACAGCAAATCTAACTGCCGAGACGAGACGCGGTGAGATCTTCGGCTGCAAAATTATCAACAAAAACTAATCACACATTATTATTTTATAATATCTTCATAACTATTTAAATATTGAAAGAATATTTTAAAGTTACTTCATTGAATTACACTATAATTTTACCTTGATTCCATGTCCGTATACAATAAGTTTTAACCACGAAGTAAGTATGTGAAAGAATGATTACTCTCTAAACATTAGCACTTGAAACGACTTGAAATCTTAAAAATAAAAAATTGCCGCGCGCGCAACTGTCAGTTGTTCCGAATCACAAAATCGTCTCATTGACAACGTAGTTGTAGTTTTTTTTTAATAAATTTTGTAGCATTTTAAAGTTAAATCTAAAAAATTGTTGTTATTTTTATATAAGTAACGTAAATAAATCTTAAAAATATATTTTAACGGCATCTTTTGAGTTAATTGTTATAATTTTTTGGTCCATGATGAACTTTATAATGCGAATCGGACCGTGAACGTGTGAAAGAGACACCGCTATACAGATCAATATATCGCGTCGTTTCTTTTCTGCTTTGGCAGGGAATAGACAAACTCATAGAAAACGTTCATTCTTTCCCTTCCCTAAGCAGGAATACGATGATAATGAGCGATTGAGCTCATGGTACGAAATGAATTAATACTGCAGCATTGTTGAAACAAAACCTTCCTGCAAAAAGATTGTTTTGTAAAAGCTTATGGTCGGCCCCCTGACCCACGTAAATAAAAAGCTTGCATAATTATGCAGCAAAACATTCACCATAAATTACGGTTTAACACTAATCCTTTTTTTTTTGAAAAATAAAAATTCTATAGGTACACTTCATACAAGAAAAGCTATCAGCTGAACCTCATAAGGACGTACTAAGATTATAAAAAAAAAACATTACTTCCCTGTATAATTATCATAACCAACAAGCGGACAACCACAATTGCTAGCCAAGCCGGGCATCAGTGTCATCATCATCATCGTCCGGTAGAAATCCGGGCAACATGTCGTCCTTGTCTTCAGACGCCGACGCGGCGACGGGTTTATTAGCGCTTCCACAAGAAGACGCATACTATTTTGTTGCGCCTCACATAAAAGGCGCCAACCGTGATTCGCGTCAATGAATCCATAAACGTTTTGTGCCTGCACCGATCCCACTTCTGATGTCGGAGAAACAGCATCCTTCTCGACGCCATTGTTAGTTGTCAGGATTTGGTGGGCGTCATTGGGTGAAATGCGAGCACAAAACAAGGTCCGTATTCACTTTTAGTACAATTTAATAACAGTTTTACAACATTTAGTCACTGAACGAATAAGTACTTCACAACTAGTTTGTAAACACGTTAATTAACCAATTCTATTTGAACAGCGGGCTCGGGACACCAATTCAACTTTACCGTCCAACAAAATCATAAGGCTTCCCATGTCTCCAAGATCCGACTCGATCCACTCTTCATCTTCAATACTAATTACTAACATAACCACACTTGACAATCGTCCTGATTGGTCCTGTGTATTTCAACCATTCAAACATTCCCGCTCAACCGCGCGGGAACACGCATGCGCGCGCCATTGGTCAAATATAGCACCTCGACCCCGCTCGAGGCGTATGCTCTGCTCTGATTGGTCGTGAATTAGAATACAAAACAATAACTTTAATTAAATTCATGAGATATTAAATCGTAGCAGAATGTAACTAATCAAATTAAATAATATTACGATTTTACAAAGCATTTTTGGTAAACAATAGTCATCCCGCGTTTATTATCAACAATCAGTTCCATTTCGTGTGCTTCCTCCGACACGGCCATTCTGACATCTCACACGTCCTCGTGTGACGTTGAGGGACGAGCATCGTTCTACCTACTCCATTCCGTCTACTTCCTCCGACATATATATATATTTCGACATTTTATTATGTTATATAACCCGTTGGTCTCGTGGTAGCAAGCGCGACTGCCGAGCGAGGGGGGACCCCTCGCTCGGCAGGGTTCGATTCCCAGGTTGGGCAAAAAGTGTTACTGGGTGATTCCGTTAGGAATTTCTCAGTAGCTGCCCGGAGCTTGGGAGTTGGTGGTGTGACACCCCCGTGACTCGGATAGCACGTAAAGCCGTTGGTCCTGCGCCTGATCTCTCTCCGGTCGTGTCGGATTGCCGTCCCATCGGACTATGCGAGTTAGGGAAGAGGGAGTGCACTAGGGCATGCAAAAACCGGGTTGTTTAAAGGACACGGTTTTTTCGGGTTTTCATTTTACAAAACCGGTGAAACCGGTTTAATTGGTTATTTCGGTTTTTTTCTCATTTTTATTAAAAAAATGTGAAATTCGTGTGTGAAGAAATAAAAATGCGAAACTTTAATCAAAATGGCGTCAGCGTGGCATAGAGTAGCGCGACAATGATCTATCCGAGAAAAAAAAATCGAATTCGAGATCAGTAATTTAAACAAAGGTGTTGCCAATTTTAAATAATAACTTCAATTGTGCAGTTTGCCCAAAAGTACTATTACATAGTTCTTAAGTTGTAGGCATATCTTTAACAAGTAAAATATAATATTGCACACAGTTTTAAACTTAGTGAAGTAAACGACGATCCAAGAATAAAATATAGTTGTTTGAAATAAAATCCTGCAAATATTTTTTTCTTAATTTTATATATGCAATATGGCAGTGGTCATAACCATTTAGACTGCATTTAGTGTTTTCTAATAGCAAAACGTAACTTGTTACTAAAAAAAAAAATCTTTAGTATTCCTTTCGCTTACCTTTCCTATAATATTAGGACTAACCTTAGGCTATATTTCATATCATAGTTCGTCCAAAACCATTAAATTCAAAAACTAATTCAATAATTTGAATTACTAGGGAAATGTTACTAACCGTAAACTGTCACTTTGGCAATGACATTTCTTTGTTTTACATATTTGTTGTCAAATGCGATTTTTCGGTATAAATTAACGTTGCCGGCCGTTATTGCCGTTGGAACTAACGCCGCCTTGCCGTCCTGTAGACGTTTGTCAGTGATAAAGGACGATGCTTGAAAACGTCCCCCCAACCTTACTTCGACCAACAGAATTGAAATGTATCTCAATCGAAAGCTGATAAAAAGTTGATCATTTTTTACTATGACGACATTTTTCTAAAGTATGGGAGATAAGCAGAAAATCAAGTTTTAAAAGGATTATTTTGTGGTACAAAATAATAGTTTGTTTCAAAGTTTTATTATAGTAACCACATTTGCCCCGTTAGTCCTGTGGTGGCAAGCACGTCTGTTGAGCGTGGGGTCTTGGGTTCGATTCCCAGGTCAGGCAAAAAGTTTTATTGGGTTTTTCCATTAGGATTTTTTCAGTCAAAAGTCCGGAGTTTTTTTTTGTGTCACCCCCGTGCCTCGTAAAGCCGTTGGTCCTGCGCCTGATCTCTTCCCTGTTATATCGGATGTCCGTCCCATTGGACTATAAGAATTTGGGAAGAGGGAGTGCACCTGTATTTACGCAGTCACTTGTGCACTAATTATAGTGCCAAGATTAGCCAAGTACGCAGGAGAGTAGGATATTAATCCTACTCTGTATCTGCATTATGATTAACTGCCGTGATCGTAATCGGTCTGGAGAAGACGTACATAATTAAAATAATGTCTTTGTTATGTATACCTTTTGTATACTGTTTAGCAATAAAGCAGTGGTAGCAAGCGCGACTGCTGAGCAAGGGGTCCCGGGTTCGATTCCCGGGTCGGGCAAAAAGTGTTATTGGGTTTTTCCATTGGGAATTTCTCATTAGCAGCCCAGAGTTTGGAAGTTGGCGGTGTGAGTCCCCCGTGCCTCGGAAAGCACGTAAAGCCGTTGGTCCTGCGCCTGATCTCTCTCCGGTCGTGTCGGATTGCCGTCCCATCGGGCTATGAGAGTTAGGAAAGAGGGAGTGCACCTGTGTTTGCGCACACACTTGTGCACTATAATATCTCCTGCGTACGAGGCTAGTCTGCATTAAGATTAGCCGCCGTGGCCGGAATCGGTCTGGAGAATTATTTTTTTTTTGCAATAAAGCAGTCAACTAAGTACCAGTATCGTCATTGAACACATACAGTCCTCCCCAACATCTGTTAAGAATCAGCAAAATATATTAATGATCGGCTGCAGGTGATGCCTAAAGCAGCGCATTTGCAACTTATATCAGCAACCCCGCCCGCTCTAAGTCGTCGTAAGTAGAAGGAAGAAGCGAAGACCCTCCTACCAGGCCTCCAAGGCCAAAAAAGCCGCGTCCACCACCACCTCCGCGGCCCCCCGCACTCGCTCTCCCAGCGACCAGCCTTCCCTCGAGCCCCTGAGTACTCCCCCCGCTTCAGCTTCCATACAAGACAAGGCAAAGACAAGGCGAAGTGGCCAAGTGGTGTAACGATCGCAAGATCACATACACCATTCATCACATGCACCTTCCGCTATCGTATCGAGGGCGCACCCCATAAACGCGGGGGTCCCTCAAAGCCGTAACCCTGATTCTTTCCCCTGCACTCCCCAAAACTCCTTAGGCACTCGGTCCTGGAAATGCGGAATCGAGGTCAATCCCGATAAGAGTTGAGCGGTCTTTTTTTCAAACCGGTCAAATTCGGTGCAATTGAAAATTCAACATGATAAGGCGAAAATATCAATATTTTTGTGTTCAAGTAAAAGCTAATGAAAATTAATAATAACGATCTCACATCAAGTTTCGAGCGCTTTGTCATGTTTAATTTTTGCATTATGGTGATTCTGCATAGTTTAAAAAGTTAGGTTAACTTTTTAAAGTAGATACTACTACTAAATACTAACGTTATTATAAAAACAGTTATTTAGAGCTCATATTGCATTAAAAACTTGATTAAAATCCGTTGAAATTCATTGTTATCAGCATTCACTTGAGCAACTGCCTCGTTAACCTAGTGGTCCTAAGCGCAACTGCTACGCTAGGTGTCTTGGGTTCGATTTCCAGGTCGAGTGGCAAAGTGTTATTGGGTTTTTCTATGAAATTCTCATTAGCAACTCGGAGCTAGGACATGTGCCCGGTTAATGGCAATAGGATCGCCCCATATTACATGGGACCTAAAACATACCGGCGAACTGTGGGTGTACATTGGTACACGTGCTCAGCCTAACCTTTCGGGGAATACGGGCGTCATGGCATGTGTTCACTTGAACACTAAAATATTGATACACACATACATACATACATACATGTAGAGTGGGATATTCCAGAATAAAACAATGTTACAACTTACTTGTATTTTATTTTCACCTTAGACAAAAAAAACGTACACCATCTTATCATCGTAGTCTTCGATCTTCCTTTTTTTCTATCATTCATTCCATCTCTTACACTCACACATTCATTCGTTCTGAAACAAAGTTCTTTAGCGTTCAGAAATGTTCTGGTAATATAAATCCTACAACTCGGCCATCCTGCCGTTATTTCTGGCCTCAGAAATGATACAGCACTACCAGAACACAATCCTTTAGCCTGCTTAACACAATACTAATACTAATAAGAATACAGTCTTACACAACGTTATCGTTTATCAACTTATCCTAAAAACACACTAATACTGACAAAAATACAGTCTTACACATCGTTAAAGTTTTACCAACCAAAACTATGTTGGATACACAGAATAAAATAATAATGTTTAAGCTTAAATGATGTTGGTTCAGTCATTGGGCCATTTCTTCATGAAATCAACTACAGTGGATGTCTTACCTGGTCCTTCTGCAGTGGGGTCCACCTTCTGTACATCATATCGGTCGTTCCCTTTGACCTTAGTGATGCTATAAGGTCCAAGATATTTAGGCTTAAGCTTCATTCCAGACCCAAACTGAGTTCGTTTGATTGCTACTAAGTCACCTTCTTTATACTTAGTACTTTCTTTACGTTTTCTGTTAAAAGTTTGTATATTTTCTTCCTGCACCTGCAAAATGTGCTCCTTCGCCTTCCGTCGGTTTTCCTCTCTATCTTGTACAAAGATATCTCTTCCCTCTTGTATTAGTAAGTCGTAGATTTCAATGTCTTCTTTGGTTTTCATAGTTGTTCCTACAAGTAGTTCAAATGGGGTACAATTGATGCTTCTCTGCCAAGTACTATTCAATGCTCTTTGCACATGACTGACATGCTTGTACCATTGGGTAGGGTCTTCAATGCACAGCTTCGTAAGGATTGATATTATGGTTCTGTGCATTCTTTCTACCTGCCCGTTTCCCCTAGGCACTCCTGTAGTAATCTTGGCATGTTTGATTCCTTCTTCTTCACAATATTGTTGAAATTCTTGACTAGTGAATGCTGTTCCCCTGTCACTAATTATTCTAGTGGGATTTCCAAAGTGCTGCTGGTGGATTCTTAACTTCTCAATGGTTTCCTTACTCGTGGTGCTTCTTGTGGGAAATATCCACACAAACTTTGTAAATGCATCTACCATTGTGAGTAGATGATTGTACATCTTCTTTGTCTCCGTCATTGGCCCAAGGTGGTCAATGTGGATAGTATGTAGGGGTGTATCTTCCTTCTCTAAAAGGTATAAAAATCCCTCTTGTTTGCCCTCTTTTCTGCTACCAAGTATACATGGGATACAAGTTATGATAAACTCTTCTAATTTCTTTGATAAATCTTTAATATAATAATCTTTATTTATAAGCTCCGTCATCTTCTTTTTACCAAAATGTCCATTTGAGTGCACTCTTTTTATGACCTCCATCTCCATATTCTTAGGTACCATCAGTTTTCTTTCCAGGCCTTTGTACAGCACACCGCCTTCCAAGTAGTAGTCGAGATAGGGTTTTTCAGAGAGTACCTCCATGATAGCTTTCAATCCTTCATCTTGCTCCTGTGCCTTCTTTATTTGTTCATGTAGGCTATTAGTAGTCACTCCTATGTATGGGTTACGACTCAATGCGTCTACATGTTTCATCCTTGTACCAGACCGGTGTTCAACCTGAAAATCAAATTCTTGTAATAACAATGCCCACCTGGCAACTCTAGTTGACAGATCTTTCTTTTGTAGCGTCATCTGAAAGGCTTGGCAATCTGTTATAATTTTAAATGGAATGCCATAGAGATAGTGTCGAAACTTCTTTACACCCTCTATTATAGCAAGAGCTTCCAACTCGTAACTAGAATATTTCTTTTCTGCATCGCTGGTCTTCCGGCTCATATAATATACAGGATGTAGGCCACTGTCTTCACACCACTGCATTAATACTGCTGCATAGGCCATACCCGAGGCATCTGTGTGTAGCTCTGTACGTCTTTTTGGGTTGAATATCTTCAGTACCGGACCACTTCCTAATTTTTCTTTTAAAATATTAAATGCGTACCTGTGTTCATCTTCAAATGAAAAACTTTGATCCTTCTTTAACAAGTCAGTCAATGGACTAGCTATTTTAGCAAAATGAGGTATGTACTTCCTGAAGTATGATGCTAGCCCCATAAAGCTTTGTAGTTGTTTCACCGTCTTGGGTTCAGGGAACTTGACAACCGCTTCAGTTTTTTCAGTGGAGGGTTTGATTTCACCATCTTGCACAATGTGACCCAAATACTCAACTTTCGTCGTCAATACTTCACTCTTCTTCCAGTTTATTTCAAGTCCATAATCTGATGCTATTTGTAGTGCCTCTTGTAATCTCTCAACTGCTTCTTTGTAGTCATTTGCTGGAATTATGGCATCATCAATAAATATAAGAATATGACCTTTGGCTATGAGGTCACGGAAAATTATTGTTATAAATCTTGTGAAATACTTAGGACAAATTGACAATCCAAATGGTGCTCTGAGGAATTCAAACTGACCATGGTGTGTTACAAATGAGGTATACCCAACTGAACTTTCTTCTATCCTCAAATGAAAGAATGCGTCTTTTAAATCCAATTTACTGAACACCTTAGCCCCTGATAACTTGTCAATAAGATCTTCTATGACTGGAAGTGGAAATTCGTCCTTGACCATCTTTTTATTGATCATTCGATAATCGACACATACTCTTGTAGATCCATCTTTCTTCTTTACAAGAACTAATGGACTCGCATATTCAGAAAAACTTGGCCTAACAATACCATTTCGTAACCATTCACTTACTTGTTTCTCAACTTCTCTCTGCTCAGCGAGTGATAACCTTCGTGGACGCTGTGCAACAGGAATATCATCTTTCAATATAATCTTCATTTCTATCGGAGCCTCTTTTATCCCCTTAGGTTGGTAGTTGTCAACCAAACTCTGAGCCACCTCTCGTATCTGTGGATCAGAAACATAACATACTGGTTCTGGAACCTCGGCAAGCATACACTGCAGCAAAACATCATTATGGTGTGGCATAACCATGACTGAACCTTTATCAATGACAGCAGTAACATTTACTAAGAATGGTTGGCCTAAAATAACTTTATACGGCATTACTTCTTGTGGAACGATATAAAAACAAACATCAAAACAATAACCATCCATTTCTGTGATAACATTAAACTTTCCATGAGAAAAAACGCTTGCAGAACCGAGTCCTGACAATGTGACTCTTACCTTTTCGTAGGATGTTACATTCAACTCGAAAAACAAGTTAGAAGCTATTAAATTCAAATCACTACCTGAATCTACGAGGCTATCAACATTTATTCCACTAATCTTAATGTTTTTAACTGATTTATTACTCGCAAAGTCTTTGTTTACGCTTAACACCATTTCACTTTGACACTTATGACACTGACATGATTGGCAGCAGTTTGACGTTGACACTGACTTATTCATACGTATTGTACGTTCGTTCCTTTCTCGTTCATCTTCATCGTGGCCGCCATGTTTTCTTTCCGTTTCCGCAAGTTCCGGCAAAATCTTCGTACACAACATGGAAGTACGAGAACTATGACCGCCGCCGCCATCTTTATGCTTATCTTGCGAATCTGTATTCGAGATTGGCTCCTTGCACTCTCGTCCGATATGACCAAACGAGTTACATCGGAAGCATTTTACACCTTTCTTGCACGCGTTGGCGACGTGATCTGTCTCACCACACTTGAAACACCGGCGACTAATAGACTTCTCCGAATGACCCTTCTTTTCCAGGTCCTGCTTCTGCTGCTTCGTCGTATCATCCTGTCTTTTCTTACTTTTACTCTTCATGGTTTCGTAGATGATAATTCTTTCTTTTAACACCGAGTATGTGGTCGCGCCGTACAGGATCGTTTTATTCGATTCATAGTCTTGTATTCCGTCTATGATATATTGTATCGACACATAGTCCGGGAATTTAGCACGCTTACCCAACTCCTTCATCGTTAACATATACTCGTAGTAAGTTTCAGTGCTTTTCTTTTTGCGGGACGCCATGAGTTCGTGCATTTCTTTGCTGTTCACGGTTTCCGGGAATTCTTTAAGTAAAGCCGTCCGTAATTCTTCGTAACTTTTGAAGGCTTTTTCCGATTTGAGCCATAATTCTGCTGTGCCCGTTAGTGACCTTCTCGCCAGAATCAGCTTTTGCGCCGCCGTCCACCCGAATATCTCCGCGTTGTCTTCTATGTCTTGCGCCCATTTTGCTGACGAGTACGTCTTGTCGACGCCGTTAAATTTTGAGATTATATCAGCGTAGCTGAATGTCGGAACGGGATGCTTTTCGTCGGACATCGTTGTAAATTAAGTTTGAAATTTCGTCGTCGTCAATTTTTCGCCCGGCGCACGTGGTCGCAGCTCACCTTACCGCGATGTACACACAAGGCAATCTTCTTATTTATTGTTTTTTCTGGTATCCCGGACGAGCCCCCAAGTTGTAGAGTGGGATATTCCAGAATAAAACAATGTTACAACTTACTTGTATTTTATTTTCACCTTAGACAAAAAAAACGTACACCATCTTATCATCGTAGTCTTCGATCTTCCTTTTTTTCTATCATTCATTCCATCTCTTACACTCACACATTCATTCGTTCTGAAACAAAGTTCTTTAGCGTTCAGAAATGTTCTGGTAATATAAATCCTACATACATACATACTATCACGCCGGTATTCCCCAAAGGGTTAGGCAGAGGTGTACCAATGTACACCCACACTTCGCTGGTATGTTTTTAGGTCCCATATAATAGGGGGCGAGCCTATTGCCATTAACCGGGCACAAATCCAAACTCCGAGCTGCTACTGAGAATTTCATAGAAAAACCCAATAACACTTTTTAAATATTGATATTTTCGCCTTACCATGTTCAAGTTTCAATTACACCGAATACTGACCAGTAAAATTGGTTATTTACCGGTTATTTGTATTGTTTTGGAAAGCTGAGGGTCCGTTAAAGTTGTAAATCTACTTTGAGGTACTTGCCACCCGTCTTTTGTTTTTTTGTTTGAGTAATAGAAAATCTGGAACGAATTTAAAAAATAACCCTTTGAACTTAGTTTTAGTCGCTTTAGGAGATGAAAAGACAGTCAGATTTTATCGACCGTAGGTAGACCTCAGGATTCATTATTAAAAAAAATGTTACTCAAGAAGACTAGAAACCATCAAGTTCTGATGGTCAGGTAAGAATATCTAAAAACAAAATAAAAAATCGGGTAATTCCTAAACCACAAAAAAATCGTATAACATACATGGGGGCCACCTTGTATACCGTGTATTATTTCGTTTTACGTGGTACATGGGGCTTGGGCAGTACATTCGATTTTTATCCAGCGGCAGAATTGCTGAATAGAATAATAATTAATGACAATTAATATACCTATTTTCCATATTTGTAAAATATGTAGGTAACACAATAATTTGATTTACAATCTTTGGCTCCGCACGGCGTTCGGTGTAACTGTATACACTTCATAATAGCCTTAAATATTGTTATTTTAGTTCTTATAACATAAGTGTAAGGAATTAGAAGTAAAAAAAATTTTTTTTTTTTTTAGTTTTTTTTCTAAACCCCATGGATTTTGGAGTTAAAACTGATTGCTGGTCTTTTAATAGATCCTTAAGCACCCCCTGACACATACAAAACATCTGTTGGAGGGGGGGGGACGGGTCCCATACAAATTTTGTCATCGTCCTTTTGTCATCGTCCTTTGTCAGTTTTGAAATTGTCATATAATTTTTATTTTATTTCATGAAGGTATTATTTACGGTATCGTCTTGTTTGCCATAAAATAATTTGTCCTATTATTGTTTTCAATAATCGTCCCCCCTCATAAGGTTTACTTGCACTAATATCATTTATACTAATAACGCTTGTCACAACAACTTACTAGCCATAACTTTTATCTGCCATAAACTAAGTTTCCATAATAGGGTGAATTTCCCAAATGACTTATTTTTTCGTCTTCGGTGAAATTAATATTTGAAAAAAGGAATATTGTTCTGAATTATTATTTTTTGTACCTATTCAATAGGTAATTATTGGGTTGTGGCAAAAATATAATTTGCCTAGGACTATTACTAAGGTAGAAATAAATACTTAAACCTCTATTTTTTTCAAATCTGTGCTGTTCCTCTACTTTTTTTTTACAAACAAAACTGCTTACACACTTATAAAAATAAGTAAGTTAAGTATACTTAATTATAACTTATTATATTTCATAGAATATTAGTTTTGTTATTAATATATAGCATAACTTATTACATAATTAACGATTATTATTACTGAGAGGCACAAACGTACTTGTGCTGCAAAATGTTCTCATATCGCTGGACAAAAGTAATTTAAACCTAACTTTACATCGACGAGTCCGACCACACCTCAATTTCCCTCGTTCGTGCGTGCTAGTGCGCAGTCAGGGTGGATGTGAGTCATATCGCTGCATATTCCTGCCAATAACGTTTAGTATGCCATTTCAGTTGCTCCCGTAGTCCCGTACAATTATTTTATATTATTCAGTTTCATTTTTCTAGTGTAATGAGTAGTTTTATTATATTTATTATTGAACACAATTTCAAGGTCCGAAGGCGAGAACACCTAATGAAACTCACATTATGTTTCTAATAGGGCGTATATTCTATAAAGAATCGCAAAGAATCACACAACAAAATTTTTTTTTTTTTTTTTTTCGAAAGGGCATCTCGCAGGTCAGCCTAGGGCTGTTTACTGCTTAACCGATCAACTCTGTGGATGCCTCGCAATTAAGGCCTCCAGCCAGAGCATAAGTTTATTTAAAACTAAGTGACAGCGCGCTAAGGGCACCCCCTGCGGGGTACGAGCCTCGGCTTAGGGCGTCACTGGGGACAGCAAGTGGGACAGGCTGGATCAAACATTATTTATTATTAACGGGCTATTTTAAAACTACTGCTCAGCTCACGGGCTGGCTTGAGTGCAAGGGACGGGGAGGGTCTGACGGGGACTCCGCGACGACCCTCGGCGGCGAGGGTGAGGCCCACGGCGGCGTGGGCGGAACGATGGCGGTCTGTACTTTCGTACTGTGCTTGTATGTTTGCTACTCTCTTGGCGGACGGTGATGGCGTCGTCGGGAATAGTGAGGGTATGCCTTGGGCGGCGAATCCTACTTATGCGGGAAGGAGTGTATCGGGCGGCCGATACGACCAGCGGGTTCGGGTGCTTTTCAGCAGACTCGAAGAAGCGTTTTGCAACACGCTTCATAAACTGTTGGATAGTAGGTATGCGAAGATCGAGGTGTAGTTCCTCGTTGCGAAGGTAGTACGGGGCGCCCGTAGCTCTTCGCAAGAAACGGTTCTGTAGGGTTTGCATCCTATGGAGGTGGTGTGGCTTAGCGTGCGCGAACACAGCGCACGCGTAAGTCATGATCGGTCTTATACACGCGGTATAGAGACGCAACTTGCACCTTAGCGACAGTTTACTGCGTGGATTGACCATGCAGTAAAGTCTGCTGAGAGCGAAGGCGGCGCGCGAGCGCACCGTCTTTATGTGCTCTGCGAAGGAAAGGTGGCAGTCAAGGATCACACCTAGGTATTTAGCACGCTTCTCCCAAGGGATCGGCTTGCTATACATGGTGATCTGTCTGGGAAGGGGGGGATTAGAGCGTAGCTTGGAGAAAAGGACTGCTTGGCTCTTGTCTGGGTTAACTTCGATTCTCCATTTCCGGAACCAGGCGCCTAGGGCGTCGGCTGCGGATTGGAGGGTGCGAGCGATAGCAACAGGATCACAGCCAGTGTAAAAAATGGCCGTGTCGTCGGCGAATAGAGCCAACTGGGCTTTCCTGTGCTTTGGGATATCGCTGGTGAACAGCGTGAAGAGAAGGGGGGATAGCACTGAGCCCTGGGGGACTCCTGCTCTAACGGGGTGGGACACAACAAAAAAAACTCTAAATATACTTATACTATCGGTGGTAACGAAACCATAGCGCGATCTATTTCGACGTCAACGCCATCTATCGAGCACGTCGGTAACTCTAAACATTTTAATCATTTAAATGAGATCGCGCCGTGGCTTCGTCGTCTACCTGAACATACCGCCCACCAAGGACATGTTGCAGAATGTCCTTCTCTTAATGTAAACCGCCCACCGTGCGGGATACACAATTACAAAACCTTTTATATGACTATAACATTTGTTAAGGTATACAAGACAAAAACTTACAAACTAGATGAACAATGAAAAATTATTCTTAAATTATACCTCGCAAACAAAGTTTAAGATGCTACAGGAAGAATAGCCAATTTTGTTATAGGTCTTTTTATCAGAGAACCTTTAGTTCTGACAGTAACGACTCGAGTGATTCCGTCGGGCCCAGGATGTTTTAATTCAATCTTTCCCAGCAACCACTTGCCAGGAGGTAAATCATCCTCTTTTATCAGAACTATGCCACCTACTGCTGGCTCTGGATTTTGGTGAGTCCACTTATGACGTTGTAAAAATTGATTTAAATAATCTTGTGACCACTGCCGCCAATAGTCTTGTAACATTCTTTGGGTAAGTTGCCACCGTCTGAGACTAGAAATGTTAGCCTTTTCGAAATTCGAATCAGGTACAAGAACGAGTGGTTCCCCAACCAAAAAATGTCCCGGAGTTAAAACTGTTAACTCGTTTTGATCCCCATAGGAAAGCGGTCTCGAATTGAGGCACACCTCAATTTGTGTCAACACCGTCGTGAGTTCCTCAAAAGTTAATGTTGAGTTACCTATAACCCTTCTGAGATGGTATTTAACAGACTTTATTCCTGCCTCCCATAGTCCGCCGAAATTTGGAGTGTGAGGAGGAATAAAGTTCCACTTTGTACCATTATTTGCCAAACAGTCAACCAGTTCAGGAATGAATTTTGATTTTTCTTCATTAAATAATTCCTGAAGCTCTCGCGCAGCACCAACAAAATTTGTGCCATTGTCACTGTGTAGTTCTGCACAGTGTCCCCGTCTGGCCACGAACCTCTTAAAAGCCGCCAAGAAACCCTTGGACGTCATGTCACTGACTGCTTCGATATGAATCGCCCGCGTCGACAGACAGATGAAAAGCGCGATGTATCCCTTATACGACTTATTACCACGGCCTTTAGACATTCTGACGTTTATCGGGCCAGCGTAATCGACGCCACTGTACAGAAAAGCTTTATTTGGTGTAACACGAGGAGATGGTAGCTGTCCCATTAGTTGGCTTCTGGTTTTATTTGAATACCTAATGCAAGTAACGCATTTTCGAAAATAAGCCTTTACTAAAGGTTTGACTCCCACAACCCAATATTGAGATCTCAAGTAAGTGATCATAGCTTGAGGTCCTCCATGCATCGTTTTATGATGCGCCTCGTCTATAAGAAGCTTCGTGAGGAACGAATCTTTAGGCATGAGTATTGGATGTTTGCGATCATAAGTCAACTGAGACATCTCTAATCGACCGCCCACTCTAATTACTCCCTTAGAATCCAAAAATAAATTTAACGACTTATACTTTCTTCCCTTTTTTCCTAAAGATCCTGTCTTCTTAAGTTCTTCTATTTCTTCTTGTAGCTCTTCTTCTTGACCCTTTCTAATGCATATTTCCATCGCCTCCCCGAGTTCCATCGTAGACAATTGTTTATTTCTTTCCTTGTTGGCACAATTAATCCTTAAGAGCAAAAACTTCCTACAGTAAGCTACTACTCTAATCATCCTTGAAAGCGATGAAAATCTTTCCCAAAAAGAAATGTCAATGATACCCGAATGGACTTTCACTTCCTCCAATTTAGTAATCAAGTGTTTAGGTTTTTTATATTCTATCACTGATTGCCTTAAAAACTCTGGTCCATTGAACCACATTGTAGTATTACCGAGTTCTCCTGGAGCCACGCCGCGAGAGGCACAATCCGCTGGATTTTGCTTGGAAGGAACGTATGACCAATATTGCGTTTCCAATTTGGTTAAGATCTCTGTAACGCGATTGGCCACAAAAGTTTTCCAACGGCTCGGATGACCACTAAGCCATGCGAGAACAACTTCAGAATCTGTCCAAGCGTGCACATCTGATATGTATACATCCAGAGTTTTAGCAACGTCCACTATCAACTTAGCTAATAGAACGGCTCCACATAGTTCCAACCTAGGTATCGACACCTGTTTGATGGGAGACACTTTAGTTTTAGAGGTAACTATCGCAACATGTATGTTACCATCTGCATCTATAACTCTGACGTATACCACTGCAGCGTAGGCCATTTTTGAGGCATCTGAAAAACCGTGTAGCTCCGTCTTTACATTGCTGGATCGAGTGTTAAGCCAACGTGGGATTTTAACGTTCACCAAAGAAGATAATTCCTTACGGTAAGTAATCCATTCTTTTAATAAGTTGTTGGGCACTTCTTCGTCCCAACCTATACCTGCTAACCATAGCTTCTGTATCAATATTTTAGCTAAAACTATACTAGGTGACAACCAACCTAACGGGTCGAAAAGCCTAGATATATCCGATATAATTTTCCTTTTACTTACAGGTTCCGTCAGGAGAGGCAGTTCTACGGAGTACTGGAAAACATCAGCGCGGGAATCCCAGGTAAGTCCGAGTATTTTTGTGTTTTTGTTTTTTGTATTTTTGTTTGTTTTTGTTGTTTTTTGTGTATTTTATCTAGGTTTATTTTTACTTCCTCAGCTTTATCCCTTTTGCTTTCTCTTATCTTACGTAGTAATTCTTCACTGTTACTTATCCATTTTTGCAATTGAAATCCCCCTTTAGCTAGAATATTTTTTATTTCTGTAGAAATTTTATATCCTACCTCTACGCTTTCTGCCCCTGTCATTAGATCATCCATGTAGAAATTATTAAGAATAATTTTTGCTGCTAATGGATAATCTTTCCCTTCATCATAAGCAACCTGATGCAAAGACCGCACTGCTAGAAAAGGCGCCGATGAAGTACCAAATGTGACCGTGACTAACTCAAATTTTTCAATTTCTTTTTCAGGATTGTCCCTCCAAAGAACCCTCTGAAACATTGTATCATCTCTATTAACCAGAACCTGTCTATACATTTTAACTATATCAGCACCTATACAGATTGGATGTATTCTCCAACGCATAACCGTATGTCGTAATTCTGCTTGTAATGTCGGGCCAACCATCAAGTCATCGTTTAGCGATACCCCATTTATTCCCTTGCAGGAAGCGTCAAATACCACGCGCACCTTAGTCGTCTCTTTATCTTCCCGGATTACTGCGTGATGAGGTAAGTATAACCCTTTATTCCTTTCTTCTGGAGATACCTTTACCATATGGTTAAGCTCTAAATACTCCTGCATCACTGCAGTGTAATCCGCCTTTAATTTGTCATTCTTTGAAAGTTTGAACTCTAAACACTTTAACCTTTTTTCAGCTATGAATTTAGATTCACCATTCTTACAACTTTGGTTACTATCGCGGAACGGCAATCTTACAATATAACGTCCGGTTTCATCTCGCTTTGTGGTATTTGTGAAAACATTCTCACATTCCGCTTCTTCTTTACTCAGTATTTTTGCAGGTCCTGATGGCTCCGCTTCTAGCTCCCAGAACTTACGTAAGAAGTCATCAGTCTGAACCTTGGAATGCATGACAGTTATACAAGGATATGAATTGATCTCCACCGAAGTTTTAGTACCGACAACACCCGAAAGAATCCATCCGAATTCTGTTTGTTGTGCTACGAGTGATCCACTAGTACTCTTTTTGATTCCACCTTGAATAATTTGGCTAAATATCTCAGCACCTAACAAAATGTCAATTTTATTAGGCCTGTGATACTCAGGATCTGCCAAATCATTTTCACTCAACTTTACCCATTCTACCCTGGTTGCTGTTACCACTGGAAGTAGGGACGTGATGGACTTCAAAACGTATGCATTCACTTGAACATTATAATCTGGATTCACTCGAGAACGTATATTAACAACTACGGAAGAATTAGACATAACTGTTTTATTACCGCCTACACCTGTTACACGGTGTTTTGTTAAAGTTTTCTTTAACCCTAAATACTGAGCCGTTGACTCAGTGATAAAAGATCCCTGGGATCCTTGATCTACTAATGCCCGAACCACACGATAAGTTCCATCTTTCGACATGGCCTTTACTAAAGCCGTAGGTATTAAAACCGTATCCTTACAATTTCCTGTCGAAAGGCATGAAACTATTGGCTTAGTAGATCCCTCCGCTTGTACAGCGGCCTTTTGAGATTCCTCCATTGAGGTACTATTCCTAGCAGCAACTGACGCTGCTTCCTTGTGATCAACGCCCGTGACCTCACCAACAGACCCAGAACCACCGCTAGGGTGGACTAAAGTATGGTGGCGTCTTTTACATATATGGCATTTGACGGTGTTTCTACAAAATCTGGCAGAGTGGTTACTACCCAAACAAATGAAACATAGCCCCCTTTTTTGAACAAAATCACGTCGAGTATCGTTACTTTCTTTAGAAAAACCTTTACAAGCAGTTACCTTATGAGAGGCAGAACAAAATGGGCAAGATAACTCAGCTTTTTCTTTCCCTACCACATGAAACGATTGCGAACTCCTTTGTACCTGAGCTTTATTTTCTAAGTTTTCTAACCCTCTAAAACGGCCAGTTAAAAACTCAGTAAATTGAGTAAAGGTAGCCAAATCATCTGTTGCATCTGCAGCTGTTTTTAATTCCCAGGCTTTCCTGGTGTCTTTGTCCAATTTGGCGCTAACAATGTGTATTATTAGGATGTCCCAAGAAGAAACATCTACCCCTAGATTCTTTATTGAACCCAAGCAATCAGAGGTGGTGCTAAGTAATCTTTTAATTTCAGCGGCTGATTCTACTGTTAAACTCTTTTGATTAAACAAACGTTTTAAAATTCCATTTGCTAAAAATCTTTTATTGTTGTACATTGCCTGTAATTTTGCCCAGCTAGACGTATAATTATCCGCGGTTACATTAATATTTCTTAATAATAGCTCTGCATCTCCGGTTAAGTAACCTTTAAGGTAATATAATTTCTGCGCATCGTCTAGAGTATTATTTTTGTGTATTAACCCCACAAATAAATCCCTAAACGTCTGCCACTCACTATAATTTCCAGAGAACACAGGTATCTTAACCTCAGGTAATTTAAAGTTACTAAATCCTGTACTACAACTAGCTCCTGGACTAACATTATACGTTTCACCAGATCTTTTCATATTGTTTAACTGTTCTTTCAGCTCGCTAATAAACTGTATATAAAACTCTTCGACCTCATCATATAAGCCATTCTTATAATAATTTGAAACAATTAAATCAGACCGTTTTACTTCACTAATTATTTTTACATGTATTTTATAAAATAGTTGCCATTGCTGTTCTAAGTTTTCAATCCTAGTTTCTATATAACAAACAGTTAAACGCTCTTTAGGAGATTTTTTAAAGTTAGATTTTGAGTTAAATATTTTAGCTTTAATGTCTTGTTGAAGATTATTAAGCGACTCCATTTTTAATTAAAACCACAAGTAGGTTAGGTCGAAAACATAAAATACACAATTATCTAGCAACTACTAAATACCTATAACACTATAACTTATTGTCCAATAAACACGTTCAGTAACACGACAAAGGTTTCTTTGAAGCACTTCGAACTTTTTCCAAGTCCCAGAAAATGTTCAAAATTTTACAAGTGTTTTGGACTTGTATTTTTTTAGTAAAAACGGGCGTAGGTTGGGCCGGGTGGGTTGGGGGTTGGTTGGGGTTGGGTTGGGTGGTTGGGCGGGGCCGTCTGAACCACTTTTGCTTAAAATTAGTACAAGTCCAAACTACCATTAAAAACGTCTAAGTTAATTAGCTAGTGAATTTAAGGTTCAAATTTCAATGCACTTTCTTGAATTGTTGGAGTTAAATTCTTCTTAGTAATAAGGTCGAAAATGTACTCACGACGTCCCACGCCGCACTTGTGGCGACCTCTGGTGGCTACTCCGCGAACTTCTCTGCCTGGCTCCTCCACGCAACGTCACTCCTCCGGCACCCAGCCGGATCCTCTGCTTCGATGACGTCACCGCTGACGCCTCGCTGTAGGGATTCTCTGAGCAGCAATCCACTGCCCAGTACTACTGACGTTGTGGGGCGATAATCACCAACCACCACCGATGACTATCCAAAAAAACACCTTCACGCCAATCCGGCTCGAAGGACCATGAACACAATTTCAAGGTCCGAAGGCGAGAACACCTAATGAAACTCACATTATGTTTCTAATAGGGCGTATATTCTATAAAGAATCGCAAAGAATCACACAACAAAAAAAACTCTAAATATACTTATACTATCGGTGGTAACGAAACCATAGCGCGATCTATTTCGACGTCAACGCCATCTATCGAGCACGTCGGCAACTCTAAACATTTTAATCATTTAAATGAGATCGCGCCGTGGCTTCGTCGTCTACCTGAACAATAAGTATTAATCGAAATGCCACCAAATAATTTTAGGTATCTTAGGTATAAATTTCAAATAAAAGTTTAATTTACAATTCGTTAATATAATACTCACATTCAGTCAGGTTTCATAAGATATTAATTGGGACCACTTTTATGCAGCCCAATAATAGTCGCCCTCGCCTCAGTAATATTATTTGCCTGCGTTTCGAGAATAATTACAATACCACTACGAGTATCTATTAAATCACTCGTTACTAACCAACAACCACAACCAAACGACAACGCTCATTCCAATCAAGTTAAATATGCACAAAACTCATGTCTACCTCACAGAAATCTAAATTCTTTATTAGTTTTCTATGACTACCCTTTTAAATTTACGAAATGTGTGAACAAAGCGAACACGATAAAGAATATTATATTTCTGTCCATTTCTTCAAATTGAGTAAAAACAAAAAGACAAAAATAATGTGAGATTCGAACTCGCTGCTCATTGATTAACGCCGTCAACTGGGCGCGCTTAACCGCTAGACCATCTTGTCTCATGTAGAAACGTTGAAATTATGAACTACATTCACAACGATGATACATGTGTCTATTCTTGGAAGTAAAAGGTCGTAAGTCAAACAAAACGTCAAACTAATACGTTTTGAGATTGGGTATGCACTTTTGGTCGCCACTGTACATATTAATTAATTAAACGCAGTATATTTAGTACTACGCTGTGTCTTCCTACCTGTCTCATTATTTATTATTTTCCAGGTAGTTTTAATTTTAATCTTATCATCTGCGGAATACACAGTACTTATATCAACAAAACATTTTTACAAAGTTTCCTTGTCGGCTACCACACAGCGACACCTGCCAGGGAGGCAGACACTGCCGCGGCTCATGATATGACTACTCACTTACTCTTACAAGATAACTGCCTCGTTGGCCTAGTGGAAAATGATTCCGACGACATTCCGACCAAGCTGCGGGCATGAGGTAGTATTGAAATAAAACACAACTTCACCGGGTAAGTTCTGCGGGTTGTTCGAAAGAGATACCGCGCCCCCGGAACGCAAAGGGCACATGAAAGGAACATAGACGGGTTTTAGTCAGTAAAAGTCTGACACTAAGGGCGGGGGAAGTTATTTGATGATTTCCGTCTATAAAAAAAATAAAAAAAAACCGGGTAAGTTAGTTTAATGAGTAAATGATGCGATTAGATGGAACGCAGTTAGCCGGTGCTAGCGCGTCGTGGGCTCAGCTGCCGGCGGGGGGCTCGGCCGGGGTGCTCGGCCGGGGTGCTCGGCCGCCGGCGGGGGACTCGGCCGCCGTGGTGCATGGCCGCCGGCGGGGCGCTCGGCCGGGGGGCTCGGCCGGGAAGCTCGGCCGGTGGGCTCGGGCGGGAAGCTCCGCCGGGGGCTCGGCCGGGGTGCTCGGCCGCCGGCGGGGGGCTCGGCCGCCGTGGTGCTCGGCCGCGGGCGGGGGGGCTCGGCCGCCGGCCGGGGGCTCGGCCGTGGTGCATGGCCGCCGGTGGGGCGCTCGGCCGGGGGGCTCGGCCGGGAAGCTCGGCCGGTGGGCTCGGGCGGGAAGCTCCGCCGGGGGCTCGGCCGGGGTGCTCGGCCGCCGGCGGGGCGCTCAACCATGGTGCTCGGCCGTGGTGCTCGGCCGGGAGGCTCGGCCGGGAAGCTCGGCCGGGGGGCTCGGCCGCCGTGGTGCTCGGCCGCCGTGGTGCTCGGCCGCGGGTGGGGGGGCTCGGCCGGGGTGCTCGGCCGCCGGCGGGGCGCTCGGCCGGGGTGCTCGGCCGCCGGCGGGGGGCTCGGCCGGGGGGCTCGGCCGCCTGCGGGGCGCTCGACCGTGGTGCTCGGCCGCCGGCGGGGCGCTCGGCCGTGGTGCTCGGCCGCCGGCGGGGGGCTCGGCCGGGGGGCTCGGCCGGGAAGCTCGGCCGGGGGGCTCGGCCACCGTGGTGCTCGGCCGCGGGCGGGGGGGCTCGGCCGGGGTGCTCGGCCGCCGGCGGGGGGCTCGGCCGTGGTGCACGGCCGCCGGCGGGGCGCTCGGCCGGGGTGCCCGGCCGCCGGCGGGGGGTTCGGCCGGGGGGCTAGGCCGCTGGCAGGGCGCTCGGCCGTGGTGCTCGGCCGCCGGCGGGGGGCTCGGCCGTGGTGCTCGGCCGCCGGCGGGAGGCTCGGCCGGGGGGCTCGGCCGTCGGCGGGGCGCTCGGCCGGGGTGCTTGGCCGCCGGCGGGGCGCTCGGCCGGGGGCTCGGCCGTCGGCGGGGCGCTCGGCCGGGGTGCTTGGCCGCCGGCGGGGCGCTCGGCCGGGGGCTCGGCCGGGGTGCTTGGCCGCCGGCGGGGGGCTAGGCCGCGCGCGGGCGTCCAAACGCGCGCGCGGGGCTCCGTTGGGCCTGTGGGGCACGCGCGGCAACTTCATTATTTACATTTATTCATAAACAATTTATATTGTGTTAAATGTTAAAGTGTGTTTTACGAACACAATAAAATCGTAAATAATCCTTACGTTTACTATGTTATTTTTGTTCACAAATGTCAAAGCGACTATACTATTTTTGCAACCAATACATTGCTCCTATGTTTTATTATTATTCCATTTATTTATTTATATTACACATTCAGTACATTTTTAAATATTAATACAAGCTGTTGATTTGCATCCTCGTCAATTTAATAAAATATCAAAAATGCACAACGTTAATATTCAAGTTTTCACTTCTCCTAACATTAAGGATTACTTTAGATAGGAGACATTCAGTGCCATCTAGCGGCTAACACGGCGTAGCTATTGATAGCTTGGATCTTGAGCACGTGGCTTCATTACTTGTACCTTAAACAATCTCACCTCTCAGCCGTTTGTTTGCGTACTTCTGGAAGTCGTACACTGGCGGCGTGGAAACAGCTGAGAAACCAAATAATAACAAGTAAATCAATAATTTTCCTACAATCGTGCTCCTAATATCATCATTGGAAACACAAATATTGTTTGCAGTGTCG
Source organism: Caradrina clavipalpis (assembly GCA_932526535.1). Lineage (NCBI taxonomy): Eukaryota > Metazoa > Arthropoda > Insecta > Lepidoptera > Noctuidae > Caradrina > Caradrina clavipalpis. Next base: position 8,221,939 of record OW052116.1, read on the forward strand.
TCAGTGTGTACAGTCACGAGCAATAACATATATACATAGTCACATTTTCTAAAATATATTTACTTCTACCATTCAAAAAATATGTGTACGGATTTTTTTTCCAAATTATCTAACCATGAAACTGTGTCAAAACTGGGTATACTTTGGTTTCACAATAATATAAACAAAACAAATCAGTAAAAAGTTTACACTTCCAATATCATTTTTAAGTATACATGACAATTTCTATAACATGTGCTTTTACAAAATGGATACATTAAAATGACATAGAAAGTGTATACTTACTTTTTCCTGTTTTTGTTAAATTTTATTCATATACCCTTGCATGATACAATAGTTTTTTAATTAGACGAATTCAGTGATGATGATTAAAACAATCATCATCAGCCTGTAGCAGTCCACTGCTCATAGTCCAAGCTATGTCGGATACTTTTGTTCTTTGCTGTAATATTTTATTTGGAATCCTATCCCTAAGAGAAACCCCCAACATAGGTCGCTAAGCGACAAATACATTACAGTTTTATAAATAAATAGTTGTTGGTTACTGCAATAAAACAAGAGCTTACAGAATCAGTGATTCGTTACCATTAATTGTGTTGTATTAATTGTGTGCATGAAATATCATTAAATGTAAAAAATCAAAATCAAAATCAAAATCATTTATTTTGCTATGAATGTGGGTACAGAATAAGATGGAAACATACAATGTCTGACAGTTCCAGCACACTCTACCTTACGGCATGCAAACGTAAAGTACATAATTATACCTATTCAATTTAATTACACCAGTCAACTGCCGTGTGGAGCTACTCCAGCCTTCCTAAGTCAACTAAACAACAATCTTAATTCTAAATTTCACTTATGATTGACTATATTGGTATTATACTTACAATAACCAAAAAATAATATAATAATAATCATAATAACAGTCAACAATGTCAATAATAAAAAATTTAAATTACAATAATATAATATTAATATGATACTATAAACTCTTGTCATTCAAAAAATCTTGTATAGAATAGTAACATTTATCTAGTAATATGGATTTAAGCTTCTTTTTAAAAACACATAGTGATTCCTCTTTGAATGCTTGAGGTATTTTATTAAAGATAATGGGCCCCATTGATAGTAAACTTTTCCTTAATAATGCTGTTTTGTGCCTACCCGTAAACATTAAATTTTTATATTGTGATCTCACGGCTACCGGCCGCGTTCTAATATCGTCCATTAGGGTAAAGAGGTGTTTGTTTGTCCTTACAAATATTGCAACCTCGAGTATATACAAAGATGGAAAGGTAAGTAATTTTAGAGACTTGAACACAGGTTTGCAACTATCGGTGTTTTTGAGATTTGTCATTGACCTTATGCAGCGTTTTTGGGCTTTGAATACTCTCTCCCTCTCAGTACAGTTACCCCAAAATATAACTCCGAATCTCAAAATGTAATTCGTTATTATTATTAAAGCCTACTAAATATTATAGGGTAGTTTAAACCAATCGTTATTCAAATATGTATATACAACATCATAATTAGTATATGCGAAACCCGAAACACCTGTCTAGTATTTTTATGTAAAGAATCTGTATACAACATTTCAAAACTGTGTCATGAAAAATGACAAAGTTATTGTCTATACAAAAACATGCTCACCGCGCGGCGCAGCGCATCTTGCAGCGCGTCTTGTGCTCATCTATACTAATATTATAAAGCTGAAGAGTTTGTTTGTTTGTTCGCGCTAATCTCAGGAAATACCGGTCCGATTTGTGTTATTTTTGTGTTGGATAGCCCATTTATCGAGGAAGGTTATAGGCTATATATTATGTAATTTTTTGAAGAGTTCCGTTGTCTGTCTCCGGAGTCCATCATCAGATCTATATGAAATTTAAATTGGGCCATTTGGGAAATATACCCTTTTCAACAAAAAAAGAATCATCAAAATCGGTTCACAAACTACGAAGTTATCCGCGAACAAACATAATATAATAAAAAATCGGTTAAAATTCCCTATCTCAAAAACTGCTGAACCGATTTCGATTAAACTTGCAGTATTCCCTAAGTTGAATAATACCTAGTACAACAAAAAAAGAATTACTTAAATCAGACTTGTAGTTACGGAGATATGCGAACACAAACATGAAACATACATACATACACTTTTGAAATTTGGCACATTTGTTCAGACGCTGATATAGACTAACATATACGAAAACTGGGCAGTTCTGGAAATATTACATACATACGGGTCGAATTGATAACCTCCTTTTTTTGAAGTCGGTAAAAACAGTCAACGGGGGTGTCGATGCAACCTTTATGTAACATTATATTATGTAGGTAATACCGCAAATGATAAAAAATACCTATAAATAAATAATATAACAAGACCCTATATTTACGTACACTGATTTAGTAAAACTGTGTAGTTTATTTTGATACAATTTAACGTTTACATAATATTATTGGACACAGTTAGCATACTTATTTTTGCGATTTAATGATGCTACATAAATTTGAATTTGTATACATGTTATAGAAATTGTCATGTATACTTAAAAATGATATTGGAAGTGTAAACTTTTTACTGATTTGTTTTGTTTATATTATTGTGAAACCAAAGTATACCCAGTTTTGACACAGTTTCATGGTTAGATAATTTGGAAAAAAAATCCGTACACATATTTTTTGAATGGTAGAAGTAAATATATTTTAGAAAATGTGACTATGTATATATGTTATTGCTCGTGACTGTACTGTAGAGGCTTTGCTGGAAGGAGCCTATACAACCTCTTATTTATACTTTATAATATGGATGCCGCTTTATTATAGTTTTATAAGAAAGTAGCAGTCAGACTGTTGAAGACGGGCTGTCATGCCAAGAACGATGTTTTCTAATCGAACCAATACCTAGTTCCAGAGATTATACAATCAAAATTTACACCTTAATAATTATAACAAGTGTAAGCACTGGTTTAGAAGTACCTACAGTCGATGAGCGGACGCGTGCGTTCCACTGCACAGAGCTGATTGGTATCGTGCAGTTGAATCCATTACCAACACCACGAACATCGGACTGTGCTGACGTCACAGCAAGCGGCGCGCGTCTCGCATGACGACTCGAATCATCCGTGTTCTGTTACCTCGACCCTGGATGTCTGTGTTGGCAAGCAGACGGCAACACTCGTGTCACTGGAGGTAGACAGCTGGTACTAACTGTGCGGAGCGTAGTACTCGCAGAGGCATCCTTCTACTTCCCGGTGGAACAGCGGACAGCCGCACATGTTGGTGAAGCCGGTCTCCAGCTGGGGCGGAGTGGTGTTGTACGTCGGCTCGCCGTGCTCGGTGTGATGTGACAAGAAGCACACCAATTCTGAGGCGTACTGTGAACAGAGTGCTAGTTGATGCATACCGCGAGTCCAGTGTCCTGATGTGACATATCGATACCAGAAGTATCAATTAACGTAAGGGACATTTTGGCGAAAATGAGTTTTATACATCATTGGATTCAGAATTTTCTGCTCTATCGATTGGTATTATTAAAAAAATTCTATCGTTAAAAAAAAATCCCTTACGTTAAAAAAATTTGGCCTGCGTAAAACGATTTATGAAAAAAAAATGATGTAACGGACGTTTACATTTTTTTTCTCTGAAAAATAAAGTAAGTCATAGTGTTAAATAATTTACAACCTCATCTTTAACCTCAAATCAGTCGATTTAAATAGCATATCCCTTACTTTAATTCATGATTAGAGTTTTTAAGAATTATTTCTAAATTTCATTTAAATCTGTGATATGATAGCTAAGCTGAAACTAACATTAATCATGCAAAGAACCTATGTCCACGGTGTTAAAATACGATAATTTTAGTAGATAATCTATAGTTACATCAAATTGCAACACAGTAAAAGTCCTTTACAATAGGATTACGTATAATTTTCTATTTCTCTTGCTGCTTACACTACGCTTGACGGTTTACACATAAAATATTAGTAACGTAAGGCACAACTAAACATATTTTTTTAATGTAAGGGACATGCTATATTTTAATCCGCTGGGTATTCCTAAATCTTTCATTTAGAGCATGAAAGAAGAGAAAATTCTAAGAAACTTTGTTCTAGACACAATTAAAATTGGAGCAGACAGTAAAAAGTTATATGTGGACGACAGAAATACAGAATGTGTTGAAGGAAAAGAAGAGAAAATTTAAGGAATGGCAGAGTGTTGAAGATAATAGTGTTAGTTTGAAAGCTGAAAAGAAGAGTGAGTATGACGCTCTAAAGAAAAGCCGTGGCCATAGCGAGAGCAAAAGCGCAGGGCAAAATGTACGAGGCACTTGATAGCCGAGCAGACCAAAAAGACCTGTACCGGCTGGCTAGAGCGAGAGAAAGAAATGCGAGGGATATTTGTCAGATAAGATGTGTCAAAGATGAAGCGGGAATGGTTCTTTCAGATGATGAGAAAATTAGGGATAGGTGGAAAGATTATTTTGAAAGACTGATGAATGAGGAGAATGACTGGAGTGGTGTGCTTGAGAACAAACCAATTAATGAGGGGTGAGTGAGAATGGTAAGTATGGATGAAGTAAGAATAGCAGTAAGTGGAATGAAGAATGGTAAGGCAATAGGTCCAGATGGAATACCAGTTGAAGTATGGAAGATATTACGAGTTGATGGATGGACGTGGCTGGCTTCATTTTTCAATAAGTTGTTGCTGGAAGAAGCCATACCTGATGAATGGTGCAACAGTTTGCTGGTGCCCATCTTTAAGAACAAGGGAGTGCAACAACTATAGATTAATAAAGTTAATGTCACATAGTATGAAAGCTTGGAAGAAAGTCATTGAAAGGCGGCTGAGAGAAGAGAGTGAGATTTCACAAAACCAATTCGGTTTTATGCCAGGTCGGGGTACAACGGATGCCACTTTTGCTATCCGCCAACTGTGCGAAAAGTACAGAAGTGCGCATAGAAACTTGCACATGGTATTCGTTGACCTCGAAAAGGCATACGACCGAGTGCCTCGTGAGGTTTTGTGGTGGGCCCTTAAGGAGAAAGGTGTGCCTGGGAAGTATGTGCAGTTGATCCGAGCAATGTATAGTCGATGCAGTACTCGAGTCCGGTCTACAGTGGGGACTACTGGCAACTTCAATGTGGCTGTCGGCTTGCATCAAGGATCGGCCCTCAGCCCTTACCTCTTCCTGATAATAATGGACGCTTTGACGTTGGATATCCAGGAAGAGGCTCCCTGGTGCATGCTGTTCGCCGACGACATTGTGCTGGTTGCTGAGAGTGGTCCAGAGGTCCAGAGCAGATTGGAGGTGTGGTGGCAAAGACTGGAGAGTGTTGGCCTGAAGTTGAGCAGAACTAAGACCGAATACTTGTTCTGCGACTTTGGCGGTCTCTCTAGTCCTGTGCCTATATCTCTCGCCGGAACACCCATACCAACCTGCTCCGACTTTCGGTACCTCGAATCGCTTGTCCAATGGGACGGCGGAGTAGACCGCGACGTAACGCACCGGATCAACTCTGGGTGGATGAAATGGCGACAGGTCACTGGAGTAACTTGCGATCCGCAGATGCCCCTCAAGTTAAAGGGGAAAATTTACAAGTCTGTGATAAGACCTGTCGTACTGTATGGATCGGAATGTTGGGCCGTGAAGAAGACGGATGAACAAAGATTGCATGTAGCGGAGATGAGAATGTTGAGATGGATGTGTGGTGTGACCAGAATGGATAAGGTAAGGAATGAGTATATTAGAGGAAGTCTGAAAGTCGCGCCAGTGACAGAAAAGTTGAAAGGGAACCGTTTGTCTTGGTATGGACATGTGAAGAGGAGGGATGAGACGCATGTTACAAAAAGAGTTATGGATATAAATGTGGATGGATGGAGAGGGAGAGGGAGGCCAAAGAAAAGATGGATGGATTGTGTGAAAAATGATATGAAAGAGAACGGAGTCAGTGATAGCATGACGGTTGACAGGTTGGCATGGAAGAAGAAAACGTGTTGCGCCGACCCCAAGTAACATGGGATAAGGGCAGGAAGATGATGACAGTAAAAAGTTATACCCAGATTTAAAAAAATAAAATCGTTTTTTGGCTCTCCTGAAAAACCGTGTTTACATTAATTGATACTTCTGGTATCGATATTTTTAACCCCCGACGCAAAAAGAGGGGTGTTATAAGTTTGACGTGTCTGTCTGTCTGTCTGTCGGTCTGTCTGTCTGTCTGTCTGTCTGTCTGTGGCATCATAGCTGCCGAACGGATGAAGCGATTTCAATTTAGTTTTTTTTGTATTAAAGGTGACCTATGTGCGAGACTGCGAGTGTTCTTAGACATGTTTGATGAAAATCGGTTGAGCCGTTTAAAAGTTGTGGGGGTGAAAATAGGGAAGAAAAACCGAATGTCTGTAAATATACTCGAGTGGGGTCTCAAACTGAACAAAATCGACATTATAATTAGTAGGTACCTATAAAAAGTATAAAATAAGAATTTAAAAAACCCCCAACACAAAAACCTAAGTTCCCTTTAAAAAGTAAAAAAATAACAAAAAAAAAATACGTCACGTTGGGGGACCGATGTTGCATTTAGGATACGATCGTCCCAAGCGGTCCCCCAACGTGACGTATTTTTTTTGTTATTTTTTTACTTTTTAAAGGGAACTTAGGTTTTTGTGTTGGGGGATTTTTAAATTTTTTACATAATTTAAAAAGAAGATGAGAGTGCTCATGTTGCAGTGAGCACTTGATGAGAGACCGTTTTTATTCATTTCTGTCAGCTTTTACTGGAACACTAAGCATCTTCCCGGCAAAAATCGGCCCGATAGTCGGTCCAATTATCGGTCGTGGGGGCAGACCCTAAAATGTATTTTCGCCTGCAATATTGATATGTTCAAGTTTCAATTGCCGGCGAGCTGTGGGTGTACATTGGTACACCTCTGCCTAACCCTTCGGGGAATACAGGCGTGAGGCGTGGTATATTTTTTTTTAGTTTCAATTGGTTTTTGGGTGATGAGTAATCTGGAACGGGTTTTATCGAGAAAATTAAAAAAATAGTAAAAATCAATAAGTTGTTTACTTACAAAAATCGAACAAAATTATTTAGAAAACTTTTAAACAAAAAAACGTAACCGCCTTCAAAAACTAAAAAGTGAAAATTAACTTTAGCTTTGGAAATAGGCAGCGTTGGTTCTGTTCCTTGTTTTCTATTGCCTCCCACTTTTTTTTTGTTTAAAAGATTTTTATTTTTTGCTTTTTAGTATCAACTTCCTGTCATCCAAATCCATGAAGAAACTGTCATACTACGTAAGTTAATTTAACTTCACACCACTAAAAGGAGTTACCCTTTCGAGTGTACACGCGTGATGTTATGTTGTGTGATTGCGTAAAAAATGCATATTTAAGCGACATCAGCAATCGCGGTTGATTTGCTGTAATTTTTTTAAGAGCTCCGTTGTCTGCCTCTGGATTCCATCATCCGATCTATATAATGGATGGATGGATGGATCCCGACTGCTACAATTTTAAGTGCAATCGGGTACAACGACTTTCTTGTTTTAGAGCTTTTTCATAAATACTCAGAAAAGCAGTCGGGTTTTTTTAGTTTTTTAAATTACCGTTTTTTTATTTTTTACTTTTTTTGACTTTTTTTATTTTCAATTTTAATATACCCAGTGTCACTCTCACAGTAAATACGAATCTAACGACACCTCTCAAGCTAAAATCCATCGAGCCGTTCAGGCTGCAGAGCGTGCCAAACAATTATACATACATACATACCTACATACATACATACTCTCGAAAAACATAACCCTCCTTCTGGTGCAGTCGGGTAAAAAGGTGCTAATAACATCGTTGTTTAGAAATAAAAAAAATGTATATTAATTTGTGAGCCCGAGTGGCTGTGGAGCAGGACTTATACTGCAGGATTAATATAGATGTTTAGGTACTTACATAGGTAACTGATCCCTAGCCTTGTAAGGAAGTTTCGGTTTCAGCCAAAACCGAGAACGTTGGCGTTTTGTTTCGGTTTCGCTCGGAAACTAGATGCACGCTCGCACTACTTACACGGACACTACTTACATTAGGTTTATTTTTATTTTTGCTCAAAGCCGCTGCGCATCCCAAGTACTTCGCGTCGCCTAGCATTGAGACGAAGTATGGTTGTCCAGGATTATACCTGGAAACAAAAACAATACATTACAATCATAATGTATTTGTCGGCGCCGGCGCACATAACAGTGTCATTGTCAAGAGTGACAGGTGGTTAACGTCAGTAGCGGAGCGTCGAGTGGATGGTAGCGCGACGGTCATCTGAGGATGCACTTCTTGGAGAGCGGTCACCAGCGCACCACGCTATCGACGAATCGCTGTCCATCGCCGTAATTGTAGCTTGATTTAAAAGTGATTAATGTTATCAACAATACTAATGGACTTTGACGAAGGCCGCCGCCGTCCTGAGCTTACATATTTATTATCAGAACGTGCGGGGATTGCAAACGAAAACAGGTGTCTACTACACAAAGTGTATAAGTGGTTTCGATGTTGTGTCAAAGTCAAAGTCAAAGCATTTATTTCAATGAGACCATTTACAGGCACTTTTGAATTGTCAAGAAGTTACAGTTTAATATTGAAGCTAGTTGCTCGTTCCAAAACGTAGGTCTCTATGGAGAAGAACGGGCAAGAAACTCCATGGACACTCTTTTCATTCAATTTGGTTTTTACAAAAACTTGGTTTCAATATTCTTGTTGCTTCTATAATTATGTGAAATAATGTGCTTGACTGAGACCTGGTTAACATAATGTTGCAATACAATTGTTACCCTTTTTACCCGACTGCGACAGAAGGAGGGTTATGTTTTTCGAGAGTATGTATGTATGTATGTAAATGTACGTATGTATGTATGTATGTATGTATGTATGTATGTATGTATGTATGTATGTATGTATGTATGTATGTATAATTGTTTGGCACGCTCTGCAGCCTGAACGGGTCAATGGATTTTAGCTTGAGAGGTGTCGTTAGATTCGTATTTACTGTGAGAGTGACACTGGCTATATCAAAATAAAAAAAAACAAAATGGCGAATTTTTGGCGCCAAATTCAAATATTTGGATCGCTCTGCAGCCTTAACGGCTCGATGGATTTTAGCTTGAGAGGTGTCTTTAGATTCGTATTTACTGTGAAATTGACAATGGGTAAATAAAAAATTTAAAAAAGTAAAAAATAAAAAACGGTAATTTAAAAAACTAAAAACCTCGACTGCTTTTCTAAGTATTTATGAAAAAGCCCTAAAACAAGAAAACCGTTGTACCCGATTGCACATAAAATTGTAGCAGTCGGGACCCATTCTTGAAATGGAGGATTAGTGTATTGAGAGCACATACCTGTGTTACACATTGCAGATGGTCCATAATGGGTCCCGACTGCTACAATTTTAAGTGCAATCGGGTACAACGGCTTTCTTGTTTTAGGGATTTTTCATAAATAAGTACTTAGAAAAGCAGTCGGGTTTTTTAGTTTTTTAAATTACCGTTTTTTTAACACGCTTTTATTAGGTCGACCTGTATGTATGTAACTATGTAATCAAATCTAAGAAAACTAATTTAACCATCTTCTAAAGATCGTAGCGTTATGAAAATTGGCAGTTGTATGTGATTTTGATGACAATACAATAACATGGTACTGTCGCGCTGATCTGATGATATAGCCGGAATATATGAACTGGAACTTCATGATGGATGATCGCATCATAGCCGTGTACCATGATTAGGTTTTAAGGTCTGATGATGAAGCCGGAAGATTTGAACTGGAACTTCATGATGGATTCAGCATACGATGTATATTGACGTGTAAATGGGGTAGTAGCTTGTTAAAGACCCCACCCAAGCCAAGGTGAGAAACGTGCCCAGGGCTGAACGGCATGAGGGTGGTTACACATGTCATGTCGCTAGCGTCACCTCAGGGAACCGGGGGAACCCTGTAGTAAGTAGCCTTGCTCCTCTACTCGGACCTCTGGGGGGGCTTTGTCCTATACTCGTGGGAATACTATGGTAAAAAATAAAAAATATATTTTTCGTCATGAATATTTACGTGAGCACAACTCACAAATGAGAGCGTCAGAGTCTCAAGGAGAACGGGCCGCGAGACTTTAATATTTGCAAGAACACATCACTCAATCAAAAGCTTTGGAAACGGACGAAGAGCGTAGTATACGATTGCACCGTGTCTCGGGCGCGTTCGTGTTCCACGCGCGCCTCAAACAGATGTCAGCAAACTTGGAAGGGGCCACTAAGGGCCGATGCCTGCCTTGCCTGCGGGTTGTTCGAAAGAGATACCGCGCCCCCGGAACGCAAAGGGCACATGAAGGAACATAGACGGGTTTTAGTCAGTAAAAGTCTGACACTCCCTCCCGCCCCGCCCAGGGCGGGGGAAGTTATTTGATGATTTCCCGTCTATAAAAAAAAAGGGTACGATTGCAGCACTTACGTGAGCATAATGCTGCTGCTAGAGCTGCCTAAGGAGCTAGAGCTAGTACTTTTGAGAAAGACATTTATGTATTTAGTGACAAAGTGTGTGTTGAAGAGCTAGATTGTTCTAAGCTGACAGGTAAGCCACCATGCGATACAGACGCACTGGCGGAGATGGAGAGGATGCGGGCTCATTCGTCTATTTAAAATAAATGTTTAAAATATGCCATTAGCAAAGACTAAAAAGCATAAAATAAATTAATAGGTGCATGTAAAAGTCAAAAATAAATTAGGGATCGTTCAAGTTGTCTCTATTTCTGGGCTGAAGTGTAAACTATGTGCTTTTAATTATAATATTTGATTGTAAAAGCGTGGGGCGCTGGAGCAACAAATGTAGTATTTGAAAATTTCTCATCCAAGTAAACGAAATCGCGGGGTGCTGGTCAGAAAACCTCCAAGCGTGCCGTCGGTTGCTTGTCCCTCCGGACACGTCTTGAGGGAACGGCAGCTGGCTGGCCGGTGCACCCTGGGCGCGGGTAGTGATCTTCCCTGAGGAATGGGAAGAGATTCCTATTCTTTGGGGAATGTCACTGCTCGTGGCCAATATTCTGACGGGCGGGGTCCGAGGACGGACCAAGGGCGTTTCTCCGCGTGTCCCTCTGATCAGCAGAGGGCACAGCGGAGGAGTGAGGACGGGCTCGGCGTGCACTCACCCTGCCACCGAGCAGACAGAGAGGAGGGTGGTCCTTCTCTGTCACCGTCGTACATCGTAACCCCATATCGGAGTGTCGTGGTCATGTCTCGCGGCTTCGATTGGCACCGAGGGTCTTGGCTTAACCGCCCGGACCGCGAGGTAGAAACCCTCTATAAAAAGTCACCCCGAATCCCAAGCGGCGGCGAACCGTGACGGGATGTATGGCTGACGGGCGTCCCTATGGGACATCAGTCGCTAGTGCGAACCACTTGCTTTTGGTTGGATGGTTGGAAAATGATAATACTCGTGGGAACAAAATGGATACAATAAACATAAATATAATTAAAGACGCAGAAGGAGGGAAGGGGGATGCAGGGTCGGAGTCCGACTCCTCCCCCAGCATGGTGAGCGTGAGCCCGTTGGGCTCCCGCCATGAGGCGATTGATCTGGGCCAATTCTACAGGAAGCGGCCCAGATCGGAGGACGAACGGGCGTCCTCCGACGGCGAGCAGCTGGCCTCGGCTCGCAAGATCCCCACCAGCAAACGCGGTGGGGTCCAGGAGAGAGGCCCAGGGAGGGTGACTGCCCTGAGGAGCAGTGTTGCTGGGCGACCAGCGACACCTGCGATGGTAGGGCAGCACCCGACCGCGACGACGTCCTGCGACGAGGCAGATGCACCTGGCGGCTCCGAGGAGGAGCGTAAGTCCAAATTTATGGAAGCAATCAATGCGGCGGTCGCGAGCGTGGCTCGCAAAAAAATGAAGGGGTCGAAGTCTCGGGCCATGCACGAGGCTTCGGCCACTATTGCGGCGGCTGCGGAGGCCCGGTTTGCGGGCGAGGTCCCGCAGTTACGGGCGGAGGTGGCCCGCCTGTCGGCGGAAATGAGGCTCCTCATGGAGGAAAATCGGAAGCTCCAGGCTGACCTGGCGGAAATCCGCGGGTCCGGTTCCCGCCAGGCGCCCAAGTCGGGTGGCCAGCGTGGCCAGCCCCAGCCCCAGCCCGTGCCCGTGCCAGTGGAGAACCAGGTCCTGGCCCTGGTTCAGAGGGAGTTGCAGGCCTTCCACGCTCGGTTCTCCGTGCTGGAGGGAATCGTGCTGCGGCCCCCTCTGGCGGCGAGCGGGACGGCCACGGGCGGCAGGCGGGCCTCCTATGCGGCCGCCGCCTCTGTGCCGAGGCCGGGCAACCAGCCCCCCGGCAACCAGCCCCCCAGCAGGGCTGTGCTGGCCCCCGCGAAACCGGCTCCGGCTAAACCGGCGCCGGTGCAAAAGGCGGTGTCCTCGAGGGGCAAGGCGGCGTCCCAGCCGCCCCCGCCCCCCCCGCCCTCTAATCCCAATCCTCCGGCAGAAGCCGAATGGCAAGTGGCCGGAGCGAAGGAGAAGGGGCGGAAGGCGGCCAGAGCGGCCAGGGCGGCCTCCAGGAGGACAGAGGAACGGCGGCGGCGCAGGCAGCGAGCTGCCGAGGCTAAGCTCCGCGCCCCGAAATCCGCGGCTGTGGTAATTACACTGCAGCCGGAGGCGGAGAAGCGGGGCGTGTCGTACGGGCAGGTCCTCGGCAAAGCTAGGGCGGCGGTGAACCTCGCGGAGCTCGGCATCACCGGAGGGCTCCGGCTCCGGGTGACGGCTACGGGGGCCAGGATGTTGGAGGTCCCCGGTGCCACCAGCGGCCCGTCTGCAGACGCTCTAGCCGAAAGGCTGAGAGCGTCCCTAGACGCGGACGAGGCCCGAGTCTCCAGGCCCGTCAGATGCGCAGACCTGCGCATCCTTGGCCTGGATGACTCGGTCACCGCGGAGGAGGTGGTGGCCGCCGTCGCCAGGACGGGTGGATGCCCTGCCGAACAGGTCAGGGCAGGCACCATCCGTCCGGAGCACTCGGGCATGCGGGCTGTGACAGTCAGCTGCCCAGTGGCGGCGGCCAAGGCTATTGTTGGGGGCCGTAGGCTGTTGGTGGGCTGGGTATCGGCGCAGGTCAGACTGCTGGAGCCCAGGCCCATGAGGTGCTTCCGCTGCCACGTGGGAAATCACGTGGCATGCCGATGCGCCTCAGAGGTCGACCGCAGCGGCTTGTGCTTCCGCTGCGGCAAGCCCGGTCACAAGGCCGCGACTTGCGATGCCCCGCCGCACTGCGACGCATGTGCGGGGGCTAGCAAGCCGGCCGATCACCGGGCTGGGGGTAAGGCCTGCGCCGTGCCCGCCAAAGCCGGGGGAAGGCCCCGCGCCGCCGCCGCTGTCACCGCCGCCGCCGCTGCTGTCGCCGTGGCCGCAACCGCAGCCGCCGCTGAGTCCGCGCCAGCCGTCGCCGCAACGGCTATTCAGGGGGGTGCAATGGACTGCCAATAACGGCACCATTGCGCCTCCTACAGGCGAACATCAACCACTGCGTCGCCGCTCAGGATCTGTTGCTCCAGAGCATGGCGCAGTGGTCGATACACATCGCCGTGGTCGCTGAGCCGTACTTTGTCCCGCCCAGAGAAACCTGGGTGGAGGACCTTAGCGGCTCAGTGGCCATAATTGCGTCGGCCGCCGCCGGCACCCCGTCCCTTGAGGGAGTCAAGAAAGGACAGGGGTGCGTAGCAGCCCGGTTCGGGGGGATCGTTGTAGTTGGTTGCTACTTCTCCCCGAACCGAACTCTCGCCGAGTTCCACAACTCCCTCATGGAGTTGAGTGTCGTCGTCGGAAGCCATTCCCTCCCCGTGCTAGTGCTCGGGGACTTCAATGCCAAAAACTTGGCTTGGGGTTCTCGCTGCACGGATGTGCGGGGGAGGATGCTGGAGGACTGGACCCTGGAGAAGGGTCTAGTCATCCTGAATCGGGGTTCTGTACCCACGTGCGTGCGGATGCGGGGCGAATCGGTGGTGGACATCTCGTTCGCCAGCCCCGCTCTGTCGCCGCGGGTTCTTGACTGGCGCGTTGTGGAGGGGGTGGAGACCTACTCCGATCACCGGTACATCCGGTTTGACGTCTCCGCCCCGGACTCCAGCGCGCCGGTCGTGCAGGCCCCGAGTGGTCCGCGTTGGGCGCTGAAGCAGTTGGACCGGGAGCTCCTCCTGGAAGCCTCGATCGTGCAGGCCTGGGTGTCATCACCGGACAGGCCTGCCGACATAGACAGTGAGGTGGAGTGGTTCCAGGGGGCCATGTCCGAGATTTGTGACGTGGCAATGCCCCGAGTCCCGCAAGGCGGCGCCCGCCGGCAGGTGTACTGGTGGTCGCAAGAGATTTCGGCGCTGCGGGAGGCATGCGTCGCTGCGCGACACCCGTACGCCCATCATCGCAGGCTCCGCATTCGGCCACCGAATGCGGCGGCCATTGAGGCGGAGCTGTACGAGGGGTACAGAGAGGCGAAGACCGCCCTCAACGAGGCCATTTCGCGGGCCAAATCTCAGGCCCGCGAGGAGTTGCTGGGGACTCTGAACGCGGATCCGTGGGGGCGCCCTTACAAGACGGTGCGGAACAAGATCCGCACCTGGGCCCCCCCGCTGACGCAGAGTCTCCGGCCGGAGCTCGTTGAGGACGTGGTGAGCGCTCTGTTCCCCTCGCGGGGAGAACATCCTCCCCCGCCCATGGCTCCGCCGCCTGCGATGCCGGAAGCGGACCACACCGACGACGACACACCAGAGGTGACTGGGGTAGACCTGAGGGTGGCGGTACGTAAGCTGAAAGGCAAAAATACCGCCCCGGGACCCGACGGCTTGCCTGGGAAAGCCTGGGTCCTGGCCTCAGAGGCTCTAGGGCCCCGATTGGAGGGGCTCCTAAGCGCATGTTTGGAGAGGGGCCGGTTCCCACTTCGTTGGAAGACGGGGAAGCTGGTCCTCATTCAGAAGCCTGGGCGCCCTGCGGACTCACCGTCCGCATACCGGCCCATCGTGCTGCTCGACGAGGTGGGCAAGCTCTTTGAAAGAGTGATTGCGGGCCGCCTCGTCGGGCACCTGTCTGGGATGGGGCCGGACCTTGCGGACTGCCAGTTCGGCTTCCGCAGGGGGCGCTCTACGGTGGATGCCATCATGCGCGTGAGAGCTCTCTCGGCGGGGGATGCTGTGTCCCGGGGCAGGGTTGTGCTGGCGGTGTCGCTGGACATCGCCAACGCGTTTAACTCCCTGCCCTGGTCCTGCATTAGGGAGGCACTCCGGTACCACCGGGTGCCGAACTACCTCCGTCGGGTGGTCGGGGCCTATCTGTGTGATAGAGCCGTGATCTACCCTGGTCGAAATGGTGAATGGAACCGGCGAGAGATGTCGTGCGGTGTTCCGCAGGGATCGGTGTTAGGACCGCTCCTGTGGAACATCGGCTACGACTGGGTGCTACGTGCTGACCTCCCCGAGGGCGCCAGCGTAGTTTGCTACGCAGACGACACGTTGGTCCTGGCGCAGGGGTGGTCGCACGAGGCGGCGGCCGACCTTATGACACGCGGGGTTGCGATAGTCGTCGAGAGGATCCGGCAATTGGGTCTCGAGGTGGCCTTGCACAAGTCCGAAGTCCTGTGCTTTCATGGGCTTCGGAACGCGCCACCTTCGGGATCCCAAATAACGGTAGGAGGGGTTTCCGTCGGCGTCGGGTCGACGATGAAGTACCTGGGACTTGTCCTCGACAGCCGATGGAACTTCGTGGAACATTTCCGACGTTTGGCTCCCAAGTTGGCACGGGCGTCGGCCGCTGTTAAGCGGCTCTTGCCCAATTTGAGGGGGCCAAACGCCTCCTGCCGGAGGCTCTACGCCGGGGTCGTGCGTTCGATGGCCCTTTACGGGGCCCCGGTGTGGGCGCGGGGCTTGAAGCGGCTTGCCGCCCACTACCTGAACGCGTCCCAGCGGGTGATCGCCATAAGGGTCATCCGCGGATACCGCACGATCTCCGGCGAGGCAGCGAGCCTCCTTGCCGGATTGCCGCCATGGGATCTGGAGGCGCTGGTCCTCGCGCGCCTACACGAGTGGCGCGCGGAGGCACTGGGCCGGGGCGAAACTCCGCTGCCGCGGCAAATTGCCGCCCTGCGGACGGAACTCCGGCTCGATCTCATGGCGACATGGAGAGAACGACTGTCGCAACCTCGTGCAGGGCTCGCCTCGATTGAGGCGGTAAGACCCCTCTTTGAGGAGTGGCTGGAGCGGCGCCACGGCGCCCTCACCTACCGCCTGACGCAGGTCCTCACCGGACACGGATGTTTCGGGAGGTTCCTGCACCTCATCGGGCGGGAGGAATCGCCCGGGTGTCACCATTGTGAGGATCGCCCCGAGGACACGGTGGAGCATACTTTGGCGGTGTGCCCTGCTTGGGCTGAGCACCGCCGAGTCCTCGAGGCGGCCATCGGCGGCGGCGCCCTCTCGCGTCCGGCACTGGTCCAGGCCATGGTCCGGAGCGAGGGGGAATGGGAAGCAGTCGCCTCCTTCTGCGAAGCTGTAATGCTAGAGAAGGAGGCGGCGGGACGGGAGAGGGAAAGGAGGGTCCCCCGTCCCAGCGGCCGCCGCGGTAGACGATCCGGGCGTCGGGAGCCACGTGACGACTCCCGGCCACCGTAGACGCGGGTCTGTGGACGGTGAGCAATGGGTAGCTCACCGTCCGTACGTTCACTAGCGACAGACCGTGTCGACGGCGCGTTCGTGTTCCACGCGCGCCTCAAAGAGATGTCAGCAAAATTGGATGGGGCCACTGAGGGCCGATGCCTGCCGGGGCTGCGGGTTGTTCGAAAGAGATACCGCGCCCCCGGAACGCAAAGGGCACATGAAGGAACATAGACGGGTTTTAGTCAGTAAAAGTCTGACACTCCCTCCCGCCCCGCCCAGGGCGGGGGAAGTTATTTGATGATTTCCCGTCTATAAAAAAAAAAAAAAAAAAAAAAAAAAAAGTAAACGAAATCGCATATTCTGCTTTCTTATAACTTTTTAGTGGTGTCTCGTTAATTTACATAATATGAAACTTTCTTCATGGATTTGGATAACAGGAAGTTGATACTAAAAAGCGAGAAATAAAAAACTTTTTTACCAAAAATAACCGCCTCCAAAAACTAAAAAGAGAAAAATAACTTTAGCTTTGGAAGTCGGTGGCAATATAAAACAACAAACAGAACCAAAGCCACAGACTTCCAAAGCTAAAGTTATTTTTCTCTTTTTAGTTTTTGAAGGCGGTTATTTTTTTATTATACTATTTGTTTAATTATAATTTAGATAACATTTTAAAAGTATGCTGTGCACACTCCTTAATCCAATGCAATCAAAAAAATGTTATATAAGTGTGACATAAAGGAAAAAATAAGCATGTTTTTCTAGAGACTAACTGCAAATCATAGAACATAATTAACTCGGTCGTTGCAGCTAATAAGCGACAGAATAGCACTAACATAATAGTTTTCAGACAATAAGAAATAGTTTTAATTTTCTTACCAAACGTATTTCTTCCAAATTACCAAAAATAAACCAGTTTTTGATTTTTTTTCGACGCGCACCATACACCCAACTTTTCGACGAGAACAAAATGGCTGCTGCCCACCTGTTGGTCACCTGACGTTCGGACAGTGACAGCCAAGTGGCCAATGATCGCGAGTTTTAAAGTTTTTTAAACTACTATTTTCGCGACTAGATAATGCGTTACATAAATGAAATAACATCGATGAAGTAATGTTGTTTTCTTTTTTATTTAAAACGATAATTTATATTTCAAATGAGTTTTCAAGGATTTTACGCATATTTTACAGTATTATTTGAGAGGATAGCTACTTTTTCCTGGAACTAAATAGGTATAATACTTTTAATGTTTTTTCAAGTTTGAAATATCAGCGTTGGAAGTTGGACACACGTGTTTTGTATGGAGACCACAAGACACGCCTTTAAAATTGCAGCAAAATAAAAAAAAAAAACGCGGTATCAACTACTTACAAATTGTAAGTAGATGATACCGCGTTTTTTTATTTTTAAAAATTGTATTGTATTATATTATTGTACGTTACAATGATATGTACAATACAATAAAATTTTTAGAAGGTCTCCTTTGTTATGTTTAGTATTTTATTAATATTGCTCTGACAGACTTTTTGTAGAAATAAAAGTAAGATGATGAACAAATAAATTTATTGAAATGAGCAATTATTTTGATTTTGGCCCATAAAGTACCGTCTTGTACCTATACTAGGTATGTATACTTATTTTCTATCTGTGAAAACTTTTAATTGGCCTTTTCTTTGTGTAATTTTTTTTTAATTTTTTTGTACCTAGCTATAAGTTTTCCAAATAAATTAAAAATAAACTAAATTTAAATAATATTACACTGGATCATCAGTAGTGATCACAAACCATGTCACCCCGTGCGACATCGCTCACGCGTGCACTCGCCAGCTACTGAGCTGATAGTCGTGGTAACAAATGGTTTGATAGCGTCGGCTGTCGACCAGCGCCTAGAGGAACTACCTCTAACTGCCGCCGTCTGCTCGGGTCTAACCACCTCGCTGAGGATCGGTACTCATTGTCTATAAATAATTATGATATGTTTGTACAAGAGTACTGTATGTGTCTTCAGTAAAAGAGCAGGTTGTTAATGTTTCAGTTTCAGGTAATCTAAGTTGCCTTATTAAAGTATGTTTGTCCGGGAAAGTTATTTGTTATAAATTCGGCAATACAGCAAGCCTATTTTATTAAACACTCCACTTTTTTAACCGACTTCAAAAAAGGAGGAGGTTCTCAATTCGTCTGTATGTATAATATTTTTTTTTTTTTTTTTTTTTTTTATTATGTATGTTCACCGATATCTTCGTCAATTATAGACGGATTTAAAAAAAAAAAATATTTGTTGGATAGAGTTCACTTCTGAGGTGGTCCCATTTTCACCAGTCCAGGACCTGATGATGGAATCCAGGAGAAATCGAGGGCAACCACCGAAAGTTGTATGCTCGTATGGTGTTTTTGTTACGTAATCATGTCTTACTCAGGTATATGCTTCAGGGTGTCAACATCTGATGCTGCTGTCCTGATGATGATGCTACAGTACTCCTTAACGGTAGTAGTTTTTGAGATAGGGACTTTTTATTATATTATGTTTGTTCGCGGATACCTTCGTCGTTTATGAACCGATTTTGATTATTCTTTTTTTGTTGGAAAGGGTAAACTTCTCACATGGTTCCATTTAAATTTCATATAGATCTGATGATGGATTACGGAGACAGACAACGGAACTCTTCAAAAAATTACAGCAAATCAACCGCGATTGCTGCTATCGCATAAATATGCATTGTTTACGCAATTACACAACATAACATCGCGCCTGTACACTCGAAAGAGTTACACAGATGTATACTTACAGTAATATTTGAAAATTTCTCATCTAAGTAAACGAAATCGCGTATTCTGCTTTCTTATGACTTTTTTACCGGTGTCATGTTAATTTACATGACATGACAGTTCCTTCATGGATTTGGATAAAAAAATTGATACTAAAAAGCGAGAAATAAAAAACTTTTTTACAAAAAAAAGACAACCGCCTTCAAAAACTAAAAAGAGAAAAATAACTTTAGCTTTGGAAGTCGGCGGCTTTGGTTCTGTTTGTTGTTTTGTATTGCCGCCGACTTCCAAAGCTAAAGTTATTTTACTCTTTTTAGTTTTTGAAGGCGGTTGTCTTTTTTTGTAAAAAAGTTTTTTTATCCCCTACGTACAAGCCGAACATTGGCCCTTCGAGCCACATAAACTTACCGGACGTTACTAGATGCCATACTTACAGTTTCAATTGGTAAGTGAGCTCATACTCCAACAGGCCAGCCGCTTTGTTGCCGTCCTCCATATTTGTATTACTTCTTGTGTAAAATTCGTATGTCACCTTCGGGAACTTCCCTACAACATGAAACAGTTCAGTCACTACAGCTCTGACTGCCACACGACTTGCTGCTGGTGTTTGCATGTCTCGGTACAAAGATAATAATGTGTTTGTTTTAAGTACCATCCGAGGACGTGCGTATGAATACACAAGGCACGACCGAGGACCTTTTCAAACCGAGGACTTTTTCGAGGGTCCTCGGTTTGACTTGACCAAAGATTCGTATTCTGCGAGCGATTTTGAGTCTTTCTGTATACTTAATAAGAAAAAGTTGTCTGAACCTCGGTTTGATCAAAAAAATTCATAATCTTACACTCGATTTGTGTATCCACCTAGTGGCGCCACTGTCGCCTCACACACAGCCTCTTTACACTCATTTCACGTTTGTTGTATTATACGAGGACCTATGTGTTAACTTTAACACAAAAGTCCTCGGTTAGACAGCTTTTCCGCACAATGTGTATTTTAGTCCTCGGTTGGGCAGCTTTTCCACGCAATGTGTATTTAAGACCTCGGTTTGCTAGATTTTCCAAACAGTGTGTATTTTAGTCCTCGCTTTAACAATTTCCCTCGTGTGTAGTGTGCTATCACTAAGAACTCCTCAACAGTTTATAGCATCGTCTTGAAATTTAGTATACGCGTTAGGTTTACATAGTATAACAACTATAATAACCAAATTGTGCTGAAGCTGCAGCCGGGGTGGTTTCTTCATGAGGGAACTCCTCAACAGATAGTAGCACCGTCTTCAAATTTGGCATACGCGTTAGGATTACATAGTATAACAAATGTAATAACCAAATTGTGCTGAAGCTGCAACCAGGGTGGTTTCTTCATGAGGGAACTCCTCAACAGTTGGTAGCACTGTCTTCAAATTTAGCATACGCGTTAGGTTTACATAGTACAACAAATATAATAACCAAATTGTGCTGAACCTGCAGCCAGGGTGGTTTCTTCATGAGGGAACTCCTCAACAGTTTATAGCATCGTCTTCAAATTTAGCATACGCGTTAGGTTTACATAGTATAACAAATATAATAACCAAATTGTGCTGAAGCTGCAACCAGGGTGGTTTCTTCATGAGGGAACTCCTCAACAGTTGGTAGCACCGTCTTCAAATTTAGCATTCGCCTTAAGTTAACATAGTATAATAAATATAATAACCAAATTGTGCTGAAGCTGCAGCCAAGGTGGTTTCTTCATGAGGGAACTCCTCAACAGTTTATAGCATCGTCATCAAATTTTGCATACGCGTTAGGTTTACATAGTATAACAAATATAATAATCAAATTGTGCTGAAGCTGCAGCCAGAGTGGTTTCTTCATGAGGGAACTCCTCAACAGTTGATAGCGTCGTTCTCAAGTTTGACATTTAATATTATCTGTTATGTATTTTTCATTGTAATTTTTGATTGTTTCAAATTTTGCTGCCGTCATTTCACCTAGGAAGACATTTCTACTTTTGATTCTTCATAAAGAGCACACGGATTAAGCACCCATGACAATACAACAATTTATGGTGAAAAGAAAATCATAATGTTGTGTAATCTAAGCAGGCGTGTACATAGGAGTAGCTTCTAACGATTTGTTTAAGGATTCAGTCAACCTTTCACTTTCTCTCTTTCTGAAGAAACCTCCCTGGTTGCAGCTTCAGCACAATTTGGTTATTATATTTATAATACGATGTAAACCTAACGCGTATGCTAAATTTGAAGACGATGCTATAAACTGTTGAGGAGTTCCCTCATAAAGAAACCACCCTGGCTGCAGGTTCAGCACAATTTGGTTATTATATTTGTTGTACTATGTAAACCTAACGCGTATGCTAAATTTGAAGACGATGCTATAAACTGTTGAGGAGTTCCCTCATGAAGAAACCACCCTGGCTGCAGCTTCAGCACAATTTGGTTATTACATTTATTGTACTATGTAAACCTAACGCGTATGCTAAATTTTAAGACGATGCTATAAACTGTTGAGGAGTTTCCTCATAAAGAAACCACCCTGGCTGCAGCTTCAGCACCATTTTGTTATTATATTTATTAAACTATGTTAATTTAACGCATATGCCAAATTTGAAGACGGTGCTACCAACTGTTGAGGAGTTCCCTCATGAAGAAACCACCCTGGCTGCAGGTTCAGCACAATTTGGCTATTATATTGGTTGTACTATGTAAACCTAATGCGTATGCTAAATTTGAAGACGGTGCTACCAACTGTTGAGGAGTTCCCTCATGAAGAAACCACCCTGGTTGCAGCTTCAGCACAATTTGGTTATTATATTTATTGTACTATGTAAACCTAACGCGTATGCTAAATTTGAAGACGATGCTATAAACTGTTGAGGAGTTCCCTCATGAAGAAACCACCCTGGCTGCAGCTTCAGCACAATTTGGTTATTATATTTATTGTACTATGTAAACCTAACGCGTATGCTAAATTTGAAGACGATGCTATAAACTGTTGAGGAGTTCCCTCATAAAGAAACCACCCTGGCTGCAGCTTCAGCACCATTTCGTTATTATATTTATTAAACTATGTTAACTTAACGCATATGCCAAATTTGAAGACGGTGCTACCAACTGTTGAGGAGTTCCCTCATGAAGAAACCACCCTGGCTGCAGGTTCAGCACAATTTGGTTATTATATTGGTTGTACTATGTAAACCTAATGCGTATGCTAAATTTAAAGACGATGCTATAAACTGTTGAGGAGTTCCTTCATGAAGAAACCACCCTGGCTGCAGCTTCAGCACAATTTGGTCATTATATTTGTTATACTATGTAAACCTAACGCGTATGTTTAACTTGAAGACGATGCTATGAACTGTTGAGGAGTTCCCTCATGAAGAAACCACCCTGGCTGTAGCTTCAGCACAATTTCGTTATTATATTTATTAAACTATGTTAACTTCATGCATATGCCAAATTTGAACACGGTGCTACCAACTGTTGAGGAGTTCCCTCATGAAGAAACCACCCTGGCTGCAGCTTCAGCACAATTTGGTTATTATATTTATTGTACTATGTAAACCTAACGCGTATGCTAAATTTGAAGACGATGCTATAAACTGTTGAGGAGTTCCCTCATAAAGAAACCACCTTGGCTGCAGCTTCAGCACAATTTGGTTATTATATTTGTTATTCTATGTAAACCTAACGCGTATGCCAAATATGAAGACGGTGCTAACAACTGTTGAGGAGTTCCCTCATGAAGAAACCACCCTGGCTGCAGCTTCAGCACAATTTGGTTATTATATTTATTATACTATGTAAACCTAACGCATATACCAAATATCAAGACGACCCTATCAATTTTTGAAGAGTTCCTTCATGAAGAAACCAACCTGGCTGCAGCTTCAGCACAATTTGGTTATAATATTTGTTATACTATGTAAACCTAACGCGTATGCTAAATTTGAAGACGATGCTATAAACTGTTGAGGAGTTCCCTCATGAAGAAACCACCCTGGCTGCAGCATCAGCACAATTTGGTTATTATATTTGTTAGGCTATGTAATCCTAACGCGTATGCCAAATTTGAAGACGGTGCTACCAACTGTTGAGGAGTTCCCTCATGAAGAAACGACTTTGGCTGCAGCATCAGCAAAATTTCGTTATTATATTTGTTATACTATGTAAACCTAACGCATATGCCAAATATCAAGACGACCCTATCAACTTTTGAAGAGTTCCCTCATGAAGAAACGACCTGGCTGCAGCATCAGCTCAAACTGGTCGAGACTGACTGGTGACTGGATCACTAGATAATCCTTATGCGTATGGCATATTTGTTAGCGCGGAAAGAGCTTGTACGAAGACTCTCTTTCTATAAGTAATTATTTTAAGCCTCTCTTTGGGAAGCACCGAAAAACGTAAAGACATAAACTCGTCCTCGCTTGGTACTTCGTTTTAGAAAATGTGTGTTAGAAATAAATCGGAACATTCTACATAAGTTATTAAATTATCTTAAACGTAAAAATTGGTTTAGGTATGTAGATTTTCCAAGTCCTCGGTTTATACAAGTTCTACACGAAAACTGTCCTCGGTAAGGTGAAATAAAGTCTAACACAGCGTCCGCGCTTCGTACAAGAAATAAGAAATATTGTGTGAAAGTACGTCCTCGGAAGGGCGTCCTAGGGCTTACGTAAGAGGTCCTCGGTTAACTTACACAAAGTCCTCGTATGTGCATCGCTGGTCACATTTAGCTGTGTATTTCAGGTCCTCGGTACGATAGCCGTAATTCATATAGATTTTTTTTGAGATAGCACTATCTCGATGCGCTCATTACAATAGATTTACTCACCTCTCCCTTTCTATCTTATTGAAAAAGGCCTGCGACGTATTTAAACCAGTTTTTTGGAGGGTCCTCGGTTCGTACAAGTACATACAAGGTCCTCGTAAGGGTGTCTGTACAAACAAGGGTGTGCGCGCCGTGTGTGTGTGTGTCGCGTGTGTGTGTGTGTCGCGTGTGGTGTGAGTGGTCTTGTTTAAAGTTCATCCAATAAGTTTTAAAAAAAGGTATGTTTTTGAAAAGAATTGTAGAAACGTGGTGGTAAAATAAAAATATTGTAAATAAAAAAAACTAGCTCACTCAATCTGCCACTTTGAAGAAAATGCCCTATCACGTATCTCAGTCTTCTTTCTTTATCGTGTGGGCAGTAAAGTCGTAACGACCCCACACACCCTAGTGTCAGAGTTTCTAAACCGCCTCAAGGGCCTCTGACATGGTTACCGATGTCAGTGATGTCCAAGATAAACTTAGAAAGTGCATATGAATTAGAAAAAGTCACATTTGCTTGCCCGTGGCTGGTTCCGAACCCACAACCTCGTGCATGAGAGGCGGACGCCTTAACCACTGGGCCATCATGACATCTGTATCTCAGTATATTATACTAGTATTGTGGTTTCCATTTATATCTCAAATGTTTGTAAAAAAGTTGTAAAAGCTATTAACAATGTATTTGTTTGTCTATGTAAGTTTGAACGCTTTATTTGGATCACTCAATCCACACACGTGCCCGTGTGAGTGATCTTGGAATGGCGGCCTTACACTAAATAACTACGTAATATTTCTTTTGGATATTATACCTACCTAAACTCGAAAGAAAATTTGTACAACATAATTCATGCCTAAATTGCTAAATACCTATTAATTCAAGAGCTAACGCTAATTGAAAGTTTGTAACACTGCCGATCTGAGTGATCCAGTTTTTGGCCTGTAAGACTTACAGGCCAAACTTACACACAAAATCGTATTTTTTTTACAAATATTTGACATGTCTCTGCTTTTCCAAGTATTGTACTTTAAAAGATATCGTATTTTTGACGTGACAACGTCTTATAAATTGGTTTGCCGGATGACACTTCAAGAAACTGCGTTACGCTCCGCTCACGTTATGCGCTCACAATGAGAGCGAGTGAGAGGCACGCGTCCCTTCCACTCGGGCATGGTTAGCCCGCCTAAGAGCGAGAGAGACAGACATAAAAAGTCGTTGTCACGTAAAACGTTCACCCGTATACCGACTTTACAGGCAACCAATTTTTTTTGTATACCTACACTACTATTGTTTAAGTAATTAGTTCTAAAATAATGGGGCTCTGTCTGTACCCGTTACTAATCATATTTGTGTAGTCAAAAGTAAACAAAACAAAATCCCAAAATTGTCCACGTAATTTTGTCATAATTGGTAAATTCATAATTGAATCAATCATTCATAACCATGCTAGGTACTACAAAATACTACGCGCAGTACTTTTCCATTTCTATCGCCATTCATAGGTCCCGGCAAACTCGCGTCGAAGCTCAAGCCACGAATAGAATAGAATAGAATAGAATAGAATAGAATTTATTTATTTGTTAACATAGGTAACGAAATACAGGTCTTCTTCGATGAGTAGAGCGCTATGTTATGCCAGGAGGCGTACAAATATGTTATACTAGCTTCTGCCCGCGACTTCGTCCGCGTCACAGTTGATGTGTTATCCTACGGGTACCGTACATTTTTCCGGGATAAAAAGTAGCCTATGTGTTATTCCAGACTATAATCTATCTTTGTGCCAAATTTCATCCAGATCCATTCAGCCGTTTAAGCGTGAAAGAGTAACAAACATCCATACATACATCCATACATCCATACATACAAACTTTCTCCTTTATAATAGTAGTAGGATAGGATAATATGGTGGGCAGATCTAGCTGATAATTTAAAAGACAACTTATTAATCATAGATTTATTAACGTCCAGATGCCTAGAACGCGCTGTCCAAATGCTTCAAATTCAAAGACACCAAAATGACGTCTTCGTTCGTTAGCCCCGCCCACAGGCCACCATTACGCGACTGACGTTCAAAGCGCGTCTACATTATAAATCGCAGTTAAAATAATTGAAAAAATGACTGTTTGTGCGGTGAAATCGTGTAAAAACTACACTCCAAAAAAAGACAAGGATACGAACATTACTTTTCACAGATATGTTTGCAATTTTATGATGAATTTCTACGTATTTCATTGAAAATATTACGCAAACCATAATAAAAACAAAACGACTCCATAATATTTGAGTATTGCCAAAGTATGAAATATTTTTACCCTTTTTTTGTGCTGCGATATTTTAATATTGTAAAATGTTACGAAATCAACATTATTATTAACAAAAAAAATGGTGTCAATGGTTGCCAGGGGTATGAAATACTTTAACCATCTCTTATAATACTGCGATATTATTGCATCAAAATTGCTTCAGCAGATATCAAGATATTTATACATACACGTTATGAATTATAATTGAAACTAAATAATGCGCTTTCTTCAAATTAATAAATTTAGGTAAATGTATGTTTTGTTCGTTCGCGTGGCTTTATTCATCCGCCTTAAGTTACGTTTTTGAATACTGCTTCGCTCCCGTAAGTCGTAGCCTGATGTTATGCCTATAACCTTCCTCGATAAATGGGCTATCCAACAAAAAAATATTTTTTCAAATCGGACCGGTAGTTCCTGAGATTAGCGCGAACAAACAAACAAACAAACTCTTCAGCTTTATAATATTAGTATAGATATGTCTACATGAATAAAAAAACTGCCTGAATTTTCCCATATTTTGGGGTAATCATTTCGGTCTGGTATTAGAAAACGTCACGCACACTAATGCAGTAACGATAATAATACACATGCGGTGGGCGGTCCGGTCGCACACGCGCATCACAAAATGCATTCTATTAGAACGTTGCGATTTGTACGGTACACTCTATCTGGACGTTAATAAATCTATGTTATTAATAATATTTGAAAATCATGCATAAATTGAAAGAAAAAATAAAATTCATTACATATTTGATATTCTAATTATGTCAGACCTAAATGAGGAATTATTAAAAAGTCAAAATCTATTTATAAAAAAAAAAAAAAACAAATGTCAAAGTTATGTCTATAATTATAATTGTAATTCTAAATTAATTCGTCATTTAAGTATTCGTCAAGAGTGTAATAACATTTTTCGATTAAGAACATTTTGCCTTTTTTCTTGAATTGTGTAAGATTTAATTCTTTTATGGCGTCTGGAAGTTTATTATAAATTTGTGGTGCCATACCCAAGACACGTTTTACATTTATAACTACTCAAAGAATATTTGTATTGACTACGGATTGGAACATTTCGTACCATTGTCATTTTTTCAAAAAGGTTCGGGTTTGTTTTATTTCAAAAAGGTTCGGGTTTGTTTTAACGAATATGCAAATTTCTAATATGTATAACGCTGGTTGCGTAAGTATTTTTAATGATTTAAAGTATGGTGCACAGCTATCAATTGTTTTCAGACCACACATGGCTCTGATGCACCTTTTTTGTGCCTTGAATAATAATCCCTTATGCGGGGAGTTACCCCAAAAAATAATTCCGTATCGTAGAAGTGGGGCTACTAGACCGTGATAGGCAACAAGTAAAGCGTCTATATTTACTTTTCTAGCCAATTGAAAAAGTGCATAGGCAGATTTATTAATTTTCTTACACAGCTGTTCTATATGAGCTTTCCAATTAAGGTTATTATCAATATGGATACCTAAGAAGACACTTACTTTTACTTCTTCTATTACGTTGCCATTGTAATTGATACACATTTTTGGAGTTTCAATTCTTTGGTGGAAATGCATTACTTTGGTTTTCTTAAGGTTGATTATTAAGTTATTCATATTAAGCCAATTTATAATGTCAGTAAGAGTATTATTAATGTCAATTTGATAAGTATTTAAGTCCTTACATTTTACTATGGCAGTGCTATCGTCAGCAAACAAAATCATTTGTTGTTGTGTAACTTTTGGCAAATCGTTTATGTAAATAAGAAATAAAAGTGGCCCAAGCA
The DNA here is from genome assembly GCA_932526535.1 of Caradrina clavipalpis. Lineage (NCBI taxonomy): Eukaryota > Metazoa > Arthropoda > Insecta > Lepidoptera > Noctuidae > Caradrina > Caradrina clavipalpis. Next base: position 8,250,224 of record OW052116.1, read on the forward strand.
CGCTACCTTGCGGCACTCCATATTTAGTGCTCCTGAAATTTGACACATACGTTCGTTCCGTTTTAGTTTTTGCGCATACTCTTGTGATTTCAGTACATTGCAATCTACTATATTACCTCTGATACCATAGCAATGCAATTTGTCAAGAAGGATTTTATGATCAACATAATCAAAGGCTTTAGTCATGTCTGTGTAAATAGCGCAAATGGGAGTCTTTTTGTCAACAGCAAACATTACATTATTTAAGAGGTCGAAAATAGCCATGTTTATTGTTTTTTTTCTCCGGAAACCGTTTTGTTCTTTGCACAAAATATTATTTTTATCAAGATATTGATATAACGAATTATAAATAACTCTTTCAAAGAGTTTCGAGAAAACAGGAATTTTAGCTATTGGCCGGTAGTTTTTTATATTCGTCTTGTCTTCCTTTTTGTGGAGCGGTTTTATTACGACCTCTTTCAAGCCTTCGGGATACATGCCCTCGGTAATACCTATATTAATGATATGTGTTAAGGCAGGTGCTATAATATCAATTACATATTTAATTACTTTTGTAGATATGCCGTCAATGCCTACAGTACTATAATGATATGTGTTAAGGCAGGTGCTATAATATCAATTACATATTTAATTACTTTTGTAGATATGCCGTCAATGCCTACAGTACTAGTATTTTTAAGCGCCTTTGTAGCTAAAATAATATCTGATATTAGAACAGGCTGCATAAACATTGATTGCATTGTCACATTATCTAACTTATTATTTATTTTAATGTCATTTATTTTATTAACATTATTCTCAATGTCATCTATAAAGTAGTCATTAAATGCGTTTGCTATGTCATTCGGGTTTGTATAAGTCAAATTCCCCGTTTTTATTGTCAGTATCTGTTCTTTGGGCTGGTCAGTTTTAGATCTATTGATTACTAGCTTCTGCCCGCGACTTCGTCCGCGTCACAGTTGATGTGTTATCCTACGGGTACCGTACATTTTCCCGGGATAAAAAGTAGCCTATGTGTTATTCCAGACTATAATCTATCTTTGTGCCAAATTTCATCCAGATCCATTTAGCCGTTTAAGCGTGAAAGAGTAACAAACATCCATACATCCATACTTACAAACTTTCGCCTTTATAATAGTAGTAGGATAGTAGGATCTGCCATGTGGCTTTGGACTTATTTTGCGAGTTGTTTATAAAGTAATTATTTTGTGCCTTCTGAGTTAGTTTAACAATTTTTTTGTACTGCGTAGAGTGACATTTTGGGATATATATAAACAAACGCTAATAACGTTGCTGTTTATGAATATTATTTATTGAGACTCTACATATGTATAATATAATAACAAGACTTTCTATAATAAGCCCTTTAAGTATTTGTATTTGTACGAATTATAAAATGTGTTTGTAGTTAATAATGCTTGGCAACTGCTCCATAGGAAAATTAAAAGTCTTGACAAAATGAACTGGTTGCTAATTTAATTATACATGTAATTTGTTTTGATTAATCATTATTTTTCTCTTCGACATTAATTTTACATTTGAGTAAGTACCACTCACACACTGATTTGTTGTCTTTTGAAATATTTGAAGTGATCATCTACGATCACAGTATTGGCATTAAATACTCGTATTATAATACGAGTATTTAATGCCAATACGTAATACGAGTATTTAATGCCAATACTTTGATCATTTAGCTTTCATTTCTAATTTGTAGCACTGAGTACATCATTATTGTAGTACTTTGAGTGACATTTATTTCTAACTAGCTTTTGCCCGCGACTTCGTCCGCGTGGATTAATAGTTCCCATTTCCGGGGGATTTCCGGGATGAAAACTATCCTATGTCCTTTCTCGGATCCCAGACTAAATCTGTACCAAATTTAATTGAAATCGGTTCAGTGGTTTAGGCGTGAAGAAGAGAAGACAGACAGACAGACAGAGTTACTTTCGCATTTATAATATTAGTACGGATAGATCGTTTTAACATTAGTATAGTTTCATAGAATTAATGTACTCGTAACTGCATAACTTATTGACAGACATTTAAAAAAAATAGAGTATGTATGGAGTTTCTTGCCCATTCGTCTTCATACGAAACTAGTTTTTGGAATGGGCAACTAGATTCAGTTTTTTTTATTCATGTAATTTGCGTATAAAAGTGCCTTTTAATGATCTGATCAAAATAAAAAAAACGACGGGTTGCACTCCGGGAGAGCCGGCAGAAGTAAAAACTTGAATATTAACGTTGTGCACTTTTGATATTTTGGAATGGTTAGGGAATAATATTGCACGAATTGCTTTAAATTATCAGTATAAAAGTAGGTACTATCATTTATGTTTATATAGCGCAATAAATAAATATTGTACTCTAACAATATTTATTTATTGCGCTATCGTACACAAACATGACAATTCGCGTCAGGACACGTGACCTGGTCGAAAATCTTACGAATTTTCGGTCAGTAGTGCGATTCTCTAAAATGTAAACTCGAAAACGAGTCTCACTAAAGTGATCGCGCTCACTTCGATAACGAACCAACTTGTCATTGGTTAAGTATTCGTTCGCCGTGGTGACATCACCGGCGTGATCGTGTTTAACAGAATACCATTTTGTAATCACACTGCGAATCCAGCTTTCGAATTACGAAGTGAGGCTTAGAGAATCACACTGCAGGTCACTTGTCCTGACGCGAGTTTAACATTTTTTACCCATTACAAAAAGTGTACAACGCCGCTAAAGAAGTTTTCACTACAATAATTTGACTTTAACTTTGAAAATACAATTATGTGTCTCTTTTACACTGGTGCGCTAATCTGGTGGTATGCTGATTAAACAGAGACAGGGTCTTACTTATAAAAATAACGCTTATTAATACTTAGCTACCTCTTAATTGACTGACTGAACGATGAAAGACTATTTTAATCTGCCAACATTTCGGTCAGCATAGAGCATGACTAAATCAATCGACTAAAGAACGAAATCGAACGAACAATTGAGCGTAATTGTCAAAATTTTCATGTTGATCCATTGAACAAAAATGTCATCATCACAGCTGACTGAAGCCCGCCATCTTACTTCTGAACTATACTTAAACAACGGATCGCCGCTGTTTAAAGTTTCTGTCAATTAGCTAGTACATAACAACATCTTAACTCTGATTAACGTTTATAGGTAAGATTTTTCACCTGAGACACCGTTGAAAGTGGTTGCTATGTGAAAAATAATTGACTTTTAGTCAAGGATTTAAAAGCCGCATAGACCGATCTTCCGGGTTAAGCCACGCTTGCCGAGGTTGGTCTGTGGATGGGTGACCATTTACCATAGCGAGTTTCCTCCGTGCCTCGGAAAGCACGTAAAGCCGTTGGTCCCGGCTGTCATTTGTAGATCTTTGACAGTCGTTACTGTTAGTCAGAAGCCAGAAAGTCTGACAACCAGTCTTACCAAGAGTATCGTATTACCCATTACTGGGTTGTGGAGGTCTGATAGGCAGTCGCTCCATGTAAAATACTGATATTCAGCTGCATGCGGTTCGACTGGAAGCCGACCCCAGCATAGTTGGGAAAAGGCTAGGCAGATGATGATGACTCAAGGATTTAAGAGTTAATCAATTGACAAGTAGCTAAGTATTATTTAGCGTTATTTTTAACCCGCGACGCAAAAAAAAAACTTATAACACCCCTCGTGTTATAAGTTTGACGTGTCTGTCTGTGTGTGTGTGTGCGGCATCATAGCTGCCGAACGGATGAAGCGATTTCAATTTAGTTTTTTTTTTTGTATTAAAGGTGACTTATGTGCGAGTGTTCTTAGACATGTTTGATGAAAATCGGTTGAGCCGTTTAAAAGTTGTGGGGGTGAAAGTGGGGAAGAAAAACCGAATGTCTGTAAATATACTCGAGTGGGGTCTCAAACTTAACAAAATCGACATTATAATAAGTAGGTACCTATAAAAAGTATAAAATAAAAAATTAAATTAAAAATTTAAAAAACCACCGACACAAAATTCTTAGTTCCCTTTAAAAAGTAAAAAAAAATACGTCGCGTTGGGGGACCGCTCGGGACGTACACTAATGCAACATCGGTCCCCCAACGCGACGTAATTTTTTTTACTTTTTAAAGGGAACTAAGAATTTTGCGTCGGTGGTTTTTTAAATTTTTAATTTAATTTTTTATCAGTAAGGCTGAATAATATTACTTGCATTGTCGAGCGTCCCATACATAATCATTACATATTTATAAAATATGTAATTCATTGTGTTTGTTAGGGATCCGTACATGGTTTGCTCGTATCCGCTGTCTGGTTTACTTACTAGTAGATGCGCACAACTTGCTTCCAATACAGGTTTCAGTGTAAAACTTGGCCAGCCCCGCCAGCTGTTTGTCCCACGACTGCAACATAACGTAAGTAAGTAAGTAAGTCATTTATTTTGCAAATATATACAATACATGGTGATAGAGTGATAACAGGTAGGTTCAGCCACATTTTACCAGTAGGCATGCAAAAATTATAATTTGAAGCTAAAAATACTGGAAATTAATACTTAGACACATACATTGAATAAGTTGACGTCATAACTTATCTTGATAAAGATTACATAATAATATAACAATATGCAGAAACCAGTTACAATTATAATTGAAACACAATTTAGAGTCAATTAATAACAATAAAAATGTCATATAATACAATTTCAAATATGATGTCAAAAAAGTGTAAAAGAAAAAAATCAAATAAAATAGTAACAAAAATAAAACAAACGTAAGACATGTCACGTGAATGTCGCTTGTAGCACCACCTAGCACCGGGCTGCACGAGGAGCACTGGCTCGTCCTCCACAGACAGCACAGCGCGGTGCTACGTGAGCGCAGCACGAGCTCCTGATAGTGACCTGCGTGAATGTCGCTTGTAGCACCACCTAGCACCGGGCTGCACGAGGAGCACTGGCTCGTCCTCCACAGACAGCACAGCGCGGTGCTACGTGAGCGCAGCACGAGCTCCTGATAGTGACCTGCGTGAATGTCGCTTGTAGCACCACCTAGCACCGGGCTGCACGAGGAGCACTGGCTCGTCCTCCACAGACAGCACAGCGCGGTGCTACGTGAGCGCAGCACGAGCTCCTGATAGTGACCTGCGTGAATGTCGCTTGTAGCACCACCTAGCACCGGGCTGCACGAGGAGCACTGGCTCGTCCTCCACAGACAGCACAGCGCGGTGCTACGTGAGCGCAGCACGAGCTCCTGATAGTGACCTGCGTGAATGTCGCTTGTAGCACCACCTAGCACCGGGCTGCACGAGGAGCACTGGCTCGTCCTCCACAGACAGCACAGCGCGGTGCTACGTGAGCGCAGCACGAGCTCCTGATAGTGACCTGCGTGAATGTCGCTTGTAGCACCACCTAGCACCGGGCTGCACGAGGAGCACTGGCTCGTCCTCCACAGACAGCACAGCGCGGTGCTACGTGAGCGCAGCACGAGCTCCTGATAGTGACCTGCGTGAATGTCGCTTGTAGCACCACCTAGCACCGGGCTGCACGAGGAGCACTGGCTCGTCCTCCACAGACAGCACAGCGCGGTGCTACGTGAGCGCAGCACGAGCTCCTGATAGTGACCTGCGTGAATGTCGCTTGTAGCACCACCTAGCACCGGGCTGCACGAGGAGCACTGGCTCGTCCTCCACAGACAGCACAGCGCGGTGCTACGTGAGCGCAGCACGAGCTCCTGATAGTGACCTGCGTGAATGTCGCTTGTAGCACCACCTAGCACCGGGCTGCACGAGGAGCACTGGCTCGTCCTCCACAGCGCGGTGCTACGTGAGCGCAGCACGAGCTCCTGATAGTGACCTGCGTGAATGTCGCTTGTAGCACCACCTAGCACCGGGCTGCACGAGGAGCACTGGCTCGTCCTCAACATATTGTGAAGGTTATTTAATCTAGCTTTTGCCCGCGGCTTCGCTATTATTATTAATTAGGTATAGTTTTTGCGGTTTTACTTTTGTTTAGCATGTGTAAAAAATTAGGGCCTACAAAACTTCTTTGTACACAATATTCTTAACTAATCCGTCATTAGGCGCTAAAACTATCAAGCTATTGAGTGAACTTACTCGTGATTAAGCGGACGTCTTCATTAACCGACTTCAAAAAAAGGAGGAGGTTATCAATTCGACAACTCCCGACTGGGTGAACCGATTGTCATGATTCTTTTTTTATTTGAAAGCTGGTGCTGCCCGTGTCCCATTGCCACCATTTCAATATCTGATGATGGGATCTTGTAGAAATCGAGGGAACTCTTCAATAAATAACAGCAGATTAACCGCGATTGTTGCTATATCATATCTAAGCATTGTTTATTTATACCATCACACAACATAACATCACGCGTGTACACCCGAAAGGGTAACACAGATATATTCAGTAGTATTCGAAAATTTGTTCTCCAAGTAAACGAAATCGCATAAGTATTCTGCTTTCTTATGACTTTTTAGTGGTGTTAAGTTAATTTACGTAGTATGACAGTTCCTTCATGGATTTGGATAACAGGAAGTTGATAAGTACTAAAAAGCAAAAAATAAAAAACTTTTAAACAAAAAAAAAACAACCGCCTTCAAAAACTAAAAAGTGAAAAATAACTTTAGCTTTGGAAGTCGGCGGCAATTCAAAACAACAAACAGAACCAAAGCCACCGACTTCCAAAGCTAAAGTTATTTTTCACTTTTTAGTTTTTGAAGGCGGTTGTTTTTTTTTGTTTAAAAGATTTTTTTTAGTAGCTCCAATCTTTAATTTCAGTTCAATCAGTCGAAAATCTAAGAAGGGGATGAAATTGATCAAAATCCTTTTTTAGGGGATGCCTACGTCATAGTAGTCGCCTACGTGTAGTAGCTTTATGCATGCAAAGTCTTTCGACCGCGTGGGATCGCATCAAAAGGCAATAGGGCGGCTGAGGGCGCCTCATCATCTCCGACCTCGAAAGAGATACCGCGCCCCCGGAACGCAAAGGGCACATGAAGGAACATAGACGGGTTTTAGTCAGTAAAAGTCTGACACTCCCTCCCGCCCCGCCCAGGGCGGGGGAAGTTATTTGATGATTTCCCGTCTATAAAAAAAAAAAAAAAAAAAAAAATTGGTTGCCTGTAAAGTCGGTATACGGGCGAAAGTTTTACGTGACAACGACTTTTTATGTCTGTCTCTCTCGCTCTTAGGCGGGCTAACCATGCCCGAGTGGAAGGGACGCGTGCCTCTCACTCGCTCTCATTGTGAGCGCATAACGTGAGCGGAGCGTAACGCAGTTTCTTGAAGTGTCACCCGGCAAACCAATTTATAAGACGTTGTCACGTCAAAAAAAATCATCTCCGACCACCGGAGGGAACGGGCGGCGATCCTGCGGCATGCGCAGGCCTGTGACAGCGGCGCGCAGCCCGCATGTGCTCAACTCAAACCTACAAGTCAGGGCGCCGACTTGGGGTGCTGGTCAGAAAACCTCCAAGCGTGCCGTCGGTTGCTTGTCCCTCCGGACACGTCTTGAGGGAACGGCAGCTGGCTGGCCGGTGCACCCTGGGCGCGGGTAGTGATCTTCCCTGAGGAATGGGAAGAGATTCCTATTCTTTGGGGAATGTCACTGCTCGTGGCCAATATTCTGACGGGCGGGGTCCGAGGACGGACCAAGGGCGTTTCTCCGCGTGTCCCTCTGATCAGCAGAGGGCACAGCGGAGGAGTGAGGACGGGCTCGGCGTGCACTCACCCTGCCACCGAGCAGACAGAGAGGCTCTCTGTCACCGTCGTACATCGTAACCCCATATCGGAGTGTCGTGGTCATGTCTCGCGGCTTCGATTGGCACCGAGGGTCTTGGCTTAACCGCCCGGACCGCGAGGTAGAAACCCTCTATAAAAAGTCACCCCGAATCCCAAGCGGCGGCGCACCGTGACGGGATGTATGGCTGACGGGCGTCCCCATGGGACATCAGTCGCTAGTGCGAACCACTTGTTTTTTGGTTGGATGGTTGGATAATATTTATACTCGTGGGAACTAACATGGAATTGAATAATAAACAAAAAACGAATAAAGACGCAGTAGGAGGGAAGGGGGATGCCGGGTCGGAGTCCGACTCGGCATCCAGCATGGTGACTGTGAGCTCTTTGGGCTCCCACCATGAGTTGGTTGGGCCGAAAAAGCTTCTCAGGAAGCGGCCCAGACCGGAGGATCGGGTGTCGTCCTCCGAAGAAGAGCTGGCCTCGGCTCGAAAGATCCCCACCAGCAGACGCGGTGGGGCCCAGGAGCGAGGCCCAGGGAGGGTTGCTGCCCGGAGGGGACCGGCGACGTCTGTCGCTGAAGGGCAGTCCCCCTCCCCCTCCCTAAGTGAGACTGGCGGCGACGGTGTGGTCCAGCCGGACACACCGCGCGTGGTGGTAGGTGAACCTGGCGGCTCCGAGGAGCGTAAGGCCAGGTTCATGGAGGTTGTGCGGGATGCGGTGGCGAGCGTCGCCCGCAAAAAGATGAAGGGGTCGAAGTCTCGGGCAATGGACGAGGCTTCGGCCACCATTGCGGCGGCTGCGGAGGCCGGTTTTGCGGGGGAGGTCCCGCAGCTTCGGGCGGAGGTGGCGCGCCTGTCAGCCTCCATGGAGCTCCTGGTGGCAGAGAACAGGAGGCTCCAGGCGGACCTGGCTGAGCTCCGCGGGACCGGCTCCCGCCAGGCGCCCAAGGCGGGGAGCCGGAGAGCCGAGCCAGTCGAGCCAGTGGACGACCAGGTGCTGAACCTGGTTCAGCTGGAGCTGGCGGCCTTCCAGGCACGGTTTTCCGTCCTGGAGGGCATCGTGTTGCGTCCCCCACTGGCTGCGAGCGGGACGACCGCGGGCGACAGGCGGGCCTCTTATGCGGCCGCCGCGTCTGCGCCGAGGCCGGGTAGCCAGCCCCCCAGCAGGGCGGGGCCGACCCCTGCGAAACCGGCTCCGGCAAGGCCGGTGCCGGCGCAAAATGCGCCCACGAGGAGGGGCAAGGCGGCATCCCAGCCGCCTCCACCCCCTCCGCCCCCTAGCTCCAACCCTCCGGCCGCGGAAGCCGAATGGCAGGTGGCCGGGGCAAGAGAGGGGGGGCGCAGGGCGGCCAGATCGGCCAGAGCGGCCACCAGACGGGCGGAGGAGCGGCGGCGACGTGGTGAGCGCAAAGCCGCGGCCAGGCTTCGCGCCCCGAAATCCGCGGCCAGGCTTCGCGCCCCGAAATCCGCGGCTGTAGTGGTCACGCTACAGCCGGAGGCGGAAAAGCGGGGCGTGACATATGCGCAGGTGCTCACCAGGGCCAAGGCGGCCATCAACCTTGGCGAGCTAGGGATAACCGGCCTCCAGCTAAGGGTCACCGCAACTGGGGCCCGAATGCTGGAGATCCCCGGCGCCACCAGCGGCCCGTCCGCGGACGCTCTAGCTGAGAAGCTTAGAGCGTCCCTAAACGCGGACGAGGTGCGGGTGTCCAGGCCCGCCAGATGCGCAGATCTGCGCATCATGGGTCTGGACGACTCAGTTTCCGCGGAGGAGGTGGTGGCCGCCGTCACCAGGGCGGGTGGATGCCGTGCCGAAGAGGTCAGGGCAGGCACCATCCGCCCAGAGCGCACGGGCATGCAGACCATTATGGTCAGCTGCCCAGTGACGGCGGCTAAAGCCATTGTTGGGGGGGGCCGCTTATTGGTGGGCTGGGTGTCGGCGCGGGTTCGCCTGCTCGAGCCCAGGCCCCTGAGGTGCTACCGTTGCCACGTGGGGAAGCACGTGGCATGTCGGTGCGCCTCGGAGGTGGACCGCAGCGCCCTGTGTTTCCGCTGCGGTCAGCCCGGTCACAAGGCCGCGGCTTGTGATGCCCCGCCGCACTGCGATGCATGTGCGGGGGCTAACAGGCCGGCCGATCACCGGGCTGGGGGCAAGGCCTGCGCCGTACCCGCCAGGTCCGGGGGAGGGCCCCGCACCGCCGCCGCCGCCGCCGCCGCTGCCGCCGCCACCGTTGCCGTGGCCGCACCCGCCGCCGCCGCTGACGCCGCGTCCGCCGGCGCAATGGATTGCCAATAACGGCACCATTGCGCCTCCCGCAGGCGGACACCGTAGGCACGGTCTGTGGACGGTGAGCAATGGGTAGCTCACCGTCCGTACGTTATTTAACGACAGACCGTGTCGACGGCGCGTTCATGTTCCGCGCAAAGAGGTGTCAGCACAAGGAAGGGGCCACTAAGGGCCAAGGCCTGCCGGGGCTGCGGGTTGTTCGAAAGAAATACCGCGCCCCCGGAACGCAAAGGGCACATGAAGGAACATAGATGGTTTTTAGTCAGTAAAAGTCTGACACTCCCTCCCGCCCCGCCCAGGACGGGGGGGGTCATTTGATGATTTTACCATCTTTAAAAAAAAAAAAAAAAAAAAAAAAGGGCGCCGACTTATGGCAGTAGGGAGAGCTGGAAGGTTCAGTCGGTACGAGTAATCCTCTGTTCTGCCGGACTCTATTCAAACAAAGGTCTATGAGGGCTTTATAAGCCAAAAAAATGTAAAGCTTTGCTTATAGTCGAGTACCAGACGATGAGGATGGTCACCTAGTACTCGATTGTTGAACTTTGTATGTTTAGACGTAAGGTTGATCCAAATGCCTGTCACGTCGCAGACTATGGCACACCTGCGGGTTGTTCGAAAGAGATACCGCGCCCCCGGAACGCAAAGGGCACATGAAGGAACATAGACGGGTTTTAATCAGTAAAAGTCTGACACTCCCTCCCGCCCCGCCCAGGGCGGGGGAAGTTATTTGATGATTTCCCGTCTATAAAAAAAAAAGACTATGGCAAACACTGGTGTGTTTGTATCCATGCCATCATAACAGTTTGTAAGAAGTCGTATACAGCAATGTTAATAGATTGTTTCTCTCTAAACCCTTTCTGTTCATCACAGAGTATATACAGGGTGGAAATTTATTATGCTACCTGGAGGGAAAGTACTCTAAATACTTGAGTTAGCAAATTTTACTGAAAGGAAACATTCCTTTATTTTTAAAAAGAAACAAAACTGCCTTTAAATAATTTTGAAAATACGCTTGCCACACCCGGGAATCGAACAGACTAAAATCGGATAAAATAGCATCCTGTACTTTTATGGCACTTATCGATAGGGTCAATCACAAGGATCAAATCTCTACAAACCTGGTAAACTAAATTTAACAAAAACCATGAAATTTCAATCTAAACTTATTTTATTCGGACGAAAAAAACGAGTACAGTAACTAATTGCATGCTGGAAATGAGCTTCACTTTCTTCGATGCACACATTCATTATTTGAAGGAATTCATTTTAAATAACTTTTAGAAAGGTGTTGTGGTGAATATTGAAAATTTTACTACGCTACCAAAAGTTACTTAAAATGATTTTTTTAAAGGAATAAATTCATGCATCCAAGAAATGAAGCTCATTTCTAGCAACTACTTTACTCGTTTGTTTCGTCCGAATAAAATAAATTTACAATAAAATTGCATGTTTTTATTTTATTTTAATTTACCATTTTTGCAGGGATTTAATCCTTATGATTGACCCTATGGATTAGTGCCATAAAAGTACAGAATGCAATTTTTTCGAATTTTAGTCGGTTCGATTCCCGGGTGTGGCAAGAATATTTTCAAAATTATTTAATTGCAGTTTTGTTTCTTTTTAAAAATAAAGGAATGTTTCCTTTCAGTAAAGTTTGCTAACTCAAGTATTTAGAGTACTTTCCCTCCAGGTACTTGTTTGTAGTGTTTCCAAATCTTTATCTAGGTTGACAAATTCTGGAAGGATAATGCTATTGATGTAATTTACTATTTGCGCTAACTTTTTAGATGATTTTTGTTTAGGTATGTAATTTCTTTTTGTAGGATGGATATTTGTGTAATATTGTAGTGCGTCTGAGAATGTTTCCTCTATATCTTGATTTCTATCCAGGTTTACTTCAGCGGTTGTAATATTAGGTTCTGTATGTGTGATGGTACGTGTCAAAGCTTCAAGATCGATACTATTTAAGAAATTGGATTCGTTTTCTACCTCGGTCTCTTGTGTATGTGGTTGATTGAAATTGTTAGTTTCTGCTAGATTGTTTATAGATGTATGTGTTGGTGTATTCTCTGCTGCTATAGGTGAATTGTGTGTGAATGTATATAAGGATCCAATTGTTTAGAGTGTTTTCTGCATACGTTTTTATATCTTGTAGTCGTGTGTCTGATATCATTTTGTTTAATAATAATAATAATAACGCTACGTCACTACGTGCCGCTACGTCACTACGTGCCGCTACGTCACTACGTGCTAGCGGCCGTTTCAGGGGGCCCATTTATCGAGTGTGCTAGTCACCCCCTGCTATTTTATCTGTGTCATAAAAACATTGATTGGCAGGGGCCATAGCTCTTCTATAGTGTCAGGAAACTAGTCTATTTAAGCCACCCAAACCCATAGCCCTATTCTTTGTTTCCATATTCTGCAATAGTCCTGCACCAGCCGGGGATTGTCCTTGGGTGCATTTGCATAGTGCAAACAGGGACAATTGTCGGTTGGTGTTTCATTTCATTGTAAAGCCGTTTAAGGGGCCTCTGCGAGTTGACTTCGGCTCCTCGTACGCCTTTCAAAGGTCCGGGACCTTAGGGTCGCGAGATAATTAACGGAATCAATATAATAATAATAATCTTTATTTGCTTGAAGTATGGTATTTTACAGATCTTAAAATATTAAATAGTTCTTCATATTCCGCCTACTATGTTCAGCATGCAAATTTTTAATATAGCCATTATTTTAAATTGGCAATTTTAATTACACAAACAATGTTTTACAATTATTATCTATTAAATAAAATTACAAAATGAAATTAAAACAATTAAAGAAAGAAAAAATCTATGAATTATACAAGTCAAAGCAATTAAATAAATGTTAAGATTATTTAGATCCTAAATTATTCATGTGCAAACTTCTTATTATAATTTATAAATTCGCTAACAGTATAAAAACAATTTTCAATAAGCCATGTTTTCAAGTTCTTATGAAATAAATTTGTTGACAGCTCTCTTATTTCCTTAAGAATCTTATTGAATATAATTATTGCCATCCGACTAGTGTTTTTTTGACAAAATGTTGTTCTACACCTAGGTATTGCCAATTTGGTTGGATCCCTAGAGAGTTTACCATTTTTGTAAATATTTTCACTATCGGCTTTACTAAATAAATTAGGATGTTTTTTTACAAATAACCCCATATCTAAAATGTATAAGCATGCTAAAGTTAATAATTTATGCTCTTTAAATAAGGGCCTGCAAGATTCTAGTGGGCCTGCACCAAACACTGCTCGTACGCATTTCTTTTGTACAATAAAAGCCCTGGCACTGTCCGTAGAGTTACCCCATATTATTATGCCATATCTTAATACAGATGAGACATATCCATGATACGCTAAAAGAGCAGCCTTTATTCCAACTGTTTTCTTTAGGTTTTTTAAGGCAAATGCAAAGCTGTTTAGCCTGTTGCAAATATTTTCAATATGTTTTTTCCAATTACAATTTTAATCAATTACTATGCCTAGAAATTTAGTATAGTCTACTTCTTCAATTTCGTTGTTATGTCCAATTATTTTCATTGTTTCATTAGTCATTTTATAGTTACAAAAATTAATGTATTTGGTTTTGGAAACATTAGCACATAAATTATTTATCTCAAACCATTCTAATATGGCTGTTACCGCCGCGTTAATTTTGTCTTCATACCGCTCATTTTTACATTCTTTGCTTACTATTAGTGCAATGTCATCCGCAAATAGCACGCACTTATTCTTAATTACTTCAGGCATGTCGTTTACATACAGAAGAAAGAGCAATGGCCCTAAAATGCTACCTTGAGGAACGCCGTAAGAATTAGACCTGTACTGGGATTTATAGTTTGTCACTACTCTGTCATTATCAACTCCTAAGATTTCAACGCGTTGTTGTCTATTACTTAAGTAGTCTTTCAGCCAGTTTAATGCTTTCCCTCTTATTCCATAGTTTTCACATTTTCTTAGCAGTATGTCATGTTTTACTGAATCAAACGCCTTGCTCATATCAAAAAATATAGTAGTGACCGGTATTTTCTTGTCAATATTCTCGGTAATTAATTTTACAAGTTGGTAGCAAGCTAATGTAGTTGACTTTCCTCTTTGAAAACCATTTTGTTCTGGACTTATTATCTTGTGTTTAAATTAAAAGCAATTAATTAAAAGCAATGCATAGTAATGCATTGCTTTTTCATATATTTTTGAAATTATAGGTATTAAGGTCACTGGGCGGTAATTATTTATATCCTGTTTATTATTTTTTTTTGTATAAAGGCTTTACTAATGAGAACTTCAATTTGTCCGGATATTTTTCTTCAAAAAAACTTATATTAATAAGATGTGCTAAAACTGGTGACAGTACATCAGCACATAATTTTATAATTTGTGTTGAGATTCCATCATATCCCACAGCATTAGAATTATTTAAAGATGCAATAATTTTGCTTATTTCATTTGGCGTGCAAGGTTCGAGATATATACTATTACATTCATTATTAGAATTATTTATGGATTTATTTTTTCTATTATTGGTTATGTCAATGTTTGTGGAGTCAATAAATTGTTTATTAAAAGCTTCCGCTATTTCTTCAGGATCTTTTATCAAAATACATTTAGGTTTATTTTTAATCAATTTCCAGGTTGCACTGCATTTGTTTTTTGCTTTCATGATAAAACTGTTAGACGTTTATTGTCTGGACACGTTAATACATTTCTTTAACAGTTTAGCATATGTATTATATTTTAATTTATTTTCCATTGATTTATTTTTATGATAATTACATTTCAAATACCTTTTAGAGAGGCACGATGTCTTAATACCTTTAGTTAGCCATTTCAAAGTTGGTGTTTGAAGATTTACTTTAATTTTTTGCAAAGGAAAATTTAACATAAAATAAACTAAAAGTTTCATGAAAATTGCAAAAAGCTGTATTCGGATCAATTTCATCATAGACATCCTGAAACGTTAGGCTCAAAAGACACTCTTTAAACTTCTCAATATAGTCTTGACTGTAATTTCTCCTATATATAAAACAATGCGTATGAACAGGTTTTTTTAGGGATATGTTTGATGGGAATGTTAATATCGGGGCAGTATTATGGTCTGAAAGATGTAGTTCACAAGTTTCACCTGAAGAGTCTGGTATATTTGAAATAATATGGTCTATACAAGAGTTCTGCCTGGTTGGTGTATTTATTTTCAAAGTTAAATTATAATTTTTAAGAGTGTCATTCAATATGGTGGCATTTTTATCCGAGGTGAGGGTATTTATGTTTAGGTCTCCAACCAGTATTATTTTTTTGTTTTTCCTGTCACTTAGTTTATGCAATAGAGTATCTAGTTTTTTAAAAAATATTGCAATGTTCGAATTGGGTGTCCTATATAAACAAACAATATAACAGTTGTAAAGTGGTACTTCTATGCCACAGCATTCAAACACTTTCTCTACTGCAATTTCCTTACATAATTGTAGTATTTTATATTCTAAAAACAGCTTCAATAAAATACATACCCCACCCCTATTTTCCTTTTGTCGAGAGTAGGAAGTTGCAAGTGTAAAGTCATTAATACATATATTCATTTCGTTGTTAGCTCTAACAAAAGTTTCTGTAAAACATAGTATTTGTATATCTTTACGCCTGTCACTTAACTCCGATAAACATATTTCTAACAAAGGAAGTTTATTCAATAACCCTGCAATATTTTGGTGTAATAATCGTATGTTACTACATTCAACTTTACTATGCTGTTCACTCTTATTAACTATTTTAGGGACGAAAAAACTGTTCGTTGATTAGACTTGTACAGTTCTCAAAATTTATTTCTTCATGATTTTTAAGGCAATTTTGTTTTATATACATGTCAAAATTGCACTTCAGGTTATCAAAAATATTCTTCATACCATAGTTATTAAGTACTCCACGGCGCCTATAAAACATTGTGTCATCGTATATGAGCTTTAAGTTGGAGTCTAATAACATCGCATAGTCATGAGTATAAATATCATGGTACAGTAAATTACTAAATGTTTCTATTCTAGAGTTAAATACAGAACAATATCCATTAAATTTGTAAGTTGGAAGACAAAGCACAATGTTGGTGTGTTCTATTGACATTAATATGTTCCTTAAACTAATTACTAAATTAAAATAATTGACAGTTTTTTTAAAATCTTGTTCGCCTATCAATATAATACAACAGTCTTTTTTTGTGTAGTTTAACAATTTTTGGTCTATATTATTGAGCAACTGTATAATCCCACAATTTGTGGAGATGTAATGACATATATTATGACCTGGGAATGTACTTTAAGCTATAGATATTACTTTATTTGTATTGTTACTACTTAATATACAAATTTTCTGTTGTTGTTTTTCTCGATGCGGTTCTAATATGGTGCTCGTAACGCCCTCTAGTTGTTGGTTATCGTAACACGCAGCAGTAGCCTCGTAGCCAGTGGCGCCATCTGTTGTTTCTTCAGTACTCTCATTGATTCCAAGATCTGCGTAGCTATTATTATGTTTCTCATTTATAGAAAGATTCAAGTATCTTAAAATTCTTTTCTTTCTTTTGCTTTTGCTGTTTTTAGTATTTATTTGTTTACCTTTTGTGTCTGAGCATATCTTTTGTAAAGTCTTCGATTTGCTTTTTTCTTTATTTAAATCAATTCTTAAGGTCATGTTCTCTTCATTAAGTTTGTCTATTTCAGAGTGTGCACTTTCTAACTAACTTTTAAGCTTTATTAACGCTTCTTTTAAGTCTTCTATATCATTGTCGTATGCAGTCGACAAGTCCGGTAAACTACATCTTCTAATTTCTGAATTTGTTGACTCGAACGAAAGGTCAAGTGAGTCATTATTCTTAGTTTTATGACAACGAAACGTTATATTTTCTTCTTCCATTGTCAACTCTCCAATGTCGATAGAATTGTATTGTTCATCTACCCGACACTAGATGGCGCTTTTTATAGCCAATTATGATATGAAATCTTGATAATAAAGTTTTTGTGGTTTACTGTTTTTAATATGGAAAACACAATGCACTGATTGTAGTTGTTGTGCAAGTAGTTGGTAAAAAGTTAATAAGCACAAAAAAAATGTAAATAAAAAAGTAAAAATACAAAAAATAATGTTCTTGTCTGGGTTCGAACTTCGGAACCGAAGAGTTGTTTTCAACCTGACGCTAGCCGCAATCTGCTATGGTGACAATTGTTGAATGATACGAAATAGATGAATGTAATACACGTTTAGCTCTACGAAGAGAAAGTTCGTTTATTTTTGACTAGTTTTTGCCCGCGACTTCGTCCGCGACAAATTTTATGTTACGGGAATCGTACATTTTTCCGGGATAAAAAGTATCCTATGTGTTATTCCACATTACAATCTATCTCAGTGCCAAATTTCATCCAGATCCGTTGAGCCGCTGAAGCGTGAAAGAGTAACAAACATCCATACATCCATTCTCACAAACTTTTGCATTTATAATATTATAATAGGATTTTATTGGTGGAGAAATTAGCGTCCCGCGTCACCAATTTTAAAATAAGTTAACGGTACAGTATGATGAGAATTATATTGTTTTAGTTTTTTTTGCAAATTATATCACTGTGTTATGCTCTCAGTTATAAAGTTTCACTATTTACCACTCTGATCAACGTTATTCATTTAATTTAATGCACTAATTTGTTTGTAAACACTGTATGGGGCGCTGTTCTTTAAACACTATTTTATTCGCACATCACATAAGATACCGCTTTGCGAACAATAGATGGTGATCATAACATGTAGAGACACTGATAAATTACACAATTAAAGTTTAAGACTATAGTTTAGTATTTTTTAGATAATTTTAATACGGAGCCAATGTTTACGTGACAACTAGCGCCATCTCTCCCCAAACAGATTTTTACAGTTATTAAGAATTACAGTTATTACAGTTATTAAGAATTATTATTTTTTGATCTGATAATCTTTGCTCGGATAAATGTGACAACTGTGGGTAGGATTCAATAAACATTCGAAAGAGATACCGCGCCCCCGGAACGCAGAGGGCACACGAAGGAACATACACGGGTTTTAGTCAGTAAAAGTCTGACACTAGGGGCGGGGGAAGTTATTTGATGATTTCCGATCTATAAAAAAAAACGCGGCACCTAGCGCCATCTGGTATGTTCGTTAATACTACAGACAAAAATAATATGAGACATAACATACATACATCAACTCACGCCTTTTCCCCAGCTACTTTCATAGCATCATGTAAGACGGTATTTTGCTTTGGGGGCGGGCTGCAGATATAGATTCTATTTTTATTCTGCAAAAGAGGGCTGTCAGAGCCATCTATAATCTTTGCAAACGCGAATCTTTAAGAGAATTGTTTAAGAAAATTAATATCATGACGGTGCCTTGTCAATATATATTAAACATTATGCATGTTCGGAAAAATCTTCATCTTTTTAATAAAGGGAGCGTTCAAGTATTACGTAACGCAATTTTTGAAGATTTTTGACCCCCCCCCCCCCCTCCTCCCCTTGTAACGCACCGTAACGTTTTTCTGTACTCCCCCTCCCTAAACGTTACGTAACGTAACACTCAAGTGACCATTTTTACCCTAAAGTCGCAAAAAAGTATGTTACAGATTTTATCCTTGGTATAGTTTTAATTGCCTTTACGGTAATAATACTAAATAAAACAAGAGATTTTTAATCCGCAACACCTGCGTATTTTGTTTATTTTTTATAAATTTTTGGCTGTACACACAATTGTTTTCATCCTTCGTTCTCCTAAAAAAACGTACGTTGTTGTTACGTAACGTGTTGTAAGAAAGACCCCCTCCGCCCCTGTAACGCATCGTAACGTTTTACCAGACCCCCCCCCCCTCCCCCCAAATTGCGTTACGTATTACTTGAACGCTCCCAAAGTTGGTGATAGACATAATTGTAATACTAGAAATAGGAACAAATTAGATCAACCAAGTTTTGGATTGTCAAAAGTACCTACACACTTCTTTTATGGGGTACTGTGTAAAATTTTATGTATAATAAAATACCACTCAATATTCTCGAACTAAATGAGAGAAAGTTTAGAACATGCATAAAACGCACACTATGTCGTCAAGCATATTATAAATTAGAAGACTATATTAATGATAAAAATGCTTGGCTTACTGCTGGTCCTGCTCCACAGACACTCGGGCTCACAAATTAATATGCATATTTTACAAAAAGGAATTATGTTTTTCTTAAGCACCTTTTTTTATTGACTTTAATAACGTCTACCGTTATTATAATTCTTATTTCTTTTTTCTTACATACTACAGTTGATTCGTTGAATAGGTTCACTGATAACCTTAGCTTTGTATAATTGAACATAATTTATTTAAATTTTGAAAATGTGAGTACCATGAAGCCACATTTTATTTGTTAAGTTACTAAGTATGCGTTGGACACTAAGCATGGCAGTGAAGAGCTTTGTCATGCTCGCTTTAATGTCTCGCTGATGGGGGGGGCGTGCGTTGGATCGTTCGGTTCCCTTCAAGATGGTTGAGCTAAATGGTGCTGACTGCTGACGCACGCGTCATGCTCGTGAACGGGTGCTGTCAGTTGGGATTGGTCATCTCTTAACTGCCATGGCTTACATCTTTATATTTTATTGTTTTATAATTCACCTTCATTGTTTTCACATATACATAAAAGCAACAACAATTTTGTAACCAAGATTTTCAAAAACCAAATTGAAAGAAAAGAGTGTCCATGGAGTTTCTTGCTCGTTCTTCTCCATAGAGACCTACGTTTTGGAACGAGCAACTAGCTTCAACTTTAACTGTAACTTCTTGACAACTCAAAAGTGCCTGTAAATGGTCTAATTGAAATAAATGCTTTGACTTTGACTTGACATTGGGGTAGGCAGAAACCACAGAACGCCACCTGGTACGATCCTTACATACTACTTTTGCCTCGTCCGAAAAAAATATCAAGATCGTAAAATGTAATTTCCCCGGTACTACTGTAAACTACATTTCGATACAAAATTTCGATTTCATGCAAACGAAGCTGGTGCCTTAGCTACTGGGCCATCACGAGCTGGAGGAAGATAAAAAGGACAAACATACCATGCGCATGATGCCGTACCCTCTCGGAATTGGTTTCCCTCCCCTTTTGACCGCCAAGCCTTGCGACAAGTTCGCCCGGAATCTGCAACAAGCGCGACTGTCTCAGCTCCACCCCGTGAGCCTACACTCTTACACATAATACACATTGTCAGATGTCTGAATCCTATCATTTTAATCATTTTACTACTCACTACATAAGTGTGTGTGGAGTGTACACAGTTAGTGTGTAGAGTACCTCGCGCCAGGCTTCTATATCACATGCATTCATATTCTGATGGCTTTCATTGACCGTCAACTTTATTTTCTTCTTTTTACAACCTTTGTTGATGCATCGTCATCAGAAGCAAACGTGTGTGCCAAAGGTCAGCCCGAGAGCTGCAGTGGAAGTGGGTGCTGATGGGGATTCGTGACAGATGACACATCTGCGACTGTGATGCATTGTTACATGATACGAGTAACACTGGATTATGTTAAACAATTGTAAACTGGCAATAAAATTATTATTATATTATATATATTATCATGCGCCTGACGTGTGGAGTGTCTCCCGCGCCCGCCTCGCGCTATAAACTAGACCTACTCACCGGTTGATGTCGTGCACGATGGTGGCGGCATTTTTTTCATTAAACGTTACGAGCATCGGGTACGACTCGCATATTCGTTTGTTTTTAGGCTTTTTCTGTAAATAAACATCATTATTAGCCTTCACGTTTTCTGAAGCCACGGCGCCGCACTGCCGCGTGTCATTACCGTTTGTAGTTAGGGTTCCGCAAACTTTCCACTAGTCGTAGGCCGTACACTTGTAGGGGTAGTTTATAAGAAAGAAAAAAGAAAGAAAAACCATTTTTCCATTTTTTTTATTTAATTTTTTTTAAATTTATTCTTGCGAAAGCGACGCATAACACAAAAAAAAGAAAACTAAAAGAGAAAAATAACTTTTGGAAGTCGGCGGCTTTGGTTCTATTTGTTGTTTTGTATTGCCACCGACTTCCAAAAGTTATTTTTCTCTTTTTAGTTTTTGAAGGCGGTTGTCTTTTTTGTAAAAAAGTTTTTATTTCTCGCTTTTTAGTATCAACTTCCTGTCATCCAAATCCATGAAGAAACTGTCATGTTATGTAAATTAACGAGACACCACTAAAAAGTCATAAGAAAGCAGAATATGCGATTTCGTTTACTTGGATGAGAAATTTTCAAATACTGCTGTATACATCTGTGTAACCCTTTTGAGTGTACAGGCGTGATGTTATATTGTGTGATTGCGTAAACAATGCATATTTATGCGATAGCAGCAATCGCGGTTGATTAGCTGTAATTTTTTGAAGAGTTCCATTGTCTGTCTCCAGAACCCATCATCAGATCTATATGAAATTTAAATGGAACCATTCGAGAAGTATACCCTTTCTAACAAAAAAAGAATCATCAAAATCGGTTTATAAATGACGAAGTTATCCGCGAACAAACATAATATAATAAAAAGTCAGCTAAAAATCCCTATCTAAAAAACTACTGAATCGATTTTGATGAAGCTTGCAGTATTCTCTAAGTTGAACAATACCTAGTACAACAAAAAAGAATTACTTAAATCGGACTTGTAGTTACGGAGATATGCGAACACAAACATAAAAACATACATACATACACTTTTGAAAGGAGAAGGATAGGGCTCCATAGTAACCTGGGCCCAGGTGTTAACTCAATCAAACTAATCTCATTTGAAAGAGGACATAATAACAAGACCTCACTGAAAATTTGGAGAAATTCGGCTATCCAGGAATCAAGTATTGTGTAAAAAAACATGGGAAATACGTACACACTCAGAACGAAATAAAACGAACGACAGCCGGTTTTTTTCTGGCTGTCTGTCACTCGGTGACCAGTGTTGCTGACCAAAGAAAATTAAAGAAACTCCATTCGCTATGTATCGATTCCACAAAACAATTTTCACTCGAATTTCATACATATTTTGTGATTTTACCGAATTATTCACTATCAATTACTAAGAATGAAGGCATGTATTTAATCGATTTTTTATTCCATATCATTTTTTAAGTTTTCTCGCTTCCTAGATAGAAACATGCTACAGTATTTTGTGATTACCATTAGAAAAAAAAAACAATTTTTTAAGACCCATTTCAACTAGTTAACTGCTGGGCCCAAGATTAGCCTTCTCCTTTGGCACATTTGTTCAGACGCTGATATAGACTAACATATACGGAAACTGGGCAGTTCTGGAAATATTACATACATACGGGTCGAACTGATAACCTCCTTTTTTTTGAAGTCGGTTAAAAAAAATAACAAAAACAATAATCTATATGCGCCACTACTGACGCTCAGCATAAAGCCGTGGCCCGTGCACGAGACACGAAACCACAGCGCTGGTTTTCAGCGTCAGCCGGCGTGTCGCTGTCTCGGAACTATAAGGTACGACATCACCCACAGTTCCAAGACCGAACAACAATATTTTAATTAATACTGTGGACACAAAAAGACGCCGATCGGCAAGCACTCTCAAAGTCCATTACAACTATAATTACACAACTACATATAAAAAAAACCCCCAACACAAAAACCTAAGTTCCCTTTAAAAAGTAAAAAAATAACAAAAAAAATACGTCACGTTGGGGGACCGCTCGGGACGATCGTATCCTAAATGCAACATCGGTCCCCCAACGTGACGTATTTTTTTTGTTATTTTTTTACTTTTTAAAGGGAACTTAGGTTTTTGTGTTGGGGGTTTTTTAAATTTTTAATTTAATTTTTTATTTTATGCTTTTTATAGGTACCTACTTATTATAATGTCGATTTTATTAAGTTTGAGACCCCACTCGAGTATATTTACAGACATTCGGTTTTTCTTCCCTACTTTCACCACTACTAATCACCACAACTTTTAAACGGCCCAACCTATTTTCATCAAACATGTCTAAGAACACTCGTACGTAAGTTACCTTTAATACAAAAAAAACTAAATGAGGAGCCACAGGCAAAACTGAGTATAGATGGCGCCAGGAGCAACTGTACCGTGTTTACTTGTCAAGACAAGATTGTGATTGATTTTTCGTTAATATTCTAAGTTAAATTCATTTAAAACGTACTCTTTTCTGACTGTCCCTCAACTTAAAGATGAGTTACGTAAGAGGAATGCGATAACTGCCAGTAAAAAGGCCGATTTGATTGAAAGGTAAAGACTTAAAATGGTTGAGGTTATAATTGATTTGTAAGGTTTTTTTTTGTTTCTATGGACTAACTATCCTATTTTATTTGTAGAGTAGAATCATATGACCGGAATCAAAATTTTGGTGCCGATTGTGACATCCACGAGGACTCCGTGTACCAGTGTCCACCTACAAACACATTCATAGATATAAATGCAGATACTCCTCTACCAATGATCAAAAGAGAGGTCATACAGGATTATTTTGAAAAGTAGGTACCTATATTCAAATAATAAATCTTTAAGAAGCTGTTTTCTATATACATAAGATAGTAGATAATGTAAGAAATATATTTATTGAATTAAGAACTTAGGTTCGTCAATTACTGACTGATAGTAGAATATTATAAGTAGAACCACTGCGACGACTCACCTGTATACTTGCTTTTCCCATGATAATCGTCTTCAGTAAAATGCGCAGCACACAAGCGTGCAGTATTACTTGCCTTAAAGTTTTTAATACGTAACGCCGATTCCCATTGTTTTCTGCGTTTATTATCCTTAGGAAACAAATGTACTCCTCTATTTTTACAATTTAACGCACTACACTGAGGCATCTTTCTCAAGATTAGGGAAAAAATAAATAATAATATTTACTGAATGCAAAAAACCATACGATTTGACAACTGTTATGTCAAAACAGGGTACAGTTGCTTATGCGCCCTCTGTCGTGATAAAAAGTTAGTGCTCCTCCTCATTGAAATCGGTTCATCCGTTCGGCAGCTATGATGCCACAGACAGACACACAGACAGACAGACAGACAGACACGTCAAACTTATAACACCCCTCTTTTTGCGTCGGGGGTTAAAAATAATAATTATTATTTAAAAGATTAAAAAAAAAACATATTAACTTAAAGTATTATAAAAAGAACATATTTTAAAAGCGACATCACAGTGACAGTAAACAATAAAATATCAAAACACAAATTAGTTTAACTAGTTAGTAAAAAACAAAAAAAGTAAAATTAGTTTATTTAGTTTATTGTGTTTAGATATTAAAAAATAAATCATTAATTGATATGATGAAGTATGTGTAAAGACTTTGGTAAAACCGATTTTGTGATAATATTAGCTCAAATGACAACAATCCTATGAATATTCAAACTTATCTACATTATACATTACTAGCGACCCGCCCCGGCTTCGCACGGGTGCAATGCTGATACTAAATACACTAGAAAAACTGTAAACGTTGTATACAAAAACATAGCGGCCCGCTCCGCCGCAAACGCTACGTCCCGCAATTTTTAAATCTGTAATATCTTCGAAAATATACATTTAAATCATATGATGTAAAAGGCCATATAGATCTATATTAAATCAACAATGTATTTAAGGTATTTCATTGGATAAGGATTAATGCTGTATTGGTTAAAATCGCTTCAAAAATTAGTTAATAAATTAATTAAAAAGTAAATGACAAAAAAGTGTTATTGTGGGATATCCATAAGAGATTCGCGCGATTATCGCGGACTTTTCTGTAAACCTTTTCAATGTGTACAATACTTAGTACCTACATTATTTTGATAAATCTCGTAGGGTTCAGCCTGCGTTTGCAATGTAAGCGGAAAAAAATCAAATTATTTATGACATCACATTAGAAACCTCAAAAATAACAGTATTTCTCCGCTATTTAATGCATGTTATTATATATATAAACCTTCCTCTTTAACCACTCTATCTATTAAAAAAAACCGCATCAAAATCCGTTGCGCAGTTTTAAAGATTAACGCGTACAAAGGGAATTGGGCGACTTTGTTTTATACTATGCAATGATGATGACACAAATGTTCTGGTAGGTCAAATTTCCAAGCACAACTCTCTGAATGTTAATAGTGTTAATAAACTATTAAAATGTGTGTGCAGTAATTGTACGAACTCTACCTTTCTAACCTTACAT
Organism: Caradrina clavipalpis; assembly: GCA_932526535.1. Classification (NCBI taxonomy): domain Eukaryota; kingdom Metazoa; phylum Arthropoda; class Insecta; order Lepidoptera; family Noctuidae; genus Caradrina; species Caradrina clavipalpis. Next base: position 8,275,502 of record OW052116.1, read on the forward strand.
AGTGATGTTTACATGCCTTTCGTAAATAAATTGCATGCTTGTAGATTAATACATGGACAGATTCTACATGTAAATTATAAACACAAATACCAAACTTATACTGAACTTCTACATAGTCGCAGTAGGCAGTCAGACAGTCCACTAAGAATGCTGTACAAACAAAATGTTTTAAAACTGTTGGGGTTCAGACTGATGATGTTGATACGGTGATAAAAACTAACGACATTTCTCTACAATCAGTTTTTTTTCGTGAATAGTAACAATGATATATCTGTAAAATGTAGTAACGATGTTAACACTGTCCCAATTAATTGTACAAATTTAATAATCTTGCACCAGAATGTATGTGGTATTTCCCACAAGATAAACGAATTAGAAGCCTATGCAAACCCTTGGGAAAAAGGTAATCTGCCTTTGCTTGACCGAGCATTTCTTAAGTAGTGTGACAGTAACTTCTTTCAACTTAGATGGCTACAAATTAGCGTCTTATAATACACGAAATAAGAAAAAGAGAGGAGGCAGCTTAATCTTAGTTCAAGCAGGTAGGAAGATAGAAAATGTGATAGCAATTGATAGATTGTACGCCGCGCGCCGTAGAGAGTTTTGAGGTATGCTGCATAAAGGACACCATGACTGGAGTGTATGTTTGTTGTGTGTGTCGTAACCCTAATGATAAGAATTTTGGTACTTTTATGAGGAAAATAGAACTATTACTTGAGTTTGTATTCAATAAGAAATGCATTATCTGCGGTGATTATAATGTCAACTTACTTTTAGAAAACAAAAAACGTGTTGAATTTTTGAGTCTACTGGCATGTTACAATTTTAGATGTCTTTTTGATAGCCCTACTTTTATTCGTAACAACTCGTATTCTTGCTTAGACAATATAATAACCAATCTACAAGAAGAAAAGGTATTAAGGAGTGAAATTGACCACAATGGTTTAGGAGATGGACATGGAGCTCAATTGGGTGAATTTTTACTGGAAAATATGATAGGAAATAAAAATAATCAATTTCTAGTAATGAACAAAAGAATTTTCAATTGTAGAAATAGTTTGTCTTTCAAGGACAGACTATTGCATCAAAATTGGAGTTCAATGGGAATTCAATGATTTTTGAAAAAAAAAATGCCTTTCGGAAAAGCTACAAAAAACGGGAAATAAAAATCAACTTGAAAAGGGGATCGCAGTTAAAGTGGGTAACTAAAGGAGTAAAAACGTGTAGTAAAATGAAAAGAGTTTTATGCACAAATATGGGTAATCATATTCATGAAAGTGTACTCGATTATATATATAAATATTTTCGCATATATAGAAGAGTGATGACCAAAGCCAAAAAATGGCGGTCGCAGAGAAAATTAAAAACTCTAAAAATATAAGTAAAGAAGTTTGGAAAGTAATTAATAAACGCACAAACAGATTAAGAAAAGTGCAACAAGAACCACTTTTATTAAAAGTCAATGATCAAATCATAGACTCGCAAATTGCCGAAGCAAATACGTTAGCCAAACACTTTAACCACAACTTTGATTCAGCCGGAACTAAGACGGAGAAAGCACTAATGCTTCTTCAACAAAGTTGTAAAGGGGTTACAATTAATATGTCACTCACGACTACTACACCCAAAGAAATAACACAAATAATTAAAACTATGGCTAACAAGCACTCCGGTGGATATGACGAAATCCCTATAGCTATACTTAAAGAACACATAAACATATTATCTGGACCACTATCTACATTCTTTAACAACTGCCTTGAGCAGGGTATCTTTCAGGAACAATTAAAAATTGCCAAGGCTGTGCCGGTTTATAAGAAGGGTTCAAGAACGGACCCTAAAAATTATAGACCAATTTCAATTCTACCCATACTTCCAAAAGTTTTTGAAAAAAATATTGAAATCTCGGCTATTAACTCATTTTCGCTTAAATAAAGTACTACATGATAGGCAGTTCGGTTACCAGAAAGGAATTGGCACTGGAGATGCCATTTATAAACTTTGAGATGATGTGATCAGTAAAATAAATCATAAATTAAAGGTGGCAGGGATTTTTCTAGATTTATCATCCGCATTTGATACGATTGATCACAACCTACTTCTTGATAAACTAAATTATTATGGTGTCAGAGGCAGAGCCCTGCAATTATTTACTTCATATTTTAGAAACAGAAAAATGTATGTAGAAACCAGCACTATAGAACAGAATGGACAACGGAAAACATACCAATCATCAATGACTAATATTACCACTGGCGTACCGCAGGGTTCCATATTAGGTCCCATTCTGTTTATTATTTTCACTAACGACTTGATAAATTATATTAAAACAAACATTCCAGACATTAATCTTGTAGTCTTTGCTGATGACACTAACGCTGTAGTAGGCGCGAAAAGTATGAGTGAACTCACAGACAAGGTAAATACTGCGTTGGTAGCATTTCAGTTTTGGTTTAATACCAGCAGACTAATAATAAACATTAAAAAAAACGAATGTCATGTTGTTTCGAACCACTGCAGGCAATAAAGATAATATGAATATAACCCTTAACAATGAAAAGATAGAATTAGTAAGAGATGTCAAATTTCTAGGTATCGACGACACGACATGATTATACAACTAGCTTCTGCCCGCGACTTGTTGTCATCCCCGTTAGGTGACGACTGGGGTTACTGATCCGCTCCCGAGTTATGACACAAAAGGATTTTGCAAATCAGACCAGCAGTTCCTGAGATTTGCACACACATAAACTCTTCAGCGTTGTAACATTAGTATATCTAGTGTAACATTACTTAGTACTTACATAACTATTTACAAACTAACAAGATGCTCACTGAATCAAAATATTTGCACACATAGTGCGAGCTGGGCGGGCTGCAGCCGTTCTTCGGGCAGAAGTCCTTGTCCTCCACCGGATCGTACACCAAGCACGTCGCCACGCGGAGCTTGCCGAGCAGCAGCGCGGCTACCTGCGACGTGACCCTCGGTGAGACTAGCACATTCCATGTCCTCCTCCAACGAACATACATTTGAGCTCATTTGCAATATTGAGCGCGACCGCTCCGACAATACTATCATTCAAAAACAACGGTAGCTACAGCTCTGAATAAACTTTATTTTAATTGTCATCGTTGTTGTTAAAAATTAAACCGGATCACGACCAAACTTGAACTGTTGTTACAATTTGTTATTATTTTAATAGTAATGATATTCAATAGTTGTGACCATCGTACATACACTATGACCGCTGCCATGTGCTAAATAGATAGTCCAGTTGTGTCTAGTTGAGTGTTGGCGTTTCATATGAACAGGCGATGGTTACGTGCCTCTGTGTCCGTGTAAGGGATCATAACAAACGTTGACAATTAAACTGTTGTAAGTCATTTAATGTTTCATTTCAGTCAATTTTGAATTATATTTCTTAATCAGTATCTTTTATTATTTTTTAAATTTAATTAAAAATAAAAATAATCCTATACCAGACTACCATTTTTGAAATAAAAGAAATTTGACATAGTTTTTTTAAATTCTTTTTATTTGTTTTTACTTTTAATTGTTTTGTTTGACCATACTCTTTAAATGTACGTATATCCAAACCATTACTTGGTTTTTTTTTTTGTGGTCCCAAACCCGAAACACTTACTAGTGAACAGTAATGATGGTGAGTGGGGCGCGCGGCTGCCCGCCACCGGCCGGTGGTCAGTACTTCAGTAGTCGTAGAGTGCGGCGGGCTGTCAGTACTACTTACGACACTTTCTTTTGAACTCACTTTTATATTTTTAATTAAAAGCTTTTAACTTGCAATGTATGTATGTACTCGTATGTATTTTGTTCGGGTGGATTCTTGTTACTCCATTTTGAAACATGCATTTAATATTAAATTTATCTAATTACTCATAAACATTTCAAGTCTCATCAACTAGAAAACCACCAATAATAATAATAAATAATAAATATCTTGGGACAACTCACACACGGCTATCTGATCCCAAGCTAAGCAGAGCTTGTGTTATGGTAACCAGACAACTGATATAAATATTTATATGATTTATAAATACATATGTTGGTTCGTAGAAAGACCTTCTTTGACGAAACCTTATGTTGCATAAAATTGAATAAAGAACGAATTGACAGCTGTCAACTGGACGTAACACCAGGCACTGAGAAGGCGGCCCGCCAAAACATAAGTTCAGATTGATTGATCGAAGAATAAGTTGAGATGGTATTGATTAGTGGATGTGATTATTGGAATATCGTGTTTGTGATAACAGTGATGGTGAAGTAGCTGATTGCGCTCGCGCTCACGTGTCTGGTGGAACGTTGTTCTTCTCTTATTGTTCAATTACGACTTTCATGTTTTATCATCTCCTCGCCCGCAAACTCACGCAAGCCATAGCCTCTTCCGGTAAGATTGACGTTATGCCTTTACATACATATTATAGATAAATCACACCCAGACACAGAACAAACAATCATGCTCATCACACAAAGTTTGTCCTGGGTGGGAATCGAACCCACGACCTCCGGCTTAGCAGTCAGGGCCGCTAACCACTAGACCAACAGGCCCGTCGAATAATTAATAAATGCCTCATTAATTTATTGAATTCGTTATTTGATGTGTTTCATATTTTAATGAGTTTAAGTCAAATCGGTGAAAAATAAAAAATGGTACGGTAATCAGGCAAAGAACGCCTAACCCGAGAATGGCCGAGATACCCCACACACGGAATGGGTTTAATGAATTTTTATTTTTTTGAGTTTCTGTTCTAAGTATGGGGAGCCCCCAAAATGTAATGTTTTCTGAAAATCTTAATACGGTTTACAGAATACATCTACTTACCAAGTTTCAACAGCATAGCTCTTATAGTTTCGGAAAAAAGTGGCTGTGACATACGGACGGACAGACAGACATGACGAATCTATAAGGGTTCCGTTTTTTGCCATATTTTGGCTACGGAACCCTAAAGAAGCTTGTGTCACGCTTACTTATAGGTAAGTTACGCAAACCTCGCCACAAGCTTTTATGATCATTTAAATTGTGTATAATCCTTACTAATATTATAAATGCGAAAGTAACTCTGTCTGTCTGTCTGTCTGTCTGTCTGTCTGTCTCTTCTTCACGCCTAAACCACTGAACCGATTTCAATGAAATTTGGTACAGATATAGTCTGGGACCCGAGGAAGGACATAGGATAGTTTTCATCCCGGAAATCCCCCGGGAACGGGAACTACTAATCCACGCAGACGAAGTCGCGGGCAAAAGCTAGTGAGGCTATAAATTGATAGTTAGAATTTTTAAGGAAAATTTTATTTTCTTCTTTTAGAACATTTAAATAAAAGCTACTTTTTTAAAGGTTTTTTTACTTTTAATTTTTATTAGTAGGTCTTTACTTCGTAGTAGGTAAGCTCAGCAACTAAAGTCGATTAACAATGTTACTTTTACATATCATTTAAATAGCTACGAAATAACACAATCCACTGCTATTCAGAATTTGAGGCAATACCTTAGAGTTCATTTTATCTTAATTTTAGATCCATTTCGTATTTTCTTTGATATTGTGCTTAATAAGGATTTAAAAATCTAAAATGTTATTCTACTTTTGTTGCTGACTGTACGTAATCTTTTTTCCCGAGATTAAACATGTTGGAAAATTATAATTCCGTCGAGAAAATTCCGCCATAGAAATAAGCCCACTTACTATAAAGTAACTACATTACATTACCCCTATTACATGGGACTTAAATATACCGGCGAACTGTGGGTGTACATTGGTACATACACCTCTGGCTAACCCTTCGGGGAATACAGGCGTGATGGTATAATTATGGTACTATAAAGTATACTCACAACTACTGCAATATGTAGTATCATGTTATTTGGCTAGGTAGGTAAGTAATCGGTACTGGCTCGCTGATAGCGCAGTGTGGCGACCGCGGCGGGCGACGAGTTATTATAGTTCCTAACAAACCTGTCGAAACCGCCAAAACTCAATTATAGTTCAACATAAAAGTGTTTTATGCTCTTACTTTATGACCGTGCCATGTCGAAATATATATTTCGACATTTTATTATGTTATATATATAACCCGTTGGTCTCGTGGTGGCAAGCGCGACTGCCGAGCGAGGGGTCCCGGGTTCGATTCCCAGGTTGGCAAAAAGTGTTAATGGGTGTTTCCATTAGGAATTTCTCAGTAGCTGCCCGGAGTTTGGAAGTTGGTGGTGTGACACCCCCGTGCCTCGGAAAGCACGTAAAGCTGTTGGTCCTGCGCCTGATCTCTCTCCGGTCGTGTCGGATTGCCGTCCCATCGGACTATGAGAGTTAGGGAAGAGGGAGTGCACCTGTGTTTGCGCACACACTTGTGCACTATAAAATCTTCTGCGTACTTGGCTAGTGTGCATTAAGCTTAGTCGCCGTGGCCGGATTCGGTGTGGAGAGTTACATTTTTACATGTTATATAACGGAGCACCGGGACCGTCCGGATTCTTAGAAACCATCACCATCTCCACCACTAGCTTCACTTATTGCAACAATGAATACGCTCAATTAACGTGGAACTGTCCCTCCATCGCCGCTCGGAGTCTCCTCATCTCCTCGCCGCTCTCCTTCACCAACGCGCTATGCTCCGCTAGTGAAGCGAGCAGCGAGTCAACAGCTGGAGAGGTTTCTGGGGGCGGAGTCGCCTTAGTGGCGGCCGCCTCGACCACCACCGCTTTGGTCGCAGCGGCAGCCGCCGCCTCATCCTTCACCAGTTGGTACAGCCGCTCCACGGCCTGGGTGATCCCAGCTTTGAGATCAGCCCGAAGGTTCCGTGAGTTACCCAAGTGCGACTTCGCGTGGAGCAGACAGTTCCGCGCCTCGGTGACCCTATCCGTGGGTTTTTGGGGCTGTTTTTGTCCCGTTCCCGGCAATCCTCCCGCCGCCTCGACGGATGTTCTGCGCAAGGCGACTTTGCAGTCCATTGGTTGCGCAGTCCTCTTAGTAGGCTGCGAGAGGGCCGTCGCGATCGGGGCCGCCTTCCTGGGTGACCGAGCGGCTGATGATGAAGGGGGCTGGCTAGATGTCGGTTTGGCGTTCTCCCATTCCCCGACGCTACGCCTCACGTTTGAGGAAGCCGTGGGGGAGGGGGACTTTGCTTCGGTCGTTGGAGAGACAACGGGGCTAGTGGAGGTCTTCTTAGCGGCCGTTCGAGCGAGGTACATTATGGGGGAGTATTAAAAGTCGATCGGTCAAATTAAAATATAGCGCGATAAAATAAAAATATCAATATAAAATGATGTACAGTATATATAAAATAAGGTGTATAAAGTATATAGATATAAAAGATGCTGATCACACGCTGTATATGGGCGTGTGAGTCAATATATGCACTTTGAGTGCACGATTCTGTCTTTGTAATGCCCGGGGCGGTCAATTTTGGCTATAGAAGCCAAAAGGCAAAAGGTTAGGTTAGCTCAGGTTAGGTTAGCTCAGGTTAGGTTAGCTCAGGTTAGGTTTTTTTTTTTTTTTTAAAGAGTACTACTACCGCGGACATAAGCGTCCGCGCTCTTGTTTATAGGTTTTAATTGCTTACAATATTTATTAACACTTTGAAGTACACCAAACGAGACAATATGTTTCATTTTTATGACACCTATTAACGCTTAGTGTCCTTCACAGTGTTAATCTTAAAATTAATTACACTATCGTGTCCTCACTAGACACGTTCTTACGCTATCTTAAGAACTACGTGAGTCCATATATATATATATTATATATATATATTTTTTTTTTTCCTTATTTTTTTTTTTTTTTTTTTTTTTAAATAAATATATCTGTATTTATATATATCGACGGGTAAAAGGCAAAAGGGGTCAAGCACCACAGATCATATTGTTCAGGAGAATAAAAAGAAAATTTTAATAAAAAATATCTCTTTATTGCTTAATTGAATCACATCACAATCTTCAGAAAAGTTTACTAAAATACAATGTTCTTTATTAATTTTACATCAAAATAAGCCTGAGATCAATAGTTTCAAAGATAGATGTCGCTTGACTCCAGGTTTTTACCATATTTATCGCATTTGCGAGGGGTCAAGTAACAATATTTAATATTGGAATATTTAGATTTTGGCCTAAGCTTCATGTTAATAAAGTAATAATGTTATTTTATTTGGCACAACAGATCATAGAACTAATTCAGATTTTGGCTTAAGCTACCATAATCTTAATACAGTATTATTTTATATTTGGCACAGCAGGTAGGTAACCTAATAAAAATAAGTCGGGTTTTCCTTCCTGACGCTATCCAGAACGCACGAACCGATTTCCACGGTTTTGCATTTGTTGGAAAGGTCTCGGGCTCCGTGAGGTTTATAGCAAAGAAAATTCCTGTAGGTAGGTAGGGTAATACCTACTCTACCTACCGTAGGTACCGGTACCGTAGGTAGGTAGGTGGGTATGTATGTAGGTGGGTAGGTAGGTGGGTAGGTAGGTATGTAGGTAGGTAGGTAGGTAGGTAGGTATGTAGGTAGGTAGGTTGATGGGGTAGGATGGGTAAGTAAGTAGGTAGGTAGGTGGGGCACTTTCAGGGCAGAACGACGTCTGCCAGGTCCGCTAGTAGAACTATAAATTATGTATTAAACTAAAACAATACAAGGAACAAAACTGAGATCAAAAAACAGCAGTTACCTAACTGTTAGTACATACAACAGCATGTTATCACATTATTTGAGTAAATAAACCACAATAATTTGGTACTTAATTTTTTATTATAATCAAGTAATAACCTTCTTCGTAAACCTCATGGCTGAACGACGCTTGCTACTGTTGCAGTCTTCCAATGACGCGAAGTCATATAGGCAGCTCAATAGACGTATATCTAAGTCCTTGCGACACGATCTGCGTCTCTTTAATACGAATCGTGTTAAAGAGACCATACAGCGAAACCAAGGCTCCAAAGTATTCGCAAAGGACAAGTCTATTGGGCAAAGCCAGATGACTAAGCTGAAACGGGAGGATGGCAGCATAGCGTCGACCAAAGCAGAGGTTTTAGGCGAGATCGAGAGGTTCTATGGACAGTTATACACTTCGGTCGCAAAGTCCGTTGACAGCTTGGTAGGAGATCCAAGAGCCAAGCTGTCCCGACATTATACCGAAGATATCCCGGACATCAGTCTGTACGAGATTAGGATGGCCCTGAAGCAGCTTAAGAACAACAAGGCGCCGGGCGAGGACGGAATCACTTCAGAGCTTCTGAGAGCGGGTGGAACACCGGTACTTAAAGTCCTCCAGAAGCTCTTTAATTCTGTCCTGTCCAAGGGCAAAACGCCTGAAGCATGGAGCAGGGGTGAGGTGGTGCTGTTCTTCAAAAAAGGTGATAACAGCCTATTGAAGAACTACAGACCCATCACGCTTTTGAGTCATGTTTATAAGCTGTTTTCAAGGGTTATCACGAACCGTCTCGAACACAGACTTGATGACTTCCAGCCTCCCGAACAAGCCGGTTTCCGAAGAGGCTATAGTACCATAGACCACATCCATACGCTGCGGCAAGTTATACAGAAGACCGAGGAGTATAACTTGCTATTATGCTTAGCGTTTGTGGACTATGAGAAAGCCTTCGATTCGGTGGAAACATGGGCGGTACTTGAGTCACTCCAGCGATGCCGTGTTGACTATCGGTACATCGAGGTGTTGAAGTGTTTGTATAATAACGCCACCATGTCGGTCCGAGTACAGGAGCAGAGCACGAAGGCGATTCCATTGAGAAGAGGCGTAAGACAGGGGGACGTTATCTCCCCGAAACTGTTTACTGCCGCAATGGAAGACGCCTTCAAGCTCCTGGAATGGCAAGGACTGGGCATCAACATCAACGGCGAATACATCACTCACCTTCGGTTTGCCGATGACATTGTAGTCATGGCAAAGTCGATGGAGGAACTCAGCATGATGCTCGATGGCCTCGACCGAGTTTCACAACGGGTGGGCTTGAAAATGAACATGGACAAGACGGAAACTATGTCAAATGCCAATGTTGTGCCCACCCCAGTCTCTGTCGGAAACTCGGTACTCGAAGTTTTGACTCATATATCTACTTAGGACAAGTAGTCCAATTAGGTAGGTCCAACTTCGAGAAAGAGGTCAACCGCCGAATCCAACTCGGCTGGGCAGCGTTCGGGAAACTACGCAATGTCTTTTCGTCCGACTTACCTCAGTGCCTCAAGACGAAAGTCTTCAACCAATGTGTGTTACCAGTGATGACTTACGGCACCGAAACGTGGTCTCTCACTATCGGCCTCATCTCAAAGCTCAAAGTCGCTCAGCGAGTTATGGAGAGGGCTATGCTTGGTGTTTCTCTACGTGATCGAATCCGAAATGAGGAGATCCGTAGACGAACTAAAGTCACCGACATAGCCCACCGGATTAGCAAGCTGAAGTGGTAATGGGCAGGCCATATTGCTCGCAGAGCAGATGGCCGATGGGGTCGAAAAGTGCTAGAGTGGAGACCACGGACTAGCAAGCGCAGCGTAGGACGTCCACCAACAAGATGGACAGACGACCTAATAAAGGTCGCCGGAAGACGCTGGATGCAGGTCGCTTCCGACCGGTTTATGTGGACATCTAAAGGGGAGCCTATGTTCAGCAGTGGACGTCCTATGGGTGAGATGATGAACCTTCTTCGTACTAGCAACAGTCTTTTTCGGTCTAAAATACGTCTCAATTTCACGTTTTCGGGAGTTGCAGACATGTTTTATATAAAATGTTAATCTGTGTTAAAAACTGCGATAGCGTTTCAAACACGCGTGAACTTGCTTTCACGCACACAAAACATACACCCACTTGCAACGGCGCTGGCGCGCGTACTGAGTGAATCAAATGCAAATAATGAAAATAAAATTATTTAAGAAAGGGGCCAAGCGCCAATTATTTTTAGTTGACAATCTTTACTATTGGTGTTAAGCGACGTTATAGTATTTCATTTTCTTATCAATAGTGTTAAGTGAAAAATTATTACTAAACAAATAAAAGGAATATGGATACAAACGACATATTTATTTCTAATATTGTTTTTAAAATTATGCCAAATGACAAGACGATACAAAAACTTAATATACAAAATGGTCCTTCAACCAAGCAAGGTAAAGTCGGTGTCGCTTGAGCACTTTTGGTAAGTATCGATTTGGCAATTCAGTACAAATAATTCTTTGGTGCAAGTGACTTTTTTTCATGCTCGAAAAACGATACTATGACCATTCGAAAGAGAAAAAATAGTGGAGTTGGGGTCAATAAAAAAGTTAAGATCGCAAAATGTGGCGCTTGACCCCTTTTGCCTTTTTACCGTCGATATGTCGGAGTTGGTTGTCAAATGTTATTGTATGTGTTGATTTCATTATTATTGATTTGAGTGATTCTTGCTATCAATTACTGTCTTATAAATCGAAACATAATTTAATAAGTGCTTTGCATACCCACTATTTAGTTTTTGGCAACTTATTTCGATAAGTGTGATTGTTTTGGTCTAAATAATTGTTGACTTGTTTATTTAATTTGAAAGTGATTTAGTTTATGTATTCACCTTTATTTATTAACGACAATTAGTCTTGTATTATTTGATTACTGTATAAAGTAAAACTTATTAGATTTGGCGCGTTTGTATCAAGTAAACACGTGACGTAGCTGCACGTGCGTCAACGGACAGAGTTGTTGCGAGGCGGGAATATGGACTATAAAAGAGCGTGCTCTCGGTAAACTAACCAGTCGGTCCTCGGACTCGACTCGATACAGAGCTCCCCCGCTCCCGACAAAACTGTCGGTTTATTTGGTACAGCAACGCTGTATATTTACATAGGATTGTATTTACTTGCGAAAGCGAGCGATACTCCTTGTAATTGGGTGGCTTGGCCACTATACGAACTGTGACCCTAAAAAGTCTGTTCGCCTTAGTATTTACTTACCTGCATTATCTTTTCTATATTCTATTGTGTATTGTGTTAATACCTACTTTAATAAAAAGTCTGTAAATTGTTATACAGTCTTGTTTATCCCACTAAAATGGGAACTCCAAACCCTGACCATATACCGCTCGGCAATCCTGATCCTACATCAGAAGTGGGATTAGGGTTAGCCCAGGAATCGGAAGGGATTGGGGAACCATGGCGAGCTATGTTGGAGCTTCAAAATCATAATATGACTCGCTTAATTGAAGCAATTAAGACTCGCTCCCCTCAGTCTGCAGCAATTACGTTGCCCGATTTTGACCCTGATCTACCCGATTCCGATGCTCAATCTTGGAGTACAACCGTTGATATTTGCCTATCAGAACAGCCCCTTCAAGGTTGCAATTTTATTATTGCTCTCACCAAAGCCTTAAAGGGAAGTGCTAACATATGGCTTTCCCAAGTGTCATATGCAGGTATGACCTGGACAGACTTTAAGAGTCTTTTCCTCTCTCGTTATGCCGTTTCCGAAACTGTTGCTGCTACCCTCATTAACCTTCATAATAGTCAGCCAAAAGAAGGTGAATCTTTAGCTGCATATGCCAGTCGACAGGTCACTTCATTAACATCTAAATGGAATAACCTGAGTGTTGAGAACATCGCAGTTTCTGCTGTTCTGGCCCATGTCTCAAAATTTGATTCCCGTGCTCATCGACTAGCATTTACTACCGAAGTACTTACAAGGCATAAACTTCAACAAGAACTGAGTGTGTTGTCCCACCTTAAGAGAAAGTCTCAAACTTACTCTGACCAGAAAGATTCTTCTGAACCTAAGAAGTTCAAGCCCAGTACAATAGTATGCCACTTTTGTGGTGTGGCGGGGCATAAATCTATCAACTGTCGCAAGAAGGCCGAAGCGACCACTAAACATCCTAAAGCAGCCGCTGACAGCTCGTCACATAAGGCGTCATCCAAGCAGATCGTCTGTTACCGCTGTGGGGAGTCTGGACACATCGCTCCTCGCTGCCCAAACGCAACCGGAAGGCGGCCGGGAGGTTCCAGTGAAGATACTGGGAGTCAGTCTTCGAGTTGCCAACCATCCGTGAAGCGAGTTGAAACCTGTGATGTACGACCTATTACTGGTGTTCTACAGCAATCTGGTGAGACACTTTCATTTTGTTAAGACTCTGGGGCTGAATGTTCACTTATTTCTGAAACATGTGCTGAGAAGTTATCTGGCAAACGTATTCCTTGTATGGTCAATATAAGGTACCGAACAAATACTGAGTGAAGTAGAAATAAATGGTTACCATTTAGAAATACTGTTTCATGTGGTACCGGATGACTATGTAAGTCATAGTATCATGATAGGCCGTTGAGACCAGTGAACGCTCATGGCAAGATGTTATTGACGACGAACTTGCTCTTAATTGCACAGTTAATCGAGTAGTTCTCTTGAATTATTGATTGCACGAGTTGCTAAACCTTTAGATTCAATGACTATTGACAGTAAACAGATAGAAATAAATCTGTCCCGTGTAAGGGAACAAGCAGCCCTGGGTGTAACTAAAAGTGTCGAATACGATAACACCCGTTATTATTGCAAGGTCCCTATAGAATTTTAGAACTATTAGATGGTGATAGATACTTGTTAAAAGCTTTGAATACCAATAGAATTTACAAAAATGCCCATGATCGTGTACGAAAAATGCCTGAATGTCCAGTTACTTATAGTGATGTCAATAATGACTCTGATGATTCATCTACTGCTGACATATCATAGCTGAATTGACAAGATGTCTATGTTGACTCTTGTTATCGGATGTTTATAATAACTCCTGGATTTGGTTGTTGAACTTGACGCTTATGCGGGTTGTCTATGTTGACGCCTATGCGAGTTGTCTATGTTGACGCCTATGCGGGTTGTCTATGTTGACGCCTATGCGGGTTGTCTATTTCGACTCCAGATTACTTGTCGAATCCCATGGTGTGATGTCGGCTGGGAGACTATGTCTCTACTTTAGTTGATAGCTATGTATTGTCAGCAACAGTATGGTCATTTTGAATGGTTGCGATGCAATCGCTATTGATAGTAATTTTATTGGACTTGCTCAGGATTTTTCTTTTGCGCAAACCTTTTGTTAAGGCTTTTGATTGTCAGAAAGGCCGATCGATATTCATAAGAGCTTTTCTTTTACAGGATCACACGAGGTCGTGTAGACTGTCAGTTCTGGCCGTGTCGGAGTTGGTTGTCAAATGTTATTGTATGTGTTGATTTCATTATTATTGATTTGAGTGATTCTTGCTATCAATTACTGTCTTATAAATCGAAACATAATTTAATAAGTGCTTTGCATACCCACTATTTAGTTTTTGGCAACTTATTTCGATAAGTGTGATTGTTTTGGTCTAAATAATTGTTGACTTGTTTATTTAATTTGAAAGTGATTTAGTTTATGTATTCACCTTTATTTATTAACGACAATTAGTCTTGTATTATTTGATTACTGTATAAAGTAAAACTTATTAGATTTGGCGCGTTTGTATCAAGTAAACACGTGACGTAGCTGCACGTGCGTCAACGGACAGAGTTGTTGCGAGGCGGGAATATGGACTATAAAAGAGCGTGCTCTCGGTAAACTAACCAGTCGGTCCTCGGACTCGACTCGATACAGAGCTCCCCCGCTCCCGACAAAACTGTCGGTTTATTTGGTACAGCAACGCTGTATATTTACATAGGATTGTATTTACTTGCGAAAGCGAGCGATACTCCTTGTAATTGGGTGGCTTGGCCACTATACGAACTGTGACCCTAAAAAGTCTGTTCGCCTTAGTATTTACTTACCTGCATTATCTTTTCTATATTCTATTGTGTATTGTGTTAATACCTACTTTAATAAAAAGTCTGTAAATTGTTATACAGTCTTGTTTATCCCACTAAAATGGGAACTCCAAACCCTGACCATATACCGCTCGGCACTCCTGATCCTACATATAGTATTTTTTTTTTTTTTTTTTTTTTTTTTTTTTTCCATACACTGTTCGGAACATTCTCCAACGCGGGCGGCGGCGCGCGGCGGCGCCAGAGACGGCGGAGGCGGCGACGGCTGCGGCGCGGGAGCGGAGGCAGCGGACGGAACATTCTCGAACGCGGGCGGCGGCGACGGCTGCGGAGCGGGGGGCAGCGGACGGCGAGGCGCGACGGCCGCACCGGCCCCGCACTTCAACTAGACCGGCAAAGACGGCGGACGACACAGCATATACACCGCGAACTAAAATCCTGTACGCGTCGCGAGTCCTAACTAATTCGTTTGTTATATTATAGTTAATATTTTAACAATAAATTAGTTGTTGTAACCAGCATCTGCATAGCATCATTTCTCAAGCCTACTACAGTCCCCTACATACACAATTTTTAATATTACTTGTTTATTACTACATTAGACTTATGTTCAGATGTAGGCCATGGCGGTTAAGGGATGACCAATCCCAACTGACGGCACCCGTTCACGAGTATGACGCGTGCATCAGCACCATCCGGCTCAACCATATTGAAGGGAACCAAACGATCCAACACACGCGCCACCGTCAGCGAGACATTAAGGAGAGCATGACATGCCCTCAACTGCCATGGTTTTTTTTTTTTCACAACTTACAATTTTGACAGAATTACATTATTACAACAGTTTTAATTACATTATTTCGTTGTTCACTTACACATTATTTACAAGGGGCAGAGGTTTGTGTGGGGATGGGATGGGTAGGGAGTCTATGGGGGGGGGACTCTAGGTTTGGGCTACATTCCTGCTACCGACCAGGGATTTCGCTAGTCTAAGCAGGGCTTCCACGACGGGGGCGTCTCGATGCTGCATGGCCGTCTTAAGGTTGTAGTCGACGACCGTTTTAGTCGGCGCATCCATCGCCTTCTTCGCAAAGCGGCCTGTGGCGTCATCGGCGTCATCGGTGTAGTAGACGCAACTGACTGTATGTCTCGACACCGCCACAACCGCGTGGGAGATGCTGTCGTGGATCTGGAGCCTCCTAGACTTGGTGTTAATTATGATAACGCTGTCGTAGGTTAATCCCTGGGCCTCGTGGATGGTTAAAGTGCGCGACCCTTCGCCGGAACCATATCCCTGGCTGACGAGAGAAGATTTCTCTTCCTGCGTGTGAACCAGGAATAAGGTATTCTGGGCGATTCTCGGTATTTGCGCACCTGTGTAACCTTCCACCCTCAGGGAGTGTACCCGCGACAGCGACGACTTGGAGGAGTATATACCGGAGTATATCTCGCTCAGTGCGTATGCCACATCCATCGGGTTGCGATGTGTGCAAAGCAGTTCCTGGGTGATGCCAGCCACCAGGTTTGGACGGGTATACCTAAGTTTAAATAGGTTCTCTCTGTCCAAAAATGGTAGCTGATTCACGTCTCCGATGAGGACAACCTCGCTCGCACCAGACAACTTTGCTGCCATGACTATGGCCCCAAAGTGGTTCATGAGAGCCTCGTCTACCGTGAGGCGGTAGCACTTATCTTGTGGCTTGAACCCGTTGGCTAAAATTGAGGCCATAGTGCGCACCTTTGTTTTCGTACGATCTCCTAAGCGGTGCGCTAGCTTCTCTCTGAGATCCTTGGCAGCTTCGGTCGTCGTGGTGGCTACGACATCTCTCTCCTCGTCGAACTGTTTCACCACCCAGGTTGTCTTGCCGCAACCGGGGACTCCGTTTACCCACCTGATACTGGGTACCGCCCAACTTTCCTGCGATGCTGGGGAATCAGTAGTCCCGGAAATGGACTGGGCCATTTCAAGGATCTTGTCGTCCAGCATGATTTTGGTACATTTGGCGGTAACCACTATCGGGTCATCCTTTGGGGTTTTGAATTTTACAGTTCCTGTGCGCTCCGTTTCCTCCTCGTCCAGGGTCACGAAACCGCTCGTTGCGCTGTATGCTGCCATGTACGGCCCCGTCATTTCCCCAGCGATCACTTGGGATGTGACGTTGTCGTACACGGCTGCCTCTGCTTCCTCGAGCAGTACTTTCAGCAGGCCTTCAGTTTGGCGTTGGAAGGTCTGCATGATTTTCCTGCATGTCATGAGATTGACCTCCTTGGTCGCTCTCACGATTGCTATGTACTCGAGGAAGGCGCTCTTCACGTGGTCCGTGACTCCCGAATTCACTGCGAGGATCGGCGGGCTGACGTGCCCTTTGTCAGCTCTTGTTGGTGTAGGAACTGGTTTCTTTGGTTCGTCCGGTTTTTTTTTGTCACCTCTGTACGTCTCAAACGTCGGCACTTGCCCAGTGTTTAGGATCTGGAGGTCCCGCTCATTGAGAAAAGAGTTGTACGCTGCCCCTCGGTGGTTTTCGGAAACACTTCCCCACCATTGGCTCCAGGCGTTGATGTCTCCTCCCACCAGTATGTTGCTTGTGTGTAATTTGGTGATGGTGTTGTGTGTCTTGATGAGGTAGGGTTCGATTTCTTGGTCACCCTCGAAATAGACTGATAACACTCCGAGAGTGAGCTGGCCCACCTTCAGTAAGACTGCGGCGATATTTTCGGTCACAAGCTGAGGGTCGTGGATGACCTCCATATTGTTCCCGAAAATAACGATTGCTGCCTTCACTGGTTTTCCGCGGTTGAGGCTGCACTGGATGACTTGCGTGCCGGGGCTTTGTTTCATCACACCTGTTCTTCCTACGTAGGGCTCTTGAACAAGTGCTATTGAAACCCCCCTTGCCTGAGCCGCCAGGTGAAGTTCTTCTGTGGCCAGTTTGGAGCGTTGGAGATTGACCTGGATGAACTGCAATCTCGCTGTCGGTCTTGTTGTGTTGAGGAGGGTGACTGGTTGGTTGGTCGGTGTGTCATGGTCGCCCTTAGCAGTAGGAAACGCGCGATCTCGCTATGCCATCCCATTTTTGGCGTTCCTGGCAGTCTTCGCTAAATGCGGTGTGTGCCAGATCGCTGCCCGTTCTCTTGGCTATCTTGCAGTTAATGCAAGTGGGCTGTTTGCCGTCCGCTCGAGTCAGGCAGTCCCTCCCGTTGTGCGCGCCACTGCAGTAACTGCAGACTTCTTTGGGTGCCTGGCATATGGACTTGTTGTGTCCATATCCCAGGCACTTTGTGCACTGTACCAGGGGGGACTGGTCTTCGATCGAGCACCGCTTGATGCCCACGTGCACTTTCTGCACTTGCGTGAAGGTTTGCCAGAGCTTTGGAGAAAGCTCTAGGACGGGATGGCACTCGTGAGGGTTCCTCGCGCGTTTCCTGTACCGCAACTTGACTGTCTGTTCATCCACAGCGACGTTCTGCAGAAGGTGTTTATTCTGCGCTTTAAGGAGATCGACGATCTCCCCGTCGCTGTAGCTGGACAGCACGCCTTTGATACAGACCATGGGGTTGTTGGGTTTTGGCTCCTGGACCTTGAGCCCGCCGTTCGACTTAAATTGGTCTTTGACCAGATTGAGGTCCGTCTTGCTGGCGCACCTCAGGACCACTTTCTGGTTTCGGGCTTTCCGGACCGTGTCTACGCGGGCTCCGGTGTTCTTGAGATCCAGGGCTGTCCTGATCCTCTCGATCACGTTGTCCCCGGTGTGCCGGGGGTCTGTCGATGAGACGATCAGGGTGTGGTTGGGTTGTGGTGGTTTCGGGGGCTTAGGTGTACTGGCGACCTGAGCGAAGGTTTTTGGCCCCTGCTGTTGTTGGGGCGGTCTGTCCGCTTTGCCCAGGTTCGCTACCCCTTTTTGTATGTTCTGGAGGGTCTTTTTTACCTCCACGACTGCTAGCTCCGCATCCAGGCTCGGCACTGCCGTCGTCTGGATGCTCGGTTCCTTGTCTCGCAGTACGCGGATGTCCGCTGAGACCATCTCCAGCCTCTCAGACAGAGGTTTGAGGTGTTGTTCGATGTTTAGTTTTTGCTGTGGTGGTGGTGGTGGTGGGGGAGTCATGGGTCTGTTTTTAATTTCTTCCAACAATGCCTGAAGTTTCCCCACTTCTTCTTCAAAGGTTTTGCTCGTGAGCACGCCCGTATCCGACACTTGGCTATTCGGATGTTCTGTCGGCTGTGTGAGGTCCGTTCGCATTCTCTCCAGAACCTTACGGAGCACGTCCAGCTGGTTGGAGATGCTGGTCATGTTGAGCTCCAGGCGTGACAGGCCCTCACCCACGGTATCCCTTTTGGGATCCCCCGGTGTACCTGAGCACTGCCTGGTCTTCTCGTGCTCCTTGATGGTAATGAGGTTCATCGCCTTGACCTCGTCTTTGACCTCCTTTATACCCTTGAAGGCTTCAAGGGTCTCGTGGCCCAGCCATTCGCGAATTCCTTTCGCCTCCTTCTTAGTGTCGGATACGTCCGTGCGCATGAGGGAGAGCTCGACTTTAAGGGCCATTAGGTCTCGAGTGTGAGCTCTCTCGACCCGCACAAGCTCTTGTGCGTGTCGAGAGCGCTCCTTCTCGAGATTAAACTTATGCCGTGCCCTCGAGTCTGCGAGAGACAGGACAGTCTCATACAGACCCTGAAGGCACTCATAAGTTGTGGCCTTGCACTCTCTTTTCATATTCCCGGCCGCTTCTAGGGCGTCCTTGCCCTTCTGTAAGAGATTGTTTGCTTCCCTGGTGGCAAGGTCCATCTCCACCCCGGTGCCCCTTCTCGGCGTTCTATAGAGCATGCTCTTGCGCTCCGGTCGGTCTGCTTGACCAGCCGAAGACGCCAACGAGCTTTCCTCGTCCGAGATGATCTGGCGGGGGGGGGAGATTCCGCACTGTTCCCACTCGATGATGGACTCCGAGATCCTGCTCCTATCTTCGGACTCGGGTATCAAAACCGGAGTTTTGGGGGTGGTTGTGGTGATGCGGTTGGACATATCAGAGCCCGTTACGTCCGGCTCCGATGCCGCTTTTGAGACCTGTGGCGGCTCTGATGGACGCGCCGCCTTTTCGGATACCGCTGATCTCGCTGCGGAGTTCTTTAATACCTTCTCACGAAGCGACTTGGTCGCCCTTGACGCGGCCTCCGTGGTCGGTTTGCGGGAGGTGGAGGATTGTTTTGATGACATTGTTTTTGTTTTTAAATTCTACAACTTAAGCTTATATTACAAGATAGGGTGGTGATTGTGTATGTATGGTTTTTTTTTTTTTTTTTTTTTTATATTCTTAACTTAAATGGACTCACGGCCGCTTCAGCTGGTGGTCTGCTTCTGCTGTCCAGTGAGGAGCCCGATACTGCTGGGGCTCGATGGTCTGAGCCCTGTGTGCACGTTGGTGGTGGTGTCCAGTGAAACCTGCAGTGCCGATGGATGACTGCTCGAAGGTGGGGCCGAATTTGAAGTTTCTGTTGGGGCCAGATGATAGAGCTCTTCTTGCCCTTTCAAACGAGCCCAAACTCGGCTTTCTAGCTCCAAGGGTTACGGAGTTAGACTGCGGGGGGGTGAGGTAGCCCTGAGAGGGGGGTTGGGGGGGGAAGGTTTCGTGGGGAGTTGAGGGGTGGTGAGGGGGTTGGTGGGGGGGGGGTCCTCGTGGCTGGCCGAGGGGGGGGGTGCGGGGTCGAGGTGGGGGGGTCGGCTCTCGTGAGTCGACTAAAGGTGGGGGGGTTGGGGGAGGGGTGCCCTTACTTGGGTCTTAGGTGCGGGGGGGGGTTAGGTCAGTGGTGGGGAAAGGGGGTGATGGGTCCCCCTAGTGGCTCTGGCTAGGCTCAGGTTAGGTTAGCTCAGGTTAGGTTAGCTCAGGTTAGGTTAGCTCAGGTTAGGTTAGCTCAGGTTAGGTTAGCTCAGGTTAGGTTAGCTCAGGTTAGGTTAGCTCAGGTTAGGTTAGCTCAGGTTAGGTTAGCTCAGGTTAGGTTAGCTCAGGTTAGGTTAGCTCAGGTTAGGTTAGCTCAGGTTAGGTTAGCTCAGGTTAGGTTAGCTCAGGTTAGGTTAGCTCAGGTTAGGTTAGCTCAGGTTAGGTTAGCTCAGGTTAGGTTAGCTCAGGTTAGGTTAGCTCAGGTTAGGTTAGCTCAGGTTAGGTTAGGTTAGGTTAGGTTAGGTTAGGTTAGGTTAGGTTAGGTTAGGTTAGGTTAGGTTAGGTTAGGTTAGGTTAGGTTAGGTTAGGTTAGGTTAGGTTAGGTTAGGTTAGGTTAGGTTAGGTTAGGTTAGGTTAGGTTAGGTTAGGTTAGGTTAGGTTAGGTTAGGTTAGGTTAGGTTAGGTTAGGTTAGGTTAGGTTAGGTTAGGTTAGGTTAGGTTAGGTTAGGTTAGGTTAGGTTAGGTTAGGTTAGGTTAGGTTAGGTTAGGTTAGGTTAGGTTAGGTTAGGTTAGGTTAGGTTAGGTTAGGTTAGGTTAGGTTAGGTTAGGTTAGGTTAGGTTAGGTTAGGTTAGGTTAGGTTAGGTTTTTTTTTTTTTTTTTTTTTTTTTTTTTTTATTTTATTCTGTTCTCCATTCCCTGCCATAAGCAGGGGCGTTTTTAATCATTTTTAGTTGTTGTCAGTTTTGCTATGTTTAATTATTCTTTTGTATGTTGTTTTTATATATTGGTTATTATATACTTTCGTTTATTTACCGCTTACTTTGTTTCTGTTGTTTTTGTTTGTATTTATATTATGTATAATGGTTTTGTATGTTGAAATCATATTGTTTAGTTTGTACTTAAATAAATAAATAAGTAAATATATATTCTGTGGTGTGTTATGCTTTCCATTCTCAAGGGTCGCGCAAACTCTTGACGTCCGTCAATACATTGCGCGACCTTGAGCCCATCAATTTTCTATCCATCAGTCTAGTTCGTTCCTTTTGTGTTTTTTGAGTATTTTTAATAAGTGTGTTTGAGTGTGTGTTTGTTTATTATGTTGTTTGTAGTCCGTCTTATGTTACCTTTTTTATACCTTTAAATAGTGTAGGCGCCATATTTTAACATATATATTTATTTCCTATTTTATTTAATTGTGTGGATTTTCCGTTAGGCAGTCGTGGCTGGCCGGGCCTTGCAGTGCAATAGTCGCTATCTGTTTCCAGCCGCCACGACCTCCACCACCTTCTTAGCAAATTTTAAAAAGATCTCCCTTCTTTTCTTTTCTATCATAATCTCCCACAAGTTCTCCTTTTTGTACCTGTCCCCTTGCTCCTGTTCACTGTCATATCTTGCTCGACTAAAAATAGGGCAGTCGAGCAAGACATGCAGCGCCGTTTGTGGGACGCCCGGCGAGCAAGTGCACGATGGGTCCCCCTTGCACTTGAACCTTGCCAGGTATTCGGAGAACCCACCGTGCCCCGTCAGTACCTGTGCGGTTATGCCATCCATGGGGATTTTTCTGATTATTTTGTGGCTGGTGATGGCGTCGGGGAAGAATATCTTAGTTGTCCCGGCTGTTTCTCCCGACTGATACCTTCGGTTCCATTCGCCAAGGGACCCCCGTCTAATGAGCCCCTTGACGAATGAGACCGGGCACTTGTCGTAGTCGGGAGAGCGTTTGAGATGAAGGGCGGCCATTTTGGCTAGGCAGTCGGCGCGTTCGTTGCCCGCGAGCCCCGCGTGGGCCTTCAGCCAGAACAGAGACACAGCTTTGCCCTGGCCGAAGGCAGTGCGGAGGTTTTTGCGGGCCATGACCGCCAGGGGATGTGGGGAGCCGTTGTTTGCGACCACCTCCAGCGCTGACCTGGAGTCGCTATAAATGGCGAAGCTCTGCTGAGCACCCCGAACAATGTCATCCGTGGCTCTGCATATGGCCAGGAGCTCGGCCTGATAGACGGTGCCGTACGATGGCAGCTTGAGCTTGACGGCCTTGGTCTCCGCATCGCCTTCCCAGTATGAGGCTGCGGCACCCACCTTACCGTCAATTTTGCTGCCATCAGTATAGATTTTGACGGCGAAGTCACTGTTTGCGTCCAGTTCTTGTTGGTCTATCAGGCGTTTGAACTCCAGGTGCATATGCGTTGCCGGATGTCCATTTTCGGCGTGCCCCGCTCTTCGCTCGATCTCCGCGCCCGCGAGGTCCGGCCTGGGTACCCCCCTCTTGGCTTCGTACAGCGCTGCTGCCTCCTGTATGCGAATATCGAGGGGCAGTATCCCAGCCAGAAGCAGCGCTGCGTTCAGGGAGACCGTGCGGTAGGCTTTGCAGAGCTTCTGCGCGAATCCGCGCTGGATGGAACCAAGCTGTTTTTTGGCTCCCAGCTTCCCCACTGCCGGCGCCCAGGCGCTCGCCGCGTACATAATTACCGGTTCTATAACAGCGGTGTAGATTACTCGGATGACATCTGCGTGAAGGCCCCAGCTGATCTTGGCCGCTCTCGACAGCTGCCCGTATATATTAACAATTTTCTTGCATATATTAAATATATGTTTATTAAATGTCAGGCAGCTGTCGATAGTGAGGCCAAGGATTTTAATGTCCTTAGACATGGCAATTTCGACTCCGCCCATGCTAAGGAGCGGAACGTCATACTTCAACTTCCTTGTGACCACCATTGCCTGTGTCTTGTGGGGTGCAAACTTCAGTTTGTTTCTGACGCCCCACTCCCCAACATAGGCGAGGGCGGCATTGGCCTGTCTTTGGACCTCCAACGCAGTGTCTCCATCCACGACCAGGACTATGTCGTCGGCGAACGCCTGGCAATAGTCGCCTCTCTCAGTCAGACCCTTGAGCAGCGGGTCGAGGAGGAGGTTCCATAAAATTGGGCCTCCTATGGAACCCTGGACACACCCCTTGTTCGTACTTATGGAGTGCGCCTCCCCGCCGTACCTGACCTCCACCCTCCTGTCTTGGAGGTAGCTGCTCAAGAGCTTTCTGATATTGCCGGGACAGTTTTCCTCCCTCAGCCGGACCTTTATCGCGGGCCACCAGGCACTGTCGAAGGCTCCCTCTATGTCCAACGAAATGACCGTGATGAGCTTCTTTGCCTTCAGCTTTCCTCTTATATGGGTCATTAGATCATAGAGGGAGTCCTCGGTGCTCCTCTGTGGCATAAAACCGTATTGGCGGGCGCTCATCTTCGGGAGGAGGTGCCACTTAAGTCTCCCCACGACCATTTTCTCTAGTATTTTGCCCAGGACCGGGAGCAGACCTATCGGTCTGTAGGATTTGGGATGGGAGTAGTCCTGCTTCGCGGGTTTTCGCAAGACGACCACGGCCGCCTCTTTCCAGGGCTTTGGGAAGTGGCCCAGTTTGAGGCACACGTTGGTGAGGGCCAGGAAGGTTCCCGAGTCCTGCGAGATCGCTCGCGCGCAGATGTCGGCCGTGAAGCCATCTGCACCCGGGGCCTTCTTCGGGTTAAAGCTTTCCACCGCTACTCGCAGCTCCTGTTCCGTGAACGGGGGGTCATGGTTGTCATCATGTTCCCCGTCCACGAGGCTGGCACGCTGACGAGTGGCGCGGTGGTCTGGGTTATCCTCGCTTTCCCGATCCTCCGGGTAGAACGTTTCGGCGAGCAATCTCGTCGACTCCTTCAGGGTCAGGAACCCTCCGTCGTGCCTCAGGGGGACGTCCTCGTGCCGTTTTGCCGTGCGACCGATCACTCTGTATATACCTTCCCAAAGCCCCTCCCTGTCCTGTTTCCCGCAAAACTCCTTCCAACTCCCAGTCTGCGCCTCCCTGGCCTTGGCAAAGTATTCCTCCTTCTTTTGCAGGTACTTATCTACCACCCCGGCCTTTCTCGAGGGGGCCGCGCAACGTATTCGTCTCTTCCTGGTGGCGACTTCCCTCTTCAGGGCAGCTAACTCCTCGGACCACCACGGCAAGGTGAGCGTTGTGTGTGTTTTTATTAAAGGTATGTGTTCTGTGCATGCTAAGTGTATGTTGTTCGTGTATGTGTGTATTGTGTTCTCGAGTTGTTGTGTGTTACTGATTGATGTTACGTCCGACGGGCTAATGCGATGCTCTGCGTTAAGCTGGGCCAGTTTCTCACGAAACTGGCTCCAGTTGGCCTTTTTCGTGTTGAATAGCCTCGTCGTCCGTTGTGTGTGTGTTCGCTCACCTCTCTGCAACATTACGTTGAAGGTTATAGCGTTGTGGTCCGAGTTCGTCATACCCTGGTCAACTTTCCAGTTGTCCACCAGGTCGAGGATGTCAGTCGTGCACGCGGTGACGTCGACGCAACTGCTGTACGTTCTTCCCCCTCGTACGGTCTCGAAGGTCGGGGTGTCGCCGACATTTAGTACCTGCATGTTCATGAGGTCGAGAGCGCCCACCAAATTTTCCCCCCTATTGTCGGTCTCACTGCTTCCCCACCAGACGTTCTTGGAATTTGTGTCCCCCCCGATCAGGAGGTGCGTCGGGCTCGCCGTCGCAATCTTCCTCAGCTGCTCCAAGTATGGCTCTATGGGCGAGTTGGGCTCGAAATAGAAAGAGGCCAGTGTGATCTTCCAGGCACTGGTGCAGATTTTCACGACCGCGATGTTGTTGGTCGTGAATTCCGGGCACTGTGTGACCTCTAGGTCTTGGTCGAAGATCGCAATTGCCGCCTTCACAGTGCCCTCCAGCCGGTTTGTGTTCTGGAAGATCCTGGCGCCCCTGTAGTCTTTCATGTGCCCAACCCCACCCACATACGGCTCCTGGAGCAGTGCGGCCTTGAGCTTGCGACCGGCGGCTTCCTGCATGAGCTCGTCCGTAGCCAGCCGCATCCTCTGCAGGTTTGCCTGGACGAACCCATGCCTCATGGTTTCTTCACGGGGGGGGACAAAAGTGGACGAGTTTTCCGCGGTGGTGCCCTCAGCAATACGCGACGGTGGATCGCGCTATCGCATCCCACCGCCTACGCAACGGGCAATCCGGGCTGAAGGCGTTGTGGGCCAAGTCATCGTGGCCGGCCTTCCGGCAGTTACAGCACCTGGGGGGCTCACCGGCCAGGTGCAGCGGGCATTCCGCTCGCAGGTGAGCGTCGCCGCAATGCGAGCAAAGGTCTTCTTTGGCGGTACATTGCCTGCGGCCGTGGCCGAAACCAAGGCATTTCGTGCACTGCACGAGGGGAGTCTGGTCATAGACCCTCACCCTTTGCAGGTCTATGTGTGCACGTCCTGCCTTGGTCAGGATCTGCCACACCGGGGGGGAGACCTGCACGACCACGTGTGTTTCGTGCGGGTTCCGTGCTCGCTTGCGATATTTGACGGCGACCCTCACCTCATCCTTCTTGAGCTCGCCCAGGAGGTGCTGGTTCTGTTTCAGGATCGCCCCGGCAATGTCGTCGTCGGTGTTGTATGACAGCACATCCGCTAGCATTACCAGGGGATCCCTGTTCCTTGCCTCCTCCACTTTGAGCCCAACCGTCGAGCCTCCCAGTCTGTTTCTGACCACCTCGAGCTCACCACGAGTCCGGCACCCAATAACCACTTTTTGGTTCTTCGCCTTCCGAACCTTGTCTACCCGGATGCCCGTCTGCTTCGCATCCACCGCGATCCTAATTTTTTCGACGACGGCACAGCTGGTGTCGTTGCCGTCGTCGGAGCTTACTATGAGCGAGTGCAGCGGCGGCGGCGGCACAAACTGCTTACCAGCCACTGCACTCGCATAGGTTGCTGTCGTCTGCAAGCGATCCCGCTGTCCTTCCATCGCCGCCTGGAGTTTCCTCATCTCCTCGCTGCTCGCTTTCACCAGCGCGCTATGCTCCGCTAAGGAAGCGAGCAGCGTGTCGATCGCTGGGGGGGTCTCAAGGGGCGGAGTCGTCTTTCTGGCGGCAACCTCGACTACTACCCCTTTTGTCGAGGTGGCGGCCGCCGCCTCTTCCTTCACCAACTGGTACAGCCGCTCCACGGCCTGGGTGATACCAGCTTTCAGGTCGGCTCGTAAGTTTCGTGAGTCACCCAAGTGCGACTTCGCACGGAGCAAGCAGTTCCGTGCCTCGGTGACCCGGTCGGTGGGCTTTTGGGGCTGCTTTTGGGACGTTCCCGGCGATCCTCCCGCCGACTCGACGGATGTTCTGCGCGGCGCGACTTTACAGTCCGTGGGTTGCGCAGGCTTCCTAGTGGGCTGCGAGAGGGCCGCCGCGAACGGGGCCGCCTTCTTGGGTGACCGAGCGGCTGATGATGAAGGGGGCTGACTAGCTGACGTTTTAGCGTTCTCCCATTCTCCGACGCTACGCCTCACGTTTGAGGAAGCCGTGGGAGAGGGGACCTTAGCTTCGGTCGTTGGAGAGACAACGGGGCTGGTGGGGGTCTTTTTAGCGGGGGTTCGGGCGAGGTACATTTCGAGGGAGTGTTTAAATATATTAAATTAAATTAAATTGTGGCGCAATAAAAAAGTGTCAATAAAAATGGTGTATAATATAAAATAAAGTATAAAGATGTAAAGTGTATATTATATATGCTAATCACACGCTGTATAGGGGCGTGTGAGTCAAAATGCACTTTGAGTGCACGATTCTGTCTTTGCAATGCCCGGGGCGTCAATTTTGGCTTTAGAAGCCAAAATGTCACTCAAAAATACAGCAATATGTATATATAACTAATTGTCGTGGCCCGCGTCGTCGATTAAGACAATAAAATTTTTTCGTTTTGTATAAAAAATCAATTAAGGGTGGGCATGGGCGGGCACGATTTTTTGTGATTTGGACAGTTTTTTGCTGTCGGGTGGTCAATTTTTGTATGGGCGGCTCTGTTTTGAGGGTGCACACGCGTTGCCTGCGCGGGGTCCCGTCTACTGTGAAGATTTGAACCCGTTCGCACAACAGGAACGGGAGTTATTCGCCAGGGAAGGGCTTAAAAACGCAAAAATTTCGAAAAAAATACCAAAAAACTATTATATTTAAAAAACTAACAATTGTATCCCTTTTTGTTTTTCAGGACTCGGGTGGAGCAACTTCAGGCGCGTCCAGCGGCGTCCCTAGATTTATTGTATGACTAAAAATGACAAAGTTATTAAATTTTAAAGTTTGTAAAAATTTGGAAAAGTGTTTTTCTTTAATAAAAAATTTCCCTTTTGAGATTTTCCAGAAATATTTACGGGAGTGTACAGGGCTCGCGGAGCCGCGTCTAACGGTGTATTGCACTTGTATATACGGTACCTTATAAGGGTGTAAAAATTACGTCAAAGTTTCAACAAAGTATTTTCAAGTGCTCACTAAGGTAAACTTTTGCAACCTACCCATATATAGATATATGCGTTTATGTACGGTGATTTTACTAAAATTGCTTGTTTCTACACCAATTCCCACGGAATTTTTGCGGATATCGCTGCGGTTTCACTCCTGGGAGTTCGACCGATGCGCTGGAGCCAGTGACGTGGAAATTACCTTGGAAAATTGGCGAAAAACGGGATAAACACTAAATAAACGGGCAAAATTTTTGTGATTTGGACAGTTTTTTACTGTCGGGTGGTCAATTTTTGTATGGGCGGCTCTGTTTTGAGGGTGCACACGCGTTGCCTGCGCGGGGTCCCGTCTACTGTGAAGATTTGAACCCGTTCGCACAACAGGAACGGGAGTTATTCGCCAGGGAAGGGCTTAAAAACGCAAAAATTTCGAAAAAAAAATACCAAAAAACTATTATATTTAAAAAACTAACAATTGTATCCCTTTTTGTTTTTCAGGACTCGGGTGGAGCAACTTCAGGCGCGTCCAGCGGCGTCCCTAGATTTATTGTATGACTAAAAATGACAAAGTTATTAAATTTTAAAGTTTGTAAAAATTTGGAAAAGTGTTTTTCTTTAATAAAAAATTTCCCTTTTGAGATTTTCCAGAAATATTTACGGGAGTGTACAGGGCTCGCGGAGCCGCGTCTAACGGTGTATTGCACTTGTATATACGGTACCTTATAAGGGTGTAAAAATTACGTCAAAGTTTCAACAAAGTATTTTCAAGTGCTCACTAAGGTAAACTTTTGCAACCTACCTATATATAGATATATGCGTTTATGTACGGTGATTTTACTAAAATTGCTTGTTTCTACACCAATTCCCACGGAATTTTTGCGGATATCGCTGCGGTTTCACTCCTGGGAGTTCGACCGATGCGCTGGAGCCAGAGACGTGGAAATTACCTTGGAAAATTGGCGAAAAACGGGATAAACACTAAATAAACGGGCAAAATTTTTGTGATTTGGACAGTTTTTTACTGTCGGGTGGTCAATTTTTGTATGGGCGGCTCTGTTTTGAGGGTGCACACGCGTTGCCTGCGCGGGGTCCCGTCTACTGTGAAGATTTGAACCCGTTCGCACAACAGGAACGGGAGTTATTCGCCAGGGAAGGGCTTAAAAACGCAAAAATTTCGAAAAAAAATACCAAAAAACTATTATATTTAAAAAACTAACAATTGTATCCCTTTTTGTTTTTCAGGACTCGGGTGGAGCAACTTCAGGCGCGTCCAGCGGCGTCCCTAGATTTATTGTATGACTAAAAATGACAAAGTTATTAAATTTTAAAGTTTGTAAAAATTTGGAAAAGTGTTTTTCTTTAATAAAAAATTTCCCTTTTGAGATTTTCCAGAAATATTTACGGGAGTGTACAGGGCTCGCGGAGCCGCGTCTTACGGTGTATTGCACTTGTATATACGGTACCTTATAAGGGTGTAAAAATTACGTCAAAGTTTCAACAAAGTATTTTCAAGTGCTCACTAAGGTAAACTTTTGCAACCTACCTATATATAGATATATGCGTTTATGTACGGTGATTTTACTAAAATTGCTTGTTTCTACACCAATTCCCACGGAATTTTTGCGGATATCGCTGCGGTTTCACTCCTGGGAGTTCGACCGATGCGCTGGAGCCAGTGACGTGGAAATTACCTTGGAAAATTGGCGAAAAACGGGATAAACACTAAATAAACGGGCAAAATTTTTGTGATTTGGACAGTTTTTTACTGTCGGGTGGTCAATTTTTGTATGGGCGGCTCTGTTTTGAGGGTGCACACGCGTTGCCTGCGCGGGGTCCCGTCTACTGTGAAGATTTGAACCCGTTCGCACAACAGGAACGGGAGTTATTCGCCAGGGAAGGGCTTAAAAACGCAAAAATTTCGAAAAAAATACCAAAAAACTATTATATTTAAAAAACTAACAATTGTATCCCTTTTTGTTTTTCAGGACTCGGGTGGAGCAACTTCAGGCGCGTCCAGCGGCGTCCCTAGATTTATTGTATGACTAAAAATGACAAAGTTATTAAATTTTAAAGTTTGTAAAAATTTGGAAAAGTGTTTTTCTTTAATAAAAAATTTCCCTTTTGAGATTTTCCAGAAATATTTACGGGAGTGTACAGGGCTCGCGGAGCCGCGTCTTACGGTGTATTGCACTTGTATATACGGTACCTTATAAGGGTGTAAAAATTACGTCAAAGTTTCAACAAAGTATTTTCAAGTGCTCACTAAGGTAAACTTTTGCAACCTACCTATATATAGATATATGCGTTTATGTACGGTGATTTTACTAAAATTGCTTGTTTCTACACCAATTCCCACGGAATTTTTGCGGATATCGCTGCGGTTTCACTCCTGGGAGTTCGACCGATGCGCTGGAGCCAGTGACGTGGAAATTACCTTGGAAAATTGGCGAAAAAACGGGATAAACACTAAATAAACGGGCAAAATTTTTGTGATTTGGACAGTTTTTTACTGTCGGGTGGTCAATTTTTGTATGGGCGGCTCTGTTTTGAGGGTGCACACGCGTTGCCTGCGCGGGGGTCCCGTCTACTGTGAAGATTTGAACCCGTTCGCACAACAGGAACGGGAGTTATTCGCCAGGGAAGGGCTTAAAAACGCAAAAATTTCGAAAAAAATACCAAAAAACTATTATATTTAAAAAACTAACAATTGTATCCCTTTTTGTTTTTCAGGACTCGGGTGGAGCAACTTCAGGCGCGTCCAGCGGCGTCCCTAGATTTATTGTATGACTAAAAATGACAAAGTTATTAAATTTTAAAGTTTGTAAAAATTTGGAAAAGTGTTTTTCTTTAATAAAAAATTTCCCTTTTGAGATTTTCCAGAAATATTTACGGGAGTGTACAGGGCTCGCGGAGCCGCGTCTAACGGTGTATTGCACTTGTATATACGGTACCTTATAAGGGTGTAAAAATTACGTCAAAGTTTCAACGGTTAGGTTAGGTTAGGTTAGGTTAGGTTAGGTTAGGTTAGGTTAGGTTAGGTTAGGTTAGGTTAGGTTAGGTTAGGTTAGGTTAGGTTAGGTTAGGTTAGGTTAGGTTAGGTTAGGTTAGGTTAGGTTAGGTTAGGTTAGGTTAGGTTAGGTTAGGTTAGGTTAGGTTAGGTTAGGTTAGGTTAGGTTAGGTTAGGTTAGGTTAGGTTAGGTTAGGTTAGGTTAGGTTAGGTTAGGTTAGGTTAGGTTAGGTTAGGTTAGGTTAGGTTAGGTTAGGTTAGGTTAGGTTAGGTTAGGTTAGGTTAGGTTAGGTTAGGTTAGGTTAGGTTAGGTTAGGTTAGGTTAGGTTAGGTTAGGTTAGGTTAGGTTAGGTTAGGTTAGGTTAGGTTAGGTTAGGTTAGGTTAGGTTAGGTTAGGTTAGGTTAGGTTAGGTTAGGTTAGGTTAGGTTAGGTTAGGTTAGGTTAGGTTAGGTTAGGTTAGGTTAGGTTAGGTTAGGTTAGGTTAGGTTAGGTTAGGTTAGGTTAGGTTAGGTTAGGTTAGGTTAGGTTAGGTTAGGTTAGGTTAGGTTAGGTTAGGTTAGGTTAGGTTAGGTTAGGTTAGGTTAGGTTAGGTTAGGTTAGGTTAGGTTAGGTTAGGTTAGGTTAGGTTAGGTTAGGTTAGGTTAGGTTAGGTTAGGTTAGGTTAGGTTAGGTTAGGTTAGGTTAGGTTAGGTTAGGTTAGGTTAGGTTAGGTTAGGTTAGGTTAGGTTAGGTTAGGTTAGGTTAGGTTAGGTTAGGTTAGGTTAGGTTAGGTTAGGTTAGGTTAGGTTAGGTTAGGTTAGGTTAGGTTAGGTTAGGTTAGGTTAGGTTAGGTTAGGTTAGGTTAGGTTAGGTTAGGTTAGGTTAGGTTAGGTTAGGTTAGGTTAGGTTAGGTTAGGTTAGGTTAGGTTAGGTTAGGTTAGGTTAGGTTAGGTTAGGTTAGGTTAGGTTAGGTTAGGTTAGGTTAGGTTAGGTTAGGTTAGGTTAGGTTAGGTTAGGTTAGGTTAGGTTAGGTTAGGTTAGGTTAGGTTAGGTTAGGTTAGGTTAGGTTAGGTTAGGTTAGGTTAGGTTAGGTTAGGTTAGGTTAGGTTAGGTTAGGTTAGGTTAGGTTAGGTTAGGTTAGGTTAGGTTAGGTTAGGTTAGGTTAGGTTAGGTTAGGTTAGGTTAGGTTAGGTTAGGTTAGGTTAGGTTAGGTTAGGTTAGGTTAGGTTAGGTTAGGTTAGGTTAGGTTAGGTTAGGTTAGGTTAGGTTAGGTTAGGTTAGGTTAGGTTAGGTTAGGTTAGGTTAGGTTAGGTTAGGTTAGGTTAGGTTAGGTTAGGTTAGGTTAGGTTAGGTTAGGTTAGGTTAGGTTAGGTTAGGTTAGGTTAGGTTAGGTTAGGTTAGGTTAGGTTAGGTTAGGTTAGGTTAGGTTAGGTTAGGTTAGGTTAGGTTAGGTTAGGTTAGGTTAGGTTAGGTTAGGTTAGGTTAGGTTAGGTTAGGTTAGGTTAGGTTAGGTTAGGTTAGGTTAGGTTAGGTTAGGTTAGGTTAGGTTAGGTTAGGTTAGGTTAGGTTAGGTTAGGTTAGGTTAGGTTAGGTTAGGTTAGGTTAGGTTAGGTTAGGTTAGGTTAGGTTAGGTTAGGTTAGGTTAGGTTAGGTTAGGTTAGGTTAGGTTAGGTTAGGTTAGGTTAGGTTAGGTTAGGTTAGGTTAGGTTAGGTTAGGTTAGGTTAGGTTAGGTTAGGTTAGGTTAGGTTAGGTTAGGTTAGGTTAGGTTAGGTTAGGTTAGGTTAGGTTAGGTTAGGTTAGGTTAGGTTAGGTAGGTTAGGTTAGGTTAGGTTAGGTTAGGTTAGGTTAGGTTAGGTTAGGTTAGGTTAGGTTAGGTTAGGTTAGGTTAGGTTAGGTTAGGTTAGGTTAGGTTAGGTTAGGTTAGGTTAGGTTAGGTTAGGTTAGGTTAGGTTAGGTTAGGTTAGGTTAGGTTAGGTTAGGTTAGGTTAGGTTAGGTTAGGTTAGGTTAGGTTAGGTTAGGTTAGGTTAGGTTAGGTTAGGTTAGGTTAGGTTAGGTTAGGTTAGGTTAGGTTAGGTTAGGTTAGGTTAGGTTAGGTTAGGTTAGGTTAGGTTAGGTTAGGTTAGGTTAGGTTAGGTTAGGTTAGGTTAGGTTAGGTTAGGTTAGGTTAGGTTAGGTTAGGTTAGGTTAGGTTAGGTTAGGTTAGGTTAGGTTAGGTTAGGTTAGGTTAGGTTAGGTTAGGTTAGGTTAGGTTAGGTTAGGTTAGGTTAGGTTAGGTTAGGTTAGGTTAGGTTAGGTTAGGTTAGGTTAGGTTAGGTAGGTTAGGTTAGGTTAGGTTAGGTTAGGTTAGGTTAGGTTAGGT